>JBAMHW010000008.1:2881666-2919786 GCA_037177495.1 Rhadinocentrus ornatus | reverse complement strand
CTTTATGTGTCTTTGTCACCAGACGACTGCAGCCCAATAGACTTACTGTGTCAGTGTCTGGAGCAAATAAACACCTGTGAGGGAGTATTTTCTATAATTAAATGAAGACAAAAATTAGATTATTCTGTTTTTTAATCTGGTAGCAAAGAGAAAAGGGTCAGCATTGGGAAACACCTGGAGACTCGGGCTCTTAAAATCACCGACCAACGTCGTAACCTTGGAGTGTTGATAGACTCTGATCTGATGTTCAGCAGCCACATCAAAGCTGTCACTAAGACATTAAACGTCTGCAGCTCATCCAAAACACTGCTGCTAGAGTTTTAAAATGGCCTAAGAGATCGGAAAACATAACACCAGTTTTGAAATCTTTACACTACCTTCCAGTTAGTCACAGAATAGATTTTAAAACCCTTATGATCATTTTCAAATCCCAGAAAGGTTTAGGCCCAGAATACATCTGTGATATGTTCAGAGAATATAAACTTAGCAGAGCTCTTAGATCTGAAAGATTCTGGTAAACTAGTCCAGACCAGAGTCCAGACTAAACATGGAAGCATTTAGCTGTTATGCTGCAAACAAGTGGAACAAACTGCCAGTGGAGATTAAACTTTAACCAAATGTAGACATTTTCAAATCCAGGTAAAAAACGTTTCTTTCCTCATGTGCCAATGCACATTAACTTCTGTTTTTAGGCATGAGATTGGGAAAATGTAGCAGAGGAACTAATGTTTTCACAACTTGGGCTCTTGGAAACATTCTGGTCCACACTCCAGACCACTTGGTGGCACACCTAAAAAAGGGGGACATGGTAGAAAAAGTTTGAGAACCATTGTTTTAGGGAGATCCTTTTAGTTTGAATCAGATGTGCTGGACCAGGTAAACTTCTAAAACCTGCAGGATAGTAGCCCCTGAAGACAGGAATTGTACATCTCCGTAGTCGATGCTCTCCTGGTTAATCCCTTGAATTAGAAGCCTTTTTTATGTTCGTATGATTCATAAATCAAACATTAAACCACATTCCTTTGAAACTTGTCAGACACGTTGATTTAAAAATAGTTAAAAAGCAGCAAATGCCCAAATAAATCTCTATGAAACCTTCAGAAAGTTTGGAGAACTAATGCTTAAGACCATTTTAAAAGATTACATTAAAGTCTGGCTGCTTGGAAAAGAAATATAAAGGAATGAATTCTGGATTAGCACCTTCTGCACACAGAATTCTTCCACAAAATGCAGACTGAGTTTTCTGAAAGACTTCCTCCTCGTGAGCCTTGTTCTCTGAGGTTGAACATTTCTTCCTAAAAAGAACAGCTGTACCGTCACAAAGCATTTATCTGCTCCTCTACAGTACCTCTAGGAAGCTATTACACACATGGGAAATGCCCCGAGTGTTGACCTGGTCAGCGTACATCCTGAGAGAGCATCCAAGATGATTACAGAACACGAGCAGGATGACTGTTTTCTCCCTCAGTGGCTGAACATGCATCTGCCGCGTGAGCAGCAAGTCAGAGATGGTTAAACATGATCCCTCTGAGCTCCCATGGACGGATCAGCTTTCTCTGGGTCAATAAAAACAGAGGGTGACAGCTTCACTCATCTGCACGGCCATGAAGAGACACGCTCTGCGTCCTGGCTGACAGATTAAAGCCAAGCAACACCAACATTTGGTGAAAAGCCAGATTAACTTGGTCTCCTTGAAGCCTCTCCAGCAGCAAGAGAGGCTGAAAATCCCCAGAACAGCCCTGTGGTCTCGCTAATTGGTGAGCAGTGCAGATCAGGCTTTGATTAATCTTAAAGCTTAATGAGTCCACATGAAGCTGCTGTGATATTCTGACTGAGGAGGTAAAACACATTCGCTTTTCCCCCCTCATTTCATCCCACGGCTACATGAGAAGAGACCAGGAACTTCAGCCTAGTGAACCCGTCCAGAAATCAAAGAGAATACCAGAGATCGGTTTAATAATTTATTAGCATATGATTATCGTAAAAATACTGAAAGAGAAATGCTTATTTTTGTTCTAGTTTTCTCACGTTTTTTTCTTACAATCTAATACACCTTAATTGCACAGGAAAAGAAATTCTGCCCTAGCAGACAGTTTTCTTCTTTCAGCGTTACATACTGTAGTTTTCAGAAATGTAATGACTGTTTAAAACTCTAATTTCTCCGTTTTGTTTGCTCTGCAACAATAAAGAGACAAACAAGCGTATAAATGAGGGTCATACAGAGGCCAAAGTCTGCTCAGGTGGGTGTTGATGTGCAGCGGGTTTGTCTGATACAAATATAGTTATATACAGGCAGCTGTTTTAACAGGAAAACACTGATGAGGAGAAACTCGACCGAAGTCAGCAACCCTTTAAATTCCTGCTGATCTTGTTTGTAAACTTAGCACAAAACGTAAAGACATTTGTGTTTGGTTGAATATATCTCCCCTTTAATTATACCAGTTCGTGTTGTATTTTAAACTGTTGGAAAGGCTGATCAATCACCTTTACAATGAGGTAACTTGTAAGGATTGTGTTTCTGTAGAATGAGGAACACAGTAATGATGGGATGGTTGACTCTTTTGGTTTAGCCTCCTTCTCTTTTAGCATGATTTTGCTATTTTGAAAGGTTTTTATGGTGGTAAGCAATTTCTTTTTCATAAAAGCCTTATTTTTTATTTTATTCACTTACTATTTAACGTTTAAAAAAAACTTTAAATGAATGCTCTTATCATTAACTACAAAGAATCAGCTCATTCGTGTACAATCCAAATAAAGGTTGTTTCATACTCTGCAAGAACAGAGAACTTTGTTCCTGTTCTTAAGAAGGCGAGAACAAAATGAGGCCATTTTCTTCCCGTCACCCTGGTTTTGGAGTTCTTGCAACTCGTTCTAGACTCTTCACCCACGCAGAACCTTTTTTCTTGAGTTCTTACGTTACTTGGTCAGTAATTTGAAGTGGGCATGGTTAACATAGTTTGAAGTGGAAAGTTGTCATTTCTACTGATCCGAAAGGTTCAACAAGGTTGTTATAAAGAACACCTGGTGGAGGCAACAAGAAAATACAACATACATGGCATAAAAAAAAAAAATAGACACCACCCCAGACAAAACCACGCCCCACCACAGATTAAATTTCTCTTAAGTATGAAATAACCTGGTCAAAACAAACTTTGCTTTTGCCACATCGAGACTGAGAACAAAGTTTCTGTTTTTGTAACAAGTTTAAACGTCATGATGGTGCCCCAAAAATGTGCCTGTAATATTCTCCTGTTGGCATTCACTCTGAGTTTGAGTTTCTTGGTGGATTGGATCATAGGATGATGTGCTCAGGGACCTCAGTAAGGTGTAGACGATCCATATGCCACCACAACTGCTTGGCATCTCCCTACATTTAGCTGTAGGATGGCATCCTACTGCTCAACCAGAAGTTGTTAAAGGTCAGTTGTGTCGGTCACTTTAGCATGTCCAGCTGATCTGTGTTCAGTTGGGTTCTGTGATGATCCTCGTTCTGTGGGGGAGAGCGTTATCATCCTGGAGGATGGAGTTATGTCCCAGATTCTGGAGATATGGGATAACCAGTGGCTCCAGTTTGTCATTCCGATATGTCGTTTATTAATCAGGTGTCAGTAATAAATCTGTGACTGACAGTCCCCTGGCAGCTTTCGAATCTCAAAACAAGAATGAAAACCAACAGGGGAATATTGGTGGGGATTTAAGGGGCATTACTTACATGTTTAGCTGCACAGCAAATTCAAAATCTTAAATTTAACACCATCAGAGTTAAACTTTATATGGGAACCACTGGAAAGTGTTAAATTAACTTTTCAAAGTGATCACATTATTAACATGGTCAGTGTTAATAAACTCTTGTAGATGGATAACAATAACAGTGATTAACACTGCATCAATGTTAAAGCAACACTTAGGAAGTGTTTTTTAAGGATATTTGGGCTCTTGTAGCTTTTATGTAACAGTAGCAGGACCAGAAAGGGGGTCAGAAAGAGCAAGAAATGATCTGCAGCAAAAGGCACCGGACCGGGACTTAAACCTGGACCAGATGATCCGAAGAGCTGTAGCCTCTGTACATGGAGCGGCCACTCAACCCGTTCAGCTAATCGCCACACTGGATTTCAAAGTTATCTGCACCTGCCTAATACCACTTCCACTACCACTTATTACGTTCACACACGCCATGTTTTTCACCGCATCAGAGTTTATTGTGTTTGAATCAACACTGAAACCTTAACAACTTACTCCAAAAAAGCTTAACACCAGAAATGTAATGATTTTGAATTTGCTGTGATGTGTTGCTCATTCCACAGGAGCACAACCTTTACAAGTTATAGCTTGTTGTAAAGATGACTAATTAGGCTTTCCAACGATATTTAACACAACACCAGCTGGTATTATAAAAGGGGAGAGATAACCCACCAAACATGGACTTCCTTACTTTTTGTGTTAAATTTATACAACAGATCACCACCTCCTGGAGGCCATGTTTACTCTGTTTTTAAGGGTAGTCAGTCTGAGCTTAATCTATGTCTTCATTCAATCATATGTGTGGTCTTAATGTGTCCCAAAAAAACAAGCATCAGAATAAAAAAGTTAAGCCCAGGTAATAAAAAACAAATCACATCTTTGCACCAACAGATAATAATTTAGCATTCAAAAGGATGCGCGTAAGAAACAAAGATTAAGAAAACATGGAGCCCGTGAAACAGAATGCCACAAAAGCGACAGCTGACATGGAGCTCGTCGGTATGTTTCTCACTTTGGCATGCACATGACGTGTCCCGCACAGTGTCAGCTGTTTTTATCCCCCTCCGACAAGAGGGACGGTGTGAAGACTCGGATGCTTTGTACACATTTGTAACACGGATTTCTCCCAGGACGTGTGGAAGACGGTAGTCAAAGAAAGCGGGTAAAAAGTTTTTGTTTTTTTTCTTTTTTGTTTCTCTCTTTCTTCATGTCTCCAAAACAGCAGACAAAAAGAACATTTTTGGTTGGGTTAAAAACAAAAAAACATAAAAAAAAAAAAAAAGAAAGAAAGGAAAAGATTGACTGGATTGAAGTTACAAAGGTTGAGTTGTCTCAGGAGCTGGCTCTGAGCGAATGTTTGCATCATCTTGGCACTGTTGCGTCATCTTGACACTGAATCAGATCTTTGCCTTCCTCGGAGTGAAGGTTGAAGAGAAAGAAAAATGATTCCCAACCAGCAGAAAAAACACATGCAGGCATGCAAACACAACCTGAGAGGGAGCAATAAGAAGTTTGGCTTCATGTCAAGAGTCACAAATCCACAAGTGTCAAGTAATGAACACACACATTGCAATGGCAAGTTCTCTTTGTACAGACATTAAGTCTTCAGTGGGAAAGAAATCTCCAAAGCGCTCCTCTTTTCGCTGTATGCGGAGAGCTTCCATCTTTTATCTTCTTTTTTTTAAAATTTACATCAGCCTCTGCGGCAGAGTTTCTAGGTAGTTTTTTATTCATTCGGAATCCTTCGCCTTGCGGCAGTTCACACTCTGATGGGGAGAGTTTGGCTCATCTGTTGCCGAATGATTTCCTGACTGTTGTCCGGGCTCTTCCTGTTGTGTCCCGGCAGCGTTCCTCCGAGCCGCAGCAGGTCCCTGCCAACACAACGCCACACAAGTCAGCAGCAAGTTCGCAGACACCTTAAACAAGAGATGCCACTCGTTACTACTCACTTAAGGGGATGGAAAAGGATATTTAGTACAAAGAACACAGTGAATTATTCATGTAATTTTATTGGTTTATGCAAATTTTTTATATGTTAGGCCAGTAAGAAATTCCATAAACCATCCATAAAACTACATGCCTCATGTCTTTCTTTTCCAGAGAGGAACAAAGTGATTTTTTTCTCTGATCAACTTTAAAATTTAACTTCACAGACTTTTTCCACAATTGCTAAACATCTTGATGAGAGTTCCCTGTACGGGGGGCAGCATGAGATTATTGCACATGCAAGGAAGCAGCAATCCTAACACGTAGCATAGCAAAATGACTCAGCAAAAAGTCTTTACCGAGCGTTGACATACAAATGAAACACGGTTCAAAACCCCAAGCAATTATATGAAAATGTAACTAAAACATAAGTACAGCTCTGTCCACTGTAGAGTTTCTGCTAATTTCTCCACTTCAACACGGTGTCAAGCAGACTCTGCTGATTACAAGATGCCTGTCTCATCGCTGTGGGACGAAAACTCTGAACTAGCATCCAAAAACATAAATCATGTCTTATGTTCCTGTTTTTTGGTCGAAAGTTTCAATCCAGCTCTAAAAACTCTGCTAATGTGTTCTCCTATGACTTTGCTTTGAAATTACTCATGAAGGTCCTGCTAGTTTCCATGGAGATGAAGGAGGCTTTACAGTGAAGGATTCACTCTTCCTATCATAGACTATCTTGGGTTTCACTTCTTTCTGAATCCTCATGGTGTTTCTAAGGTGAATGTGGGAGCTATCCCTGGATTCACCTGACTCTGACCATTAATAGAGGCATCCATCATCATCGGACACGTAGACAATAGATGTATATTAAAGCGTGCAATAGTGCTCATGGGATATTTAAGAGCCAGTTAAAAACACATTTTCTTAAATCAGATTTTTAATAATTTCTTTTGTTTTTTGCATTGTTGGCTCATGTGAAGCACTTTGTGATTTTATATCTTAAAAGTTGCTATATAAATAAAGGGTTACTTATTTACTTACTATTAAATAACCAAACTGGACTGCAAGTTTTCATTTATACCTGCCATCATTTAGAGCCCTGATACCAAGATAAGATCGTTTTAGGTAGAGATGCACGATACAATCGGCACGATATCGTATCGGCCGACGTCAGCTTCAGAATTACATATCAGATATCGATCATTCTACCGATGTAACTACCGGGTAAAATAACAGCCGCTGGTAGAACACAATCCAAGTCTGTTTTTAAGTAGGATAGGATGCACATATCTTACTTGTTTTGTTTAACAATTGTCATAATTAATTTTTTCACTTGTACATGATGCAAGTTAAAATATTTTTGATTTTGCACAAGTAATAATTATTACTCCATAGTCATGATTTAATGTCGAAAATTGGCAACAGGTCGACATGAAAAACAAATAAGACAGTGTTTCAATTTCACATCGGACTGGGGGGGTGTATCAGTTAACAACCTGATGACTTGTATGATATCAGCATATAGGATATCTGCCAAAAATCCGATATCATGCATCTGTACTTCTAGGTGTAGTTTGTTTTCTCAAGGTTGTTTTGTATTTTTGGCTTAAAAATGCTTTCTCTTCTTCTGCTGCTTTTCTGTTTAATGTCTACTGAATGTAGGTTGTATTAGATAGGCATCCATTACTGCTTTTGATTAGCATTTGGAAGAAACGGATATAATTGTTTTAAAAGCTGAGAGCAGCCATGCTTAAAAAAAGCTTTTTAACATCATTATCTTGAAACAAGATGAACTGTTTCTTGAAATAATGGTTTAATTTTTTTCTAATAACTATAATAAAACAAAGAGGTCCTTCTGTTTTAGTAGTCAGCAGATCCATTGCCAGGAAAAGAACAGAATCACATGCATGCATTAACTTACCGTTATAGATTCTGACCAACTGTGACGTTCACCAGTGAAATTAGGTGCTTGCTGCTTATTTCTAAACTCACTTTGATTTTATCTAAAGAAAACAAAACATGTTATTTTATGATAACCAGTTAAAATTTAGGACAAGGCTTCTCTTTTTCTTTCTTAGCCGGTATTCCTGGCTTAGAGTTATGGTGCTTGTTGACTCCACTGTCCTGTCGTCTCCACCCCCAACCGGTCCGGACATTTGGCCGTCCTACCTGGTTCTGATGGAGGTTTCCTTCCTGTTAAACAGGAGTTTTTCCTCTCCACTCTCTTCCCATGCAGCTGAGAATGGAGGACTAAATCAAAGAGAACATTTAATGGTTTCCCTAGCTATTTAATTATCTTTTATGATTGCTTTATATGAACACAATTATTATAAATTGGACTAATGTGAATCATGTAATGAATTTGTTTAAACTGGATTATAATTAGACTTTTGTGTCTGTATATGAATGAAGCTGAAATTAATTAAATTGAGCACTAGGTGGTTATCTTGAGGAAACTAAGGGCAGATTTTTTTGACATAAAGAGAAAAAATAACTTATCACGTGTAAATGAGCTTACTTAATCTTGAGATAACAGGATTAAATTGTAAAGATGGCCACTCTCAGCTTCTGTATACTGGAAACAGAAACAACTGAAGAATGAAATCCAAAAATGCACAAAGAAGTTTTGTTTTTTTTATGCTCGACTGAGGTTCTTTGAAGACCTAGTGGATATTGGGGTAAATACCTTGAAAAGATTAAAATGATGCAGTTTTACAGTCATATTACATAAGTGACCACCATCTTCATGATATAACTAAAGATTGTAGACATTCCCAGAGATGACAGGTATTGCTGAAGAAACACTGCTGTTGGACAGCTGCTTCTTCTACTAAATTATTACCATGAACAACATAGACTATAGTACTTTAAAATTTAATCCACATTAATTTTTTTCTGCAGTTTTTGAAACGATTGCTTAAGATGTGTAAGTAAATGGAAACTGGCTACTACCAAGGATGATGTCATGTTTAAAGCAGCATATGTTGCGCTAATATTGAACTGTTAATACAAGTCCCTTGAACTTGTCTGAGTGGTACTTTTAGTTTTGTTATCCAAAGCACACAACATCTAAATCATAAAAATAAAAAAAAATTTAAAAAAATTAATAAAAAAGCTCTACAGTATGGATTTGTTAACTCATAATACAAGTTTCTATTGTGTGAAGGTCCATTCCAGGTGCCTCCTAGTCCAGGGAAGTTGACGCTGCTTCTGGACAACATTTATCATCCAGGTTCTTTATTACACAGTAAATATTTTAGTAGCATTTGTGATAACTCCATATTTAAATGCCTGACAACAGTTTTCATCAGTAATCCTTTGCTATTGTGGTTCTATCAGCTGTTGTTGCAGTCCCGTCTAAGGAATCAAGATAATGGTGGTCCAGCTTAGAATTGCTGCTTTGGAGCTTTAGGTGGCAAAAGTCTTCCAGATTCATTGAAGGATTTAATGATATTCTGCATAATGAAGGAAGAAATATGCAAATCCTTGTATTCGTTTTTCGAGGAACACTGTTAATTTTCTCCTGCGTTGCATAAGACCTTATACATCTCAGTATTTCCAAAACATCTGTTTTCTTTACTTTTGGTAATTTGTTTCTGGTTTAAAAGGTGTAAATTCATGTCTGAAATTAAATTGAACAGGCAGAATGTTTACCCCCCGTTTTCCTTCATTTTTGGTTGTGGTGCCCCATATGGGATGATTTCTTGTAAGAAAGTGTTGCTTGTAAAGAACTTTGAAATTACAATTTTAGTTTTCCTAAAGGTCAACAAGACAATGAGGAAAACATTTCAGAATTTTTTTTTCACTTTTTTTTACTCAGATCTTTCCTTTAACTTCCGTCCTAATAAAAAATACAACATATGTAATGATTCAGCTTCTTTTAACTCTTTAAATGCCAGTGTGGTTACATGACATAAAACAATACACACTAAATTATTTATTTTCCACATAA
Organism: Rhadinocentrus ornatus; assembly: GCA_037177495.1. Taxonomy (NCBI): domain Eukaryota; kingdom Metazoa; phylum Chordata; class Actinopteri; order Atheriniformes; family Melanotaeniidae; genus Rhadinocentrus; species Rhadinocentrus ornatus. The sequence goes on along the minus strand of JBAMHW010000008.1, from coordinate 2,910,164 downwards.
TACATGTTGGTGGATGGGATTTTTAATTTATCTTTTAGGATCAGTCTTAAATATACTAAAGATTTATGTTCTTATAGTTGTTTTTGAGAGGACACTTTTGTCCTCTAAGAACCCAAAATGGTGGTAAATTTTTATTCGGACAGTGCAAAAAACACAGTGTATCAAAATCAAAGCTGTTATTAATGTTCGATAAACTTAAAGACTGATCTTAAAACATGAAAATTCCCAGCTCATCAACAGGCATTATATGGAGAATAAGTCATTTTATGTTTAGTTTTTTGTTTGTTTGTTTGTTTGCTTTCTTAATAAAAACAGTAACATCATGTCAATAGATTGGCATTTAAGGGGTTAAAATAATTTGAGTGATAATACATTTGGTAGTATTTTATAAATTGATTGAGAGATTAGGGCAAAAACAAAAGTGGAAATAATAATAATATTTTCTAGCAGTTTTTGGGATAGAATGTTTTTGTCCTCTAATGACCTGAAAGGGTAGAAAACTGATACGTCTCACTAGAATTAAATATATTGGGATTATGCTGCTTGCAATTAAATAAAGTTTATTGGTCCATGCCATCCCTTCTGATTTTGGGTTGTAGATAATAATAAATACAGTACCATGGGAATAGGCTTAAAACTGCTGATCTAGAGCTTCATCTGCTGTAAACAACTCAAATGCCAAATCTATTAATCGCATTTCCAGTTTTAATAAAAGTTTGACACATTTCTTGGTAATCTTGGGGGTAAAAAGCGACGCAGCCTCAGAGTGTCCTGTGTTCTTCGGCCAGTGTCCCTGTTTTTTGAGGCTCTGGTGACTGATACTCCACAGATAGTCCACATTTCATATCCTCTCTCTTCATCCCTTATCTGCCCCAGCATCGCTGAGGAGCCAATGGCAGCAGAGAGCACTCGCAGCCTCAGACACACATGCAAACTTAGGAGACGCTCTCTAAATCATGCTGACAACATGATCCTTTCTTTCACCCACTCTTCCTTCTGCCTTTTCTCCATCTATCACTTGCTGCTGCTGCATACAGATGAGGCCATAAATTAATCATTGCCATGTCATCAGCACACGACTGCATAACAAACATATACGCATACATACTCACACACAAATCCCTTTCCTGTTCGCCCATCACAGCACTGGGCGCGGCCTCCTCCGATGCATCAAAAAGCTCATTAGCAACCTAATTAAACACATTCCTCTCTTTTAGCTTCTCCTCAATCTGCCTTATTACTCACACTTCATCACCTCCTGCTTTTCCACATCAGCAGCTCTGGCTGCTGTCTGTCCTATCACCTACATTCCAGCATCCAGCCAAGTGTAGTGGGAATTGAAGCGAGGTCAGCCATTACATCTCCACACAATTAGCTTCACTGAGCCCGAACCCTGGCATTGGAATCGCCCTTGGGGCTTCGTGTTGGAGTGAAACTGTGGGCCAAGGCGCTGGCATCACATCTGGACGTATGAATCCCGTCTTATGTGGCTGTCAGGAAAAAGGCTTTTACCGGCAGCATCCGAAACACAGAGCTGAGGATCTGCGCTTGATTCATTATACATCACAGAGGAGATAGGAATCTAGCATCTAAAGTAGTTCTTATACTGTTGACTGAATGCCAGGCTAATAAAATTCACAACAGACACGTCAGTAAGCCAGAGCATTTGGAGTCTGCGCTTAAAAACACAAAGCTCAAAAACATCTCCTCAGGGCGAAGACAGCTACCTATGAATAAGTTGACTTTTCCACTTCCACAAGTAAGCATCAGAGACTCTGAGGTAGACTTTCTGGCAGCAAAAGCCTTCAACACAAAAAGGTTTTCTCCCAAGTTAACCGAGAGTATAAAACAACACAAACCCAACAAGCGTGAACCCATGTTGTGCTTTTCTTTAGGCCAGCAATAATTTTATTTTACTGTGACATCTTATTCCAACAACCCTGAGGCAACCGCGCTGCAGACATACTCTTCATCCACACTTCACAGCCATCATACACAGAACTGTGGACAATTTCACCCAAGGTGAAGAAGAAGACAAGTGCATCCCACCTTTTTCTGTTGAGACCAAGATGTAACAACCAGCAACTTGGTGCAGATAATTTTAGCAAAGGTCAGCTACAACAGATGTATAGTCAGCCTCAGCATATATTTCTTATCAAACAACATCAGTTCTAAAACAGTTGGGATGCTGTGTAAAATGCAAATTAAAACAGAATACAATGACTTGCACATCTTATCAACCCATATTTTATTCTCATTGGAAGATGAACAACATATTAGATGTTTATACTGAGACATTTTACCATTTCATGAAAAATATTAATTCATTTTGAATCTGATGGCAGCCACACATTTGTAAAAAGTTGAAAGAGGAGCAACAAAAGGCTGGAAAAGAAACTGGTACAAATCCAAAACACCCAGAGGAGCATTTAACATCTAATTAGCTTAAAGTCCTCATAACACGATTTTGTCATATTTTGCTATGTTTTATAAACCAATCATTCATGACCTAAATAAGCTTTACAAGCACCTGCACAACATAGTTTTAACCCATAGACTGCATAGACTCCGTGATGTCACCCATAGGTTTCTGAGGAGCTGAACTGAATGAATTGGGCAGTTCACACTGTCACCATCTTGGCAGCGTCACGCGTGTTGCCATTCCCAAAAAATCCAAAAATGTTGCAAAGATGTGGAGCTGACATGGGGACTGTGAAGGTGGGGGTGGATGATTGACACCCATCGAACTCCGAGCTGCCTGTAGCTAAGAGCTAACCAAGCTTACCCAGAGCTAACTAGCTAACGGAGGCATGCGGGCTAAAGCTGTTAGCCGGCTAAAAAACCGCAGTTGTGCTGCACACTCTTTTCTTGCTGCCGATATTGGATGCCTGTCAATCAAAAGGACACGCCCCTAATTATGCCGAATTTCAAGATTAAATAATATCCAAATGGATGAGTTAGGTAAAAATTCACCCCCCTCACAGTTGTCATGAAGTTAAACTTGACCTATTAATCCTAAAATGGATTTTTTATACCAGGCTTTAAACATGTTTATATCTGCTGTGAAGTTGGTCTTTTTAACAAGGGAGTCTATGGGGACTGACTCTGTTTTGGAGCCAGCCCCTAGCGGATAAGGGGTGAACTGCTATTTTTTGCACTTCTGCACCTTTTACCACCAGAGGTTGCCGCTTGTTTTAACCACAAAACCACCACCATTGGACCGCAATGTGATGCCGCTCACTGACTGAGGAAGAAGGCGGAAGTAACGTCAGCCCGAAAACGCCTGCCAGCTCTATTAACATGTACCCAGCAGGTTTGTAACAGACAGTTTCTAAGTTGCTTTATTAGTTTTACTGATGAACAGTTATGGCTATGCCTTCACGTTGTATTGCTGGTTCATTCAGACACACCGGGGGAAAGTTGTGACAACCGGTGATACAGCACCGTTCGGAATTTTCTGCTTCACCTTGTCTCGCTCCTGACAGCAAATACTATGTTGTCACGGTCACACGAAGGTCACGCTGGCACCCAAAAAAAAATAAAAAATGGAAGACTATATTTTTATTTTAATACTGGAACGGTCACAATTCTACAACTAGACTAACAAAACGGCCATCAGCAGTAATTTTGACAAGCAACAATTGTAGCTTTGTTTTCTACAGAAACAAACTAAATCTAAACAGGTGGATAAACCTGAAGTGATCGAGAACACCCAGACAACATGACAAAATTAAGAGTGAGGCTAGATGATACTGTCGTGACAATGGGACTAAAACAGCTATATAGGAGTCACAGCAGCTCAGATCCCGTCTTTACGTCTCTGCTCCTGCAACAGCATCCGCTCTGCCTGCTGCTGGTGTCAGAGTTTTTTTTTCCCCAGCCTCTGCGGACCTCACTGCCTCTTTTCAGGAAAGCTGCAGCTTTGGATTCCTCTGTGAGCTGTTTGGGTTTCAGTGGTCTTCTGGATGATGATATGGACATTTATTCCCACAGGGTTCAGTATGATGTAAAATGCAGCATTGATCCATCTCTGCATGTCACCCTTTACACAATACTTCCACATGATCTGATCCAGAACGTCAGGAATCTAAACATAAAACAGCGCAAAATCCTGTATGTCTAAATTATCGCCTTTATCCGACAAAGCTAGAAATGATCTTATTTCCTCTGTTCTTTACATATTAAAAATTAAAACTAGTTTCAAATATCCGACATTGAAAGCACTGGTGCGCTAGTCTTTTCAATGTCGGATATTTGCATGAAAACAAGCCTGTTTGACTTATAACTGCACAGAACCACCTATTTCATAATGTTGCATTATTGTATTGCAATATTACGTAAAATCTAAATGAGCACTTTAAACCTTCAAAGTTTTTACTCAGAAAAAATGTTTTACTTCTTTTTTCATTTGGACAATAACAATAACAAGAATCCCTGTTTTACCAAATGCTCGACCAGGCCGTTAAAGGGTTAATTGACAACAGCTCTGTAGCATGACTGGGTATAAAATGAGCATTTCAGAGAGGCAGAATCTCTCAGATATAAAGATGGACAGAGGTTTACCAATCTGAGACAAACTGTGCCATCTTCTCTGGACCAAAGCTCATTAAAATGGTCTGAGACAAAGTGGAAACTGTTCTGTGGTCAGATGGATGAAAATGTATAATTCTTTCTGGAAAGCATGGACGCCGTGTCCTGCAGACTAAAGAGGAGAGGGGGCATCCAGCTTGTTATCAGTGGACAGTAGAAAAGCCTGCATCTCTGATGGTATGGGGGTGCATTAGTGCCTATGGTGTGGGCAACTTCCACATCTGTGAAGCTCCATCAATGCTGAAAAATGCATGGAGGTTTTAGAGCAACATCTGCTCCCATCCAGACAACGTCTCTTTCAGGGAAGGCCTTGCAGATTTCAGCAAGACTATGCTGAACCACATCCTGCATCAATCACAACAGCATGGCTTCACAGGAGAAGAGTCTGGCTGCTGAACTAGCCTGCATGCAGTCCTGACCTTTCACCAATACAAAACATCTGGATCATGAAAGCAGAAATCCAGCAACCAAGGTCCAGGACTGGAGAGCAGCTAGAATCCTGGATGAGACCAGAAAGGGACAACATTCCTCTCCTAAAACTTCCAGCAACTGGTTTCCTCACTTCCCGGATGTTTACAGACTGATTAAAAGAAGAGGAGATGCTACATGAACATCACCCTGGAACTACTTTTTACAGACTTGCTGCTGCCATCAGAGTTACAATCAGCTCATATTTTCCATGAAATGATAGAACGTCTGAGTTTCAGCATCTAATATGTTTACATTCTTTTGCAAATAAAGTATAGGTTTAGGTGTAAGTTAGGTTTAAGTATAGGTTTCATTGTATTTTCTTTTATTCACATTTTACAAAGAGACTCAGCTGTTTTGGAAGTGGGGTTATGAGATTTATTCTGAGTGAACTCTGCTTCTTGACCTGAAGTGAGTCTCTCCAGAATGAACAGGAACTTCATGACAATGTTCAACAATCAGAGGGTAGTTTCAGCTGGTTTTGTTTTAAACTTTTTAAATCTGGCACCAAATTTGCCATATTCACCACAGTTATGTAAGTGTGTTTCTCTCTAAAGAGAAAAACTTAAATGCCTGAGACACAACACTTTTCCAAAAGCAAATACTTTATATACAGTTAGAAATTTCTCTTCATTCACTTTAACACAAATAAGGCAATTTATACAAAATATAAGACTTTCTGGCTCTATTTTTACAAAATTTTGTCCTAAAAGCATTTAAAAAAAAAAAAAAAAAAAAAAAAAAAGGAAATGCTTTTTGAAATATTGACTAATAAAGATTACTTTTGTGGCTTATTTTCCTTTTATCCTAGGGAAAGAATCAAACATGCACCATAGAAAAATAATTGAACAGTTGAGTTTGGCCATTCATCACACTATCTTTGAACAAGCAATTTGAACAAGACTTTTCTTGTTCTTACCAACTCAGTGACTTTTTAGTGCTAACATGGCCCGACATTTATCTTTTCTGTTTTGTATCCAACAAGATGAAATGTAAATATATGTTGTCAGTTTCAGAGCAAGGTCAATGCAACAAAAGCAGGACACAGCAGATAAATATAAATATTTGCCACTGCCATCAGTTCATGTTATTCTATTTGCTGATAGACCAAAAACAGTCAGCAAGCCAATGACAACGTTGGGCCGATATTTCCGTGTACTCTGACTTTCAACCAACCTACTTCTAATTCTATGGAGCTAGCTGACACATGGCATGAAGAACAGGTAGAGGAGGATGCAGAGTTGATGATCAGCTAAAAATGCAAATAAAATTTATTTAGCACTTAGCATAACAGGAATAATTAAATCTAAAAGTAAAATAAATTCAAGATCTACTAAAAAAAATTTAAATAAGCCTTCCCATACCCTAAATGAATTAAAAACACCCCCCCCACACCCCCTACCGCCAATCTCAGTTTCCACAAACAAAATCCAATCCCTAAGATCTGACTAGATTCTGCTGTGGCAATATCTCAGGGATCCGTCCACACCGGGATCCAGGCCACCCATGACCACAGAGGCCGCCACTAGAGGAACAGTTGTATTAATTGGGCTTACCCTGAGTAGGAACTGGTCACCACCTTGAGGCTGGCGGCATTGCGGAGCAGCTTGTCCAAGGTGCTAACAATGCGGGAGAATTTAGGCCTCAGGTTCCTCTCTTTCATCCAGCACTCCAGCATCAGCTGGTGCAGCACCATGGGACAGTCCATGGGTGGGGGCAGCCGGTAGTCCTGTTCGACTGCTGTCATTACCTGAGAAATAGAAAATCATTCTAAACAAACCTGAAAGTTTACAGAAATACTAACGACAACGCAAAGCTATACTTTTGTCACAGCTGCATATTAAGCTAAGTGCAAACTCAACCAAATAACATACTCACAGTGGTGTAAAATTTAACATTTTGGAGTAGGGGTGGCGATAATTACGCTTGGTAAATATATCTAATATGGATGGAAAGTTAAAAATGGAAGAATGTCTATAAGTTAAAGGTCTACAGCAATGCTAACAACGACATAAAGCTATACTTTTTGTCCCAATATAATATTTAACTAAATGCTAGCACAAGTATGCTAACATGCTACAGTGACTGATGTAATGTTACAATTAACGGGTCACAATATATTCCATGTTCACAATATACCTGTAGTACCAACAATAATCCCACATTAAAAACATCTAATATTGATAGAAAGTTAAAAATGGCAGATTGTCACATGTAGCTGATGTGGTGTGAAATTTAGCATAATAATTAATAATAATTTTTACTTTATTAATCCTGATTGGAAAATTCTGCTCTGCATTTCAGCATCTGTAGATGCACAAGAGAGCAGTGGGCTGCCATGTTTTGGCGCCAGTGCAGCATTTGAATGGGGTTAAGGGCCTTGCTCAAGGGCCCACAGTGGTTAAAAATCTGTTCCTGGAGGAAGAATGGGAAAATAAAAACAACCCCGTGTTTGAACTGTACTTAAAAGCCTGTGCATTTCTGTCTGTTGGGTGATTTTACAGAACGGCTTAGAAGAAAGAATTGAACTACCTAAAAATGACACACAATTTAAAATTTTTTTTTTTTTAAATATTAAGACCCAAGGAAGGAGAGCATTGTGTTGTCTAATGGGTTGGTCACAATATTCCTTATATGTATATTTGTTGTTGTGTTTTTTTTTTGTTTTTTTTTTCATCTATCCGACTGAAATCAATCTGATCAAAGATTCCAGCTGATGTGTTTACATGGATGCTGGATCAAGGGATTTGATCAGTTGTATTTACATGATGGACAGATTTAATACGATCGTAACGCTTTTCCATGTGCAATGCCTACTAGTTCAAAGGAAATAGTAGGCATTGTAGTAGGCAAAATTATTTTGTCTTTTGTTCAAAATAAATAAATCAAATAAGAATAAAATTTTAAAAATGTGAACACATTTAAAACATAAATTTTCATTTTTTCTTCCCAAAACATTCCAGAAAATATTCCCATTTGGCTCTGATTGATCTATATTAGGATCATTAAGTTTGAGCTGTTTTAAGCGTTGTAGGAGAATAATTACTGGAGGTTGTGTCATGTCCTGCATCTGACAGTTGCTCAGCTCATGCTGACATATATTCCAAACTTCCTTTCAGCGCCTACACCAAACCATAAAAAACATTATCTCAAATTTGTCACTTCAAACTGGCGTGACTGACAGGAAAAACAATACGTGTTGACTCATTGATTCGATTTTGCCTGGCAACTCCATTTGCCTCCATAAGCTCTGTACTTGTTTTAATTCCCCACAACAATAAAAACCACTGCCATTTGGGAACAATGAAGCATTTCTGCTGCACTCCTCTTCTCCTGCTGCTTTTCCTTTGATTTTGTGTCGTGCCTTGAGCCTGCAAGTACCTCTTTTCATATCTCGTATTTGTTGACTGTGTTGCTTATTGAGCGATGACTGTGGCACAAAGGCTACTGGGAACAATAGAGGGGCTCAACTTTGATGCTTTCATTACTGCATGTGGGTTTCGCTGTGAAAGTTATACATACATTACTGCCATTTTTCATTTCGGCTCCTTTTTTTGCTTTATTGCTATCAGTGTTTCACGCCTCCTTTTGAAGCACAATACAGAGCAGATATTCCTCAGAGAATTAAGAAAAGGTGTACACTACACATTGTTTTAGTACTTTGTTCAGCAAGAAGAAACCCAGAGATTTCTGTTTTCTTTCCTACAAGCTCAGAGCTGTAGTAACAATGTCTGTGCAGTGCAGATAGCCTACAGGTAACAAGGCCCATACAAAGCTTTTCCTAAGAATTCCTTTGTGAGTGTAAGGAGGGAGGCTTTGCAGTATGGATTTGTAGGGGGGTGTAGGCAGGCTAGTGCTGTAAATAAGATGGTAAAAAATAGTAGAACACAGGCACACATGCATCGGCATCTGCAGTGAGGAGATAAAAACAGCAGGTCCAACGTGTCACGCTGGAAATCAAAGCCACGGCAGCTCCAAGGAACTCTCAGCCAGCCCTAAACTTAGACATAAAACTCCTTCCATGTGGATGTGGTCTGAAGATGTCTGTGTGTGTGTATGAGGCTCTTCAGCCAACTCACATCCTGGTTACTCATATCCCAGTAAGGCCTCTCTCCGTAGGACACCACCTCCCACATGACAATGCCGTAACTCCATACATCGCTGGCAGAGGTGAACTTCCTGAAGGCGATGGCCTCTGGTGCCGTCCACCGAATGGGAATTTTCCCTCCCTGCTCACAAACACACACACATAGATGTTATTAACACTCTGAAATACACTGAAACTGATCGTAAATACCAGAGGTAGACACTCCACCATTGCTGCACAAACTGGAAACAACTTAGCAACTTTGTTGCTTTGTTTACTTTTCATCAAAAGTAGTCAAGCGACTAACGGCAAATCTAGCAACATTTTTCGTGTTATTGGAGACTGATATGAAAGCATGCATTATTCTCACTGAGCAGCAGTGCTGCCATAAGCCCCTCCCCCTTTCCAACAGCATCTGAGGAGGCTCGGTCCTCACGCCGCACTCCCTCCCACTTACAGTTAAAGTAGGAGATGTTCACCTCCGCATCCAGAATGAAAATGAATTGCATGTGTGGGAACATGCTACTGGCTGTTCCCACCCCGACCCCGTAAAATATTAACCCTTAAAACTCCTAGAAATTTTCTGCTACTCTTGCTCCTTTTAAAAATTTTTTATGTAAAACTACTTGTGGAAGCTAAATCCTTTTAATCCAAGTCAACATTCAGACATTGTTTTTTTCAGGACGGCCTCAGCTGTCAGATTAAAAACATACCCCCCACCCTGGAAAACTCCTGTATATCACCTAAAGGATAAGATATCCATCACAGAGTTTTACACTATTGTTCCAAGAAGAAGAAGAAACCCGGGCAATATCAGAGTTTTAAGGGGTAATAATGTCTATGTAGACTGTAGACACAAAAATGTAAAAAGTTTAAAATGTAAAATTTTTTCTGTAACATATTTGATTTAAAACCAAAGCAGATTCAAAAACTTATTGAGTAACTGAGTTAAATAATTATGATCATAATTTTTTTCCATAATCCAGCAGCCCTACTGCAATCCTAGAGATGGAAAAGAAAACACCCTCTTGTCACACACCAGGGAACTTGTGTAGGTGGGGTCAGCAGACGTGTCATCCAGGAAGCGTGACAATCCAAAGTCGGAGACCTTGCAGACCAAGTTGCTGTTGACCAGGATGTTGCGAGCGGCGAGGTCTCGGTGTACGTAGTTCATGTCTGACAGGTACTTCATCCCCGCAGCGATGCCGCGCAGCATCCCAACCAGCTGCGTCATGGTGAAGCGCCCGTCGTTCAGCTGCAGGGAGAGAAGGAGCCCCATTGAGGCCACATGAACATGACATGTGTCATAATGCTTCACTCCCAGACAGCTGACCTTTACACACATGCTGCCCAATTAGCTGATTAATTAGACTCTTCACTGTCAAACTAACACAGACTCAGCAAAATAACATCAGCGGGAGCTGCGACATTGAATCTGGGACAGAATCATTTTCTCTGACTGACAAACAAGTCGCTTTGTTTGCATTTTTTATTCTACACAAACCTCGACTAGAACGGCATGTCGCTCAAGGAAGTTCTCCCCATTTAAAAGTCTTCAATTTGCAGAATTCCCCTCCCTCTTTTTTTTTGTCAACATTTTAGAACCATGAAACAAATCTTAGATCAGAACGTTCAGGGTTCATTTGTCCATTCTCCACATTAGAGAAGCATGCCCCACTCTGGAGATTAGAATAAATCAGCACCCGACCCGATAAAGCTCTTGAACCTTGATGCATGTGGGAGCTGAAAGAATCAATGGAACATCAATATACAATTAAAAAATGAGTAGAAGTTTCTGCAAAACTGCATGAAGCTATGCTGGCAGGTTTTTCTCCCATGACCTGAATATCTAATACAAGCAGAATATGGAAGAGGGTAAAAAAGAAAAAGGAAAACAATTTTTTAAGTAATCATTGCCCTTATTTGGCTCCACGGTAAGAAAAACAAAGAACACAAGACATGACATGACAAAAGCGTAAATATTCTGCTTTGTAGTCGCACACTACACTGAAGTCTGACAGCCTAACAAGCCGGGATGGATGGAGGGACAGATAAACAGCCATGATTCATAGCAGGCCTTCAAAGCTGTGCTGGCATCAATGGACGTGTGTTATTTCTGTACATCTGCACAGCTTCTCCATGTCATGTGTGCGTGTCTGTGTATTCGCACACAGGGAAATTGTGTCCATGTCTCTGGGGAGCTGAAGTTCATATTTTCATGTCTGTGACGCACTGGGACAACATGTGAAAATGTGTGTGAGTTAACCCAATAGTTTCCTCATTAGAGCAGACGTCCGAGTTCTTCTGAGTCACAGGCCGAGTGTATGCAAGTGTATGTGAGTTTATTCATGTGTGACACAGACCAGGCAGCTTTTTTCTGTTATTAGTGGGACAGCTGGCTGAGAGGAGGGAGTGAGAAGGATGGAAAAAGCTCCGGCTGGACTATCAGATGTGAGGCTATGTCTAATTATTATTTAAAATCCCAATTAATTGCTTTAAAACATAAAAAAAAAAAAAGAAACAGTGTTGCCCTAGGAAAAGATAAAGGGAAACAATTAATACAATTCCTTTTAATCATTTATTTATTTTAAAGCAACGCTACCAATTTTCCCAGCGAGGCACCTCCTTGCATTGGCTAATTCAGCATCCATCTTGCATTCTGTCTCTACTCCGAGCTCTCTCCAATTAGTAAAAGTGAATCTGATGTTGACTTTTGTCTCATCTCTTTCTCTGTCCCATTCTTTCTTTTAATCTTTTTCTCCAATGATGTCCTTTTGAGTTTCTTTGATGAATTCAAAACGGTCATTGTGAGTTTATCAAGCGGCAACTTCCGGCAGTAATAAGTGAAGCCTATGCGGAAGTGCAAAAATTGCAGTTCACCCCTCATCCACTAGGGGCTGGCTCCAAAATAGAGCAAATCCCCATAGACTCCCATGTTAAAAAGACCAACTTCACAGCAGAAATAAACATGTTTAAAGTCTGGTAAAAAAAAAAAAAAAAAGGTCAAGTAAGAGGGGGGTGAATTTTCTTCTCACTCATCCATTTAGATGTTATTTAATCTTAAAATTTGCCATATTTAGGTGCGTGTCCTTTTAGAGTGCAGCACAACCTTGGTTTTTAGCTGGCTAACAGTGCGCCTTAGCTTTAGCCCGCCTACCTCTGTTAGCTGTTTAGCTCTTAGATACAGGCAGTTCGGGGTTTGATGGGTGTCAATTCTCCACCCCCACCTTCACAGTCCCCATCTCTTTGCCCATTTTTGGATTTTCTGGGATTTTCCGGGACTGTGTTACAATACTTATTATTATTATTATTATAATAATATAAACAACTTCCGTAGATATTTTGAGTCACTATATAAGAAAAAACACACCGATTCACTGTGAATCTGAAGTGACCTGCTCATGAGCTTCAACATTTCTATTTTCTCTGCGTAAAAACTTTTAAATTATTTGCTGAATCAAATTAATTGACAATTAATTACAAGTAAAAATTTATTAATATGTTCAAATAACCAAACTTTATAAATTACCCCAATGAAAAATTATCTTATCATAGTAAAAAAAAAATTCTGCTCTGAATGTCTGAGTAAGTTAGATTATTCATCCATCCATCCATTTTCTGCCGCTTATCCAGAGTCGGGTCACGGGGGCAGCTGCCGAAGCAGGGAAACCCAGACTTCCCACATTCACCAGCTCACAGCTTATAGGTCCAGCTTATGAGTCATTATCCAGCCAGCATGTCCATATGGGGCCCAAAGGGGTTAAATATGGGCATTGTGGGTACTGAATGGGCATGGGCTTGAACTAGGCAAATGTAGGTCCTATGTGGTTTCAGTAACATTGGTCCCATATGCAAAGCCCATGTGGGCCTGCTGTATGAGCCCCATAAGGGACCTAGGTGGGTTAATTGGGCATGGGTATGAACAGAGCAAAGTTAAATAGGGCCCAACTTTTTTTTCATAAATGGGCCCCACATAGGCTGGCTAACTGAGCCCTACAAAGTATAAATGTGGGCTGAGTGAGTTTGGGCTGGAGCTGGGTAACATGGACATGGGGCCTATATGGAATATAATATAATATAGTTGCCTGCATTCACTGTAGATAACTGACAAGTGGAGGCAAAGTCCACCGTATTTAATTGGAGCAGGGTAGAGACTAATACAGTGTCAGCTGGGATGAATAACGGTAAATACAATACATACTTGAGCAACAATTACAAGAGTTTAAAAAGAAAAAAAGAAACATTGACTAAACTTTAAAAAATAAAATAGATAAATTAATTAATTAATTAATTAAACTTCTAATAATATAAAAAATAAAATATAAAAGACCATAATAATATGGTTGCAATAGATTGTGAAATAAAATATTCTTCTTTTTGAGCGTTGAGTGTTTTAAACCAAAATTGAAACATACAAATAAAGAATTTATAATCTAATAAAATTATTAAATTAGTGTGGAATTTAATATCAGATTTTTGTAAATGGTGAGGTTATTTTTATCTCCTTTGTCTGAATCAGGAAGTTCACTTTTAAAAACAGCATAATAGAAGTCAAATAGTTAGACTTTACTCATATTTATTTACATTTGCAGAAAAATATGATTATTAGTGATTATGTGCTCCAACAAAAATGTTTATATAATAATGTTGGAATTTGTTTTCCAGTCGATGTCTACTGAGTCATGTTGTGTATTTTATATCCTGTCTTTCTGTGAACTTTTGCTACACTGTATGCAGTCTTAACACTTTTCTTGCTGATTGAACTACCTTAAAACTTTATTTTATATATGCATAAATCTGAGTAATTATTACTAATTAATTATTAAGTAATTCTTATTTTAATTATTATTTATTATTATCATTATTAGAGAAATATCTCAGTTTAACTAACTAAGTTTGTTAGCTAATAAAACATTAAATCTGACTCAAATCCAACAGATCATAATAATCAGACTCTCCCTCTTTCAACACTGTGCCTTAAAGTTGGAATATCCTCCTCAATTCTATTTTAACATAAAATTACTTGATGCTAACGTTTTTTTAAGTCTGTTGCATTTAGATTTTCAGGTAGAGCAATGACAGTAGCATCTCTACAATCCTGTAATTATAGGGAATCTATTTAATGATCACAACTCGGACTGTGTTAGTTCAGGTGCTGCTCACCTCTCTAACAAATCAGGAAGCTGCTTCTTTCTTTATTACCTCTCCTTCTTTCTTTCTTTTCTTTTCTTTTTTGTAATCCGATAATTTCTTTCTTGGGAAAAGACATTATTTTTCCTGCCTCCTGTGGCTGTCCGATCACTCATGTAGGCTACTAACATGTTATGTATCTCATTTGAATCAGCTGGTGCAGATGTGGACTAAACAATTGTACACCTTCAAATGAGTGAGATGTGCTTCAGAGAACATCTATAATTATTATAAATTGAGAGATCAGAGCAAAGTGGAGCTTGTATTTCCATAAAACTGCATTATTTTTTAATTCACATAATAGTCTAAGATAAATTTCTGTCCTTTTTACTATTATATCATCTTATCTCTTGCAGCTGGATGGTTTGTTAACTCCAAAGGATTATAACTTCTTGGCGCAACCTTTGGCACTCACTCTGACTGCAACTCGTTTCCTCTCCTCAGCGGATTAATTGAGGTAAGACTAATGATTTGCCAGCACGAGAGGATATTTAATTTTTTTGTAATTTGTGCATAATGTTGTTTACCAAAATCTTGGAGGAATAAACACACTTAGCATGGCGTCATTATGTGGCAAAACATGTTTGACCTTGTAGCTTCGACCCTCGGCCTGTCGAGTTCATGTCAAGGTGTCCCTGAGCAAGACACCGAACCCCAAATTGCTCCTGATGGGTCGTGGTTAGCGCCTTGCATGGCAGCTTCCGCCGTGAATGTATGAATGTGACGTATATTGTAAAGTGGTTTGGGTATCACTCCAGGAACAGTAAAGCGCTATATAAATACAGACCATTTACTGGTACCAATAATGACATTATGTTCAGTGCTATTATTCCATGAAAAGAACTACAAAATTGTTAAAATACCTGCTTTTGTATTTCTACCTATATTTTAAAATATTTTATGAACTTGATTGTATAATTTCAACCTTGATCCAACTTATGGATGCACAGTGTAAAAAATTTAATGGCTTGAAGCATGTGAATGTACATTCAGCAAACTTTACAGACCAAGAGTTATTGAGTTGCATTTGGATTTTACTTTTCAATCCAACTGTGATTCATTTAAGGCATTTATCAACCACTGAACAATGTATTTAAATAAAGTTGATTAAAATTTTGCTATGACCGTCAAACTTAAAATCAATACAGTACATTATTATCATATGGATATGTGCTGCTGTATGCATGCAAAAGTAGATGTATTATTTCAGTTGATAAAACACATGCTTCTCCTTTTTAAAAAAATTTTATGGTTCTTCCATTTAATGCAATAAAGCTTTGTATTGTATGTTTTTGTAGGTTTTTGAGCATCTGATGTTTTGTGGGCATCACCAGAGTATCAAGAGGTTCTGACAGTTCCAAAAAGGTAAATTAACACATGACACTAAGGAGTTATTGTTATTTTCTTGTGGTGTGTTGTCAATAGGGCTGCAACTAATGGCTATTCTGATAGTCGACTTGTGATCGACTATTAAAATGACTAGTCGACTAATCGGATTATGTATCTCATTGGGCCAGTTGTTCAAACGTAATCCTATCGGATTTCAGTTATCGGATAGGATCAAATCTTGAAAATGGGTTGTTCAAAACAGAAATACGGACTTCGAAATCCACCTGGATTACGTAATCTTATCCTGGTTGTTATTCAGATAAAACCCTCAGTTTGGGTTGTTCAAAACTTTTGAGTAGAATCCGGATAACCTATATCCAAAAAAACAGAATTATCCTGATCCCAACAGAGGGCAGGATTACAAGGCGGATTTCAGGAAGAAACTGTGGTACAACCGAACAGGTGATCAAATAATAGAAAATATGTAAATATGCTTGTATTTGTATTTTGCATTTGACTTGTTTAACCGTTACAGGGATAAAGTGGTTAACATAAGGATTGGCTCCTATTAAGCCTTTCAGCATAGTAAAATAATACAATAAAAAAAAAACAACAACGATAAAACCATCACATTATCATGTCCCCACGAAATAAACCCCCAAACAAATACAATAACATATACAAATAAAATATTCAGTTTTCCTATTATTCATTACTGCATATCAGAAAAGAATCTGTGAAAAAAAAAAACCTATGTCCCAGGTATCCTAATGCCAGTCTTGTGCTTTTTGAATGAGTGGACAAATAGTCAGGTACATATGTGTAAGTGTCAAAATCTTTGTCTGTTACAGATCAGAAAAAATGGATTACTATGGTTGTTCTCGAACCAAACAAAGATGCATTAAAGCTAAAGTTGCAGAGCACTTGCATATGTTGGAAGACTTTCACGCCAAAAACCAAGTATCCTCAAATCTGGAGTGTGTCGCAGAATTGAACAGCCAGACTCCCAATGAACAGTGGAATTCTCAGACTCAGATTCTGGGATGTGATAGCAGTGAAGAACAAATTTGGATGGTAGCACTATAAGAACTAATCCTTTTAATGATCTGAAAAGGAAATTGGCTTATTGGGCCACAAATCACAATATTTCACACAGTGCATTTTTAGAACTATTGCATATTTTAGTCCAGTCTGGCCTGGATTTACCCAAAGATCCAAGGACTGTTTTATCAACCTTAACAACCTGTGACGTCAAAGCTATTGGAGATGGTAGTTACTATCATTTTGGGGTTTCAAATGCAATTATTTCACAGCTGTCACATGAGTCTGATCCTTCAACTAACACGTTAATATTGATGGATTACCGCTCTTCAGAAGCTCCAAAATGGGAGTACCCTGCCTCTCACCTGAAACAATTCTGGGATGGGCTCCAGCTTACCCCGCGACCCGTCATGGAATAAGCGGTACAGATAATGGCTGACTGTAGGCCATTCAAAAGAACCCCGGTTCTGTCAAGTTAGGAGGAAGCTGAGTCATGTGATGAGGACGAGGCACCACCTTCCAGTGCCACCCCATCTTCCAGTGTTCGAAGCCCCAGCACAACACAGAATGCTCAAAGCCCCAGCGCGACCATGGGTGTTTGAAGCTAAATTTTAATATTTAACATGCTAACTGAGGCCTGAAGAGTCTTAGATATAACTCTTGGGTTGTTATTTTGGTTTATCTGAGCATTAAAAGGTCTGACCTTGGGCTGAACTTACTGGGACGTCCAGTCTTAAGTGGTTTATACTTGTGTATAATCCCAATAATCTTTCTAGACTGATGTATTGTAGCTCTGTTTTGTGTTAACACACCTGAAAACTGCAGAACTGCAAACTCACAAAACATCTGTTTTAATAAAAAGAGCTCACAGTGATAATAATCAGTAAGTTGCATTTAATTAACATCACCTGGTTGCTTACATATTATTAATTACTATATGGAAGCAGTGAGGGTGGACTGTTTCTGTATTTGCTAAATCATAATGACAGAGTAATATCTCTCATGGTTAGTACTCTTATCTCAGGTTATATTTATTTCATTTTAAGACCTTCTGAGGATGAGGAGATTTTTTATTATGTCTTGATTCATAAAACCTTACACTTCAAGAAGCTGTACGTAAAATTTATCCTAAGACATCTCCAACTATTTTGTTAGAAAGAATTTAGCTTGTGGAGAGTACAGTAAAGCTGCAGTTTATTGTCATTAACAGAAAAATCTTTTCTTTTCTCTCTTTAACTAATCAATGAATTCCTTCCTATGAAAAGAAACAAAATAGAAAAAAAACGTCAATTTTTTTTTTTTCAAAGCCCAAGTGTACAATTTCAAAAGATTTTTTCCCCTGAATCTACCTTTTAAAGGCCACAAGAACATTTAATGTAACAAAAAACAAGTACTGATCTGTACAAATAGACAATATACGGACTATGAGAGGGAAACAATAGAAATAAAACTGGAATAAAACCAGTTTAACGTTTTAATGGGAATCAAACCCCCAGAAATTAAATCGAGAGAAAAGTCAAGGCTGTCTACAAGTACCCGAAACTGATTTCCCACAAGCATGAAGTAACCTCATTTAGCTTCGCAGCTTCAGCAAGTAGATGTCTTCACAGTGCAGTCATGCACAAAAACATGTTTCATTGAATGTAAATGACGTGTAATAGTCCTCGCGCAGCTGGAAACGCACCCTGTGACACCTCATTTCTCATCCTGCCTTTGTTCATGGTGTGGTCTGAGCTGAAAACTCTGATCGGTAATTTATTCAACGCTTTTACAAGGACGCTGTAATACACCAGAGCTAACTTATCCAAAGGTGTGCCTGTGACAGTTTTCCACCTGGAGTTTGTGCTGCAGAAAAGGCTGTCAGCATCAGTCAGTCACGTCAGGCAGACACGCCACACTTGTCTCCAGGCGTTATATTGCACATTTAATCTCTATCACTCAGCAAGTAAATGCCTCGGGGTGTTTTACAGAGAGTAAAACATTTTGGTAACCTAAAGCGATGATGCTGTGTGTGTGTGTGTTCTCATCTCTGATAAAAAAAAAAAGAAAAAAAAAGGAAGATGCTGCAGCTTACTACTGCATCTCCCACCATGCTCACCCTCAGGAAGGAGTCCAGCGCTCCGTTCTCCATGAATTCGGTGATGATGAGGACAGGGCAGCTCCGCGTCAGGACCCCCTCCAGTCGGATTACGTTGGGGTGGTCAAACTGACCCATGATGGAGGCCTCTGCAAGGAAGTCCCGCCTCTGGCGCTCTGTGTAGCCTGCCTTCAGCGTCTTAATCGCCACCACCATCTCCCGACGCCCGGGCTGCTTGAGACGTCCGCGGCACACCTCGCCAAACTCACCTGGAGCAGGAGAACAATGCGGTGGGAGGATGAAGGGAGAGGGGGTGAGGTGGGAGGAGGGTTGAGTGAGCAGAGGAGGGGAGGGGGGAGGAGGATGTCGGGTGGGGGAAAAATGCAGGGAGAGGGAGCGTTACTGGTCAGATTCGGGAGTGAAGGAGCTGACGAGAAAGTTGAGGGTCAACTTCAACTGTGGGAGCGATTTAGAGAAGATAAATAGGAAATGATGGGAGGTCAGGGGTTAAAGATGTTGGGGAGAGAGGGAGTGACCGGTATCGATCGAGTGTGCAACCTGGGAGCAGTGAAAGGAGACAGAGGACGGGCAAGGTACTTGGGGGTTTTGCGTTTGGTGCCTGAGTGCGAGCATGTTTACAAGGGACAGAAAGAGAGAGAAAGAAAAGATTAGGAGGGAGGAAAGTTGAACGAGCAGGAGCAGACTGTCATTTAAGGTGAAGTTAGGACAGAACATGCTGCTGGAGATTTAAAAAAAAAAAGAAAAGAAAAAACAGACTAGAGGGTACAGAGCAACAGTCACTTCTCTACTTTCCACCTGCAGCTTTAATGCACACTTAAATGCCAGCCCTTTTCTCCGAGCAGGGGACTCTAACACTGCACAACCCTGATGGCACACTCCAGTTCAAATAAATGATTAATAAACCTGTTTATTAATAAACAATTCTCTGTCATTCTGCACAAAAATAGCGGCCGTGCGTTTACCTGCGCCGATGACCTCTTCTATTTTCACGCAGGAGATGTCTATCTCTTTGGCAAACTCGTGGATGGCATCATTGGGGTCCTCATAGGTGAAGGGATCGATGTACACTTTGACCCCGGGAGAAACTGTGAGATAGAAGTCAAACAAAAAGCAAATATGTAATATGTGATGTGTTGTATGAATGGATCTATTAAGCAGGCAGAAGGAGCTGCATGTGTCAGTTGAATATCATGGCTCAGATCAATATTTAATCTTTCCAGCGATGCAAGCTTCTACCGCACCGACCTGAACTGGCTCAACAGTTACTGGTCGAGTTGCCATGGGAATTTGTACAGACACTGGCTGTGTGTACATGTATCACTTTATTACATCTATAAAACTGTAATGAAAACAGTGTTCTATGGTATTTACATGAGTAGCATACTGGATATTCCATTCATATTCCCATTTATGATACAATTAATCTACATACATTATGTCCTCTAGGTGTTAAACTAGGATTAAACAATGGTGTTGTTATAGTAACTACAGTTAACAGGCTATATACAATACTGTAATAATTTGGCTACAGTTAAGACCCATTTATGCTTAAATTCAGTTCAATTCAGCTTTATTTAAATAGCAAAAACACAAATCCCAACACTGTGGACATTACAAAAATAAGATTGTTGCATTCATGTTTCTCACTCCGCATCCAGGGGTTATTGCTTTGTGGACAGTGATGTGAGAATCAGAAGTGCTTCACGAAGGGAGCAGAGGAAGCCTCAACCCGCGACTGACGATATTTTCAAGCGACTTTACAGAAAAAACAAGTCCAACAAGCAGACTTTGCAACACTGTCCATGTCGTACTGCATCACCGCTGTAAACAGGAAGAAGCTCACAGCTGCTGGCCAAAATACATTCATTTAGATAGTAATGGAGTAACGCTCCATATGGTAACTGAGTTACTTTTTTTAAGGAGTACTGCATTAGAGTATTAGTTGCTGGTAAAAGTAATGGTGTTACATTAGTTGCTGATGGACAGACGCTTCTCAAAATATTTTTGGGATTATACATCACTAATCACAATGAATTGACCTGACTTAATTTGTCTTTAAAGTGTCCTGAGATGATTTTATTGTGAATTGGTTCCTTCCTTCCTATTTGTGCTCCTGAGTGGCTGATTATTGGACACAGGTGTTCCTTATTTGGCTCCAACATAAAAACCTGGGATTGCTCTTCATTTAGCGACAGTTCATCTGCTTACCAGTGGTATTGTACAGCCATCTAACAATTGAGTTTCATTCCGTCTTGTCTTTCCAGTGATCGTTGAAGGATCAGATGGAGGAAAGAGCTCTAAGTTAAAGTCGAGTACGGAACAATTTTAACCGTCTTCTGTACTCTTTACTTATGTAAATTGGTCAGTTAGTTTTCATTGTTAATGATCCAGAGGCTTGTGTAAAAATAACTTTAACATTAACCTGTAAGGTGTTAGCATTGGGCCAATAACCATTGTCATCTCTAACTAGCTGAGATCTCCTCTGTCCCACTTCTAGGTGAAGTTGATTTATGAAACACCTGAAGGCAATTCTTTCTGAGATGCAGTTACTCATTTAACCCTTCAAAGCTGTATGTATCATATTTGATGCAGTTTTTCAGACCTTTTGCAAAATTCATGGTAAAAACTTTGCTCAAAACCCTGTTGTACAATCTGATACTTGTCTTCTGCCTCCTGGTGGACGCCTTTTGCACCATAATAATTTTGACATATCACATGGTATAAACTGTAAATATAAAAAATATATATTTTGTTAATTATTTGTTTACATTTTGTTAAAGGGATAAATAAAGACTTAAGATTAGAAAATTAGAATTTTCTCTCCATTTTTTCTTGGGTTGGTCTTTAAGTTGAGCTCCTTTTTTTCAATAACCTTATATACCTCTTTTTTTTTTTTACCTGTTGTCCTGTAACAGACTCAGACTGACTGACAAGTGATGAGATTTTTGACTCAAAAAACGATGCCCTTGAATCTTAGATCAAGATGGTTTAATCAGACCTTTGATAGACACGAGCTCCTGGTATCTGATATTTCACAGAAAAAAAATGAACCACAAAGAGTTTCATTGTCTTAATGGTTAAAAAATTATTTTAATTATTCAGAGCTGATAATTGTGAGAGAGGTTTATTACTTAAGATCACACGATTTCCCCACCTGAAGCCTTTATTATGTCTATGTTTTAAAGAAACCAAGCTGTATTCTTGTTTCTCTTTGGTTCAAATTCATTCTGTTCTGCACAAACTTTGCTGGTGTGGTGACAAAAATTACCAATTTAATCTGTAAAAACAGGTCCAAACCAGTTCTAAATGCTCTTGAGTTTCCTAAAGTGTTGCTATCATCTGACCAAACAAAATACCATTTCAACACAGTGCACAGATGGTATCATTTATAATATATGCTTGTGCAAGAAGACACAATCGGTGCAGAACTGAGGAAATAGGAAGAAATATTTTCATGAAATGTGAGGAGATTGTGAGAAATGTAAAGTTAGAAATGCTTCTGCAACCTTTTTGCATTAGGGCTGCAAAGAATATGTCTACATGTTACAGCTTGTTGCCGCCGTTTGGCCATATGTGAAAGGATTGCTTGCTATTTGCTATTGTTTGGTGGTGCTGTAGCTTTCCTTTTTAAGTTAGGCAAAGTAGTGGAGTGAAACCAAGTATAAAATAATCAAAACAATTATGTATTTTTAGTTTACTCTGTCCACTTTGATATGAAATCTCTTTTCTTGTAGCCCAAGCTAACTTTAAACTAACCTGCACTTAATCAAAGTGTGGCATCATCTCAAAAGATAAACTGTTGCTAGGCTGTTTGGACAACTGCACCTCTGTCTATGTTAATGAAAAACCTGTTTGTAACATGGATGAAACGAACGAATACTTCTGTGAAGGTATAACATAGCATGAAGCAGTTTGCTTTCTGCTGTCACAGCTGCCTTCATCCTTACAGTACACTTATTCTCTACCCTGAACAAAAATGACACCACAAAAAGAAAAAGAAAAAATCCCAAATAAAAAAGAAACAGTCCAACAGAGTCTGACAATACCCACAGTGCATTAGAGTCAAATTCTACTCTTGTGTATGTGTCTGTTTTTGTAGACTCTGGGTTATTTAAATATTTAATTTAGACAGGCATTCAGTACTACAAATAGCTAACAAGAAGTGGACGGTAACCAAATAAAAACTGATCGCAATTTTGTCATCAAATAAAAACAACACATAAATATTCGGCGGAAACAAGATCTGATCAGACTAAATTTTATTTCTTCTAACCTGGAAAGATGGAACAACTAGCTCTGATGTACTCTCATGAAACTAAAGCCTTATTTATGCTCCTTTAACATATGGAAATATGCACATCCATGTGCCCATGCATCCTTTCCGTTACTATGGTTGTTTAGCAATACGGCCACCAGAGGGCAATGCAGAGTTCAGAGTTCATTTCCGAGTTGTGACATCAGTTTCTGTAAGCAGCAAACGTGGCGGCGATGGATAGATTATGTTCATTCCAAGAAAAAGATGGTGGTCTGTGCGGCTATTAAATACATTGCAGCTTCTTCTTCTTTGTTCAGTTTGCTGATAACATGTTAGCTTTAAACTGCCCCAAAGATTTCCGATGGTACTGCTCTGTTTTTCACATGTAGGTATGCATCCACAAGCTCTCTAAAAATATTATGAAATGTGCACCAAATGTATGCAGAAGATTGGTCAGAAGGCTCGGTCTGTATGTAGTTGGCTATTTACGTTAAGCATAAATGAGCCCTAATGCAACAAAATGTCAACAATGTGAGAAAGAGAAAAACAAAAGTCAACATGGGGACACATTTGGTGTAAAGTAAAACTAGATGCTTCGTAAACCGCGTGGAACGACTGTCAATGGTGGAAACACAACAAAACTGAAACAAGCATCCTGAAATCATGACTGCGGGCGACCATTGACAGCTGATTCACAAGTCTGCCATTTAGTGGTGGCAAGTGGTAACAGGTTTAATTTCTATTTCTGGAGCTGGTGCTAGTCGAAATTTTGCAACTTTGGCACTTAAAGGATTGCCATTACTAATTAGCCTGGCATAATTTAAGAAATGTAAAAGGTGTAACAAAAAGAAAACTTTGAAATTTTGTTTTTCATTTGCATAAATATCACCTGTAACAAAGTTCTCTAACAGCTACCCATACATCTAAATACGATTTCACATTGCGTACTTTCTCCATAAAAGCTAACGAGCTCTATCCCAAGCAAAAGCCAACAGCAGGAAAAACTCAGACAGGCCTGGCGACCGACTGTCAACTGTGTATGAGACCTTTCAAAAAAAGTTGCTCAAAATAAGCAGACCTGGCAACTGTGGTGCTGAAGGTATGTGTTGTAAGGCACCAGTGTGTTCCGATTGGAAAATTCTTACTTAATAGTTGTTTTTCTCATCCTGGTTTTCAGTTTTATCTGTATCCTTACTGTTCTGGTCCAAGGTGCATCATCCTGTATGCCTACTCCCAATTATTTTCCATCATTCCCTCATTCTTCTTTCATCCATGTGTATTATCTGCGTGTATAAATTACTCTGCAGGCTTGCAGTTTTCGTCTCTCACTCTGCAGAACCACCAGATTGATTTCTGTATGACTGACAGAGCTTTCATGCAGGAAATTAATATATCAGACATCTTAGTAGTTCTTTTTTATGAAGACTAACCTCAAAAATGTCAACAACAATGTATATGAGTGTGGCCAGATGCAATGAAAAATCATAATAGTATGATTACGACGTATACATGTCTACATAATGTGAAAACGTTTGGTATACTTCACATAGCTTAATGTGTCAACCTCTTACTCAAAATATGAACTTACTCAGGTTAACGTGATCAAATGGCAGCTTCTGATCCTTATTCAAATTAATATCAGAACATTTTTGTGCATATAACATTATCCATTAACAATTCATGTGAAAAAAAAATCTTGGTTGATTGTTCTTTCATCATAGATTCCGCTCTAAATGTCCAAATACTTGCAAAAAATCAAAGGCTCTAGACCAGGGGTCTGCAACCTGAGGCTCTGGAGCTGCATGTGGCTCTCTGGATCTTCTACATGGTTCTTAATACATGGCTAAAAATGCTAAAGAACTAACTAATGTTTTTTTCAATAGGACTTGTAACATTTGCGGCTCTAAGCGAGTTTTATTTAGCTGGGCTGAGAGAAAAATGGCTCTTTGGATTGTAAAGGTTGGAGACCCTTGCTCTAGGCATATGATATGTAATCAAGGTGATGTTTTATGCAATGTATTTTCTACTCATAAAGCAAAATTTATTTATTTTTTCATAATGAGTTAGGTTTTAATTATTTATTCAGGCATTAGACCTGTAGCAAACATTTAGAGGTGGATGAGAAATGTTGGGAAAGCCTGATTCACAGCTCATGTGATGGGTTTAGCCTCCAGACTAATTCACAAAGTTGGAATTATTAAATCAAAATTTAAAAGCAGCCGTTCATTAAAGAGCAGAATAATTAAAAGAAAGAAAAAACACATATTTTTGCATGTTTATTCTGATTGCAACTGAACATGAAATTATAATAGTATAATAATGTTTAATATATGTGGATTCCTTCTGGATGTCGCACAATTTTGGTACTAAAAAAGCAGACCAAAAAAAAAGAAAAAAAAGAAAATGCGGAGCATGCTGACATGTCCTCTAAGTCCTCAACTAACATTTTAGAGTGTGGATTGCGTGTTATTTCCACATGTATCTACTTTACAGTCTTTTATCTGTGTGGTCTCATTTCCTCTCTACCAAGGGGGCAATGTTTTCTCGACTCAAACAGGTGATTAGATAATTGACCAAATCAGTTAGTTAACTGTAGCAGCATGACTATAAGAGCACAGAGGACACAGTTTTCAAGCTGAACACATAAACTCACTGTACTGCTGCAGTTTCTCAGTGTACTCCAGCTCTGACCCGCTGCGCTGCTTCCTGTAAACAAGCAGCACATGAACAAAATCACATAAACAAACATCTTCCCAGGTACAGCAAATCAGACTAATAACTGACTCCAGTATCAGTATCCGGCACAGGCCGTGTAACTGCATAGTTTGTCTGTTGCAGAGCTCCTCTTTTGAGTTAAAGCAGCGAAAGTTAGCGTACGCATGTCAAAATTCAATAAGGGTATTTGTTCAAAGTCTACTAAGCAAAGTGAAACATGTAGATCAGGTTGTCTATGAACACTTACTTAAGGCAAACAACCGAGATGACCACCAAGGCTACAATGACCACCAGGCCTGCAGACGCTGAGCCGATGATGAGAGGCAGCTGGTCCTGCACTGATTTCTGAGGGTCACCTGGGTCATAACACACAGAGGCGAATGACAGAGGAAAGATTAAAGGGCTGCTTGTGCTACATGTGTAATGGCCACCGATTAAGGTGGTCATAAAAACTATTAAGCCTGAATCATCATTAAGAAAACTATGGCAGCAGATCATCAAGTCTGTAAGAAGCAGGAGAGAATTTGTCCATACTGTGTGTGCTGGTGCTGAAGTCCATGGGGTTGCTGTAGCGTCCATATCCTGCAACAGTACGAGCTCTAACCTGCACCACATAAGGTGTGGCTGCCCTTAACCCTTCCACCTTAGCAGAGCTGTGCTGAGATGTTACGGTGTGAGACATCCCCTGGCCCTGACATGAAGCAAAAGATTATTAAAACACAGCAGTGCAGCTACGTCTACAGTTTTTCCCATTAGAGGATCCCTTCCTGTGGTCATCAGTTAGGATTACTGAGCAATAAAAAAGGAAGAAAGAGCACAGCTATCCATTTAAAAATTAAATGTTATATTTATGATTTGTATTTCTGCTCTGCCTTAACAGACCTGTAGTTTCTTTTAGAGCAGGGATGTCATGCAACAGTCTTTAGGTTCTACTGTCTTGCAGCTATTAGGTATTTTCTTGCTCAATGGGTCATTAACAGGCTTGTGCAGAACTGAACAAGCTGTTCAGGAGATCTTTTTCGTTTGAATCAGCTATGTGGAATAAGGGGAACATCTATAACCTGCAGGACATTGACCCTCGAAAACTGAAATCTGACACCTCTGCTGGAGAAAATGTGAATTTGAAGTCATGCATTGGTATACCGTATTTCCTCTTGCTCCTAGACACAAAGAGCATGAACTAAAACTTATGGACAGCACTTACATGCTTAAACTGTGGGATCAGTTTCAGCATATCACATTGTTAATTAATTTAAATATTTAAACACATCTTTATTATCAATATACTGACTCAAAAAACCCACTACACATGATTACATAAAACAAAGACATCACTAAATGCATTTGGAAATATTTTATTTAGTTTAATTTTATAAATTAGACAAAAAACGGAGGTTGGATTTCAGGATGGATCACTTTTTCATTATCAATACCTGCTTGTTATTCAGCAGATCTCATATTCAGCAAAACAATTTAGCCTAATTATTCCCAGTAAGTTTTCTACATTTTTCTTTCACTATCTTTTCCCTTTTCTACTCAGTTTGGTAGTATTTACAGTATAGCCAAAACAAACACTCACTAGGTAACAATTGTATTAAAACAGGTAATAGAAGGGCATTACAGCATGTAACAAGGCATACTTTCACAATCACATTCTCTATAATGTAGCATTTCGCAGCTGCGCATGATTAAAGCTAAATAAGCTAAAGTTAGCTAATAAGCAGCTTTGCTAACCTGCTCTTTAGCTAACTTTAGCTGTTCAGCTTATTACTTCTATCAGTTTTTTCTCTGCTGTTACAGTAAATTTTATTAACTGCTTGCATGGGGGAACCGTAACTTGTGGTAACAGTTCTATGGTTTGTGTTCAGTACAAACAAAATCTCACCAGACAACAACTGTTTTAAATGACTGCAATGCAAGAGCACTATATATTAAGTCTACTGGTA
Source organism: Rhadinocentrus ornatus (assembly GCA_037177495.1). Taxonomy (NCBI): domain Eukaryota; kingdom Metazoa; phylum Chordata; class Actinopteri; order Atheriniformes; family Melanotaeniidae; genus Rhadinocentrus; species Rhadinocentrus ornatus. Next base: position 2,882,445 of record JBAMHW010000008.1, on the reverse strand, counting down.
CAGATAATTTTATTAGCTGCTAGCATACCTTCATTGTTACGTGGCCAAAGCGTGGTTTGTGTTTAGCACTGCTGAGCTAACCTTAGAGAACAGGTAAGCTTTAAAAGGCATAAAATATTTTCTGCGCACAAATTAAGCTGAAGTTTCATCCATGAATGAAATGCACACTTTTTGATTATACAGCACTCAAAGTTTTTTGCTTTCTGCTGTAGCTTATGGTGGCTTAAGTTTGTGATGTTAGCTAATTCTTAACAGATATTGGTCTAATGACAACAAGCTTATTACACTATGCATTAAAAATTGATCCACATTGAAGTCCTTATAAAATCAATGTTTAAAGCAGCACTCGTAACAAAATGACAATGTGGGAAAAATCAAATATGCAGCCATCTTTAGAAATGCTAATCAGATATGGACTACATTTTCCTTCAGTTTAGATCAAAGAGAAAAACTTAGACACTTTTAACATGCTAAGCAAAACACTGTCCAGTAGGAAATTCATTACAGTTGAATTTTTAATAAGTCCCTGGCTTATTAAAATAGAAAATCACCGAGCTCCCATGGGCTCACCACCCTCCAGTGGGCTCACCACCTGCAGGAGGGGCCATAGGGGTCGGGTGCAATGTGAGCTGGGCGGCTGCCAGATGCGGGGACCCTGGCGGTCTGATCCTCGGCTGCAAAAGCTAGCTCTAGGGACGTGGGATGTCACCTCTCTGGCGGGGAAGGAGCCTGAGCTGGTGCGCGAGGTTGAGCGGTTCCGGCTAGATATAGTTGGACTC
>JBAMHW010000008.1:2842577-2857346 GCA_037177495.1 Rhadinocentrus ornatus | reverse complement strand
ACTAAGGGGCAAACCTCTACCTTCCTTTTTTTTTCCTTTTTCTTTCTTTCTTTTTTTTTTTTTTTTTTTTTTTTTTTTTTTGTTTCGTGTGTGTGTGTGTGTGTGTGTGTGTGTGTGTGTGTGAGGAGGGGTGGGTGGAAGCTGCTTGATGTGCCAGCAGATCTGTGTTTTGTTGGTGCAGCAGGTAGGACCGAACCGGACCGGACGCTCCGCTCCGCCCCGCCGCTGAGCCGATCAATGGTGGCATTAAATGGACTGTGGATGCACTGGTGGAGGTTTTGTAACAGACTGCGCTTCCTGCAGGGTATTGAGTGGCATTTGAGGGTGATACTGCATTACAACCATCTGTGATTTTAGCTTAGCTACACTTGATTTAACAAAAACAAATCCACTAGGCCTGTCTCTGTAGGAATCACACGTGGACATGATTGGTTATTGATAATAATAAGAATTAGAATAAGCAGAATAATATAGGGTTGTTTGAAACCCTTAGTGGAGCAGAAATAATTAGCTTTCTGTGCTGCCGACAATATAAAGTTGTTTTCCTCGGGGAAAGAAGTTCCAGTTTACGACACATCAAAGTGATCTCTTCAGAGCGGAGCAGTGTCGTGACAGACTGCTTCCCTCATTAGTTCCTGTCATAGTTTGACCTTTTGCAGCCTCTGTCTCACAGTGTCTTCCTTTGGGTCTTTTCCACCAAACCCACCCGGTCTTTTGTCCCCTGACGGGCTCCAGCAGAGCGTCTATGTGTGTGTTGGCTGGTAGTGACTCCCAGCTCAGGGACAAGGCTTCCCTTCACACTGCTAATTTATCCGTCTATGAGCCTCGGCTCCCGCTGCTTCATCCCCCCTTTCTCTGCCCAATCCCTCATAGGAACAGACAAAGTTTCCCCTCTGTGCTACAAACTTATTACCCCACCACTACCTCCCAAATCTTTACCCATGCACACCCCCACCACTTCCAAGCATCTCCACCTCCCTAGCACTCTTTGTCTCTGAGGCTTTGTGTACTAATTAACTACAGTTCAGTTCCCAGCAGACTCGGGGCAGCCTGCGCTACTGAAACCAGTGATGGACAGCTCTTTTTAATCTGCTCTATTCAAACTAATAGAAAAAGAAGAAAAACAGTGTAATTCTGGGCAGCATCAGTACAGTCGTCTTGATCAGGTGATGGAAAGAAAGAGAAATACATGAGACATGAAGCTGCTACTGCAGACTTTTTAATTAGTCTCTTTTTATATCCCAGATTCACTGCTTGTTCCTCGCTGAGCTTCTTTCAAAATGCCACAATAAATACAGAAATGACTAACGACTTCAATAACTAATTAAATAAAGGAATAAATAGAAAAATAACTAATTCTAAATTTAGAAATGATTTTTTTCTTTCGTTCTCTTTCTTTCTTTTTCTTTATTTGTTTGTTTACTATACACTCATCTATTTCTACATTAATTTATTTCTACATTTTGTTGCTGTATAGTAATAAATTGTTAATTTATATCAGAAGTTGGCTGGTTCACAAATAGATACATTTGATATATTGGAATGAATGAAGAACATCCCATTCATGGCCCACCACACCTTTGTCTAACTTGAGTGATTGTTGAGTTTCAGACCCATTGAAAGATGTATATGTAGACAGCGGAGGGACTTGGAAAGTCTTCCCAAGTTAATTCGTGCTGTACATTTAGGTGTTGTTTTAGGGAACCTTTCACCTGCTCAGATGAGATGAACTGGCAGTTTAATCCCCAGCTCTACAATTCCAGGTCAAACTGGAGTTATTTGGGCTTCTGTTGTTGCTGTGACAGAAGAAATAAAGAATTGCTGCTCTGGAGATTCTCCCCATTCATCTATAGATGAGAAATCACTTCCCAGGCTCATGGGGGGAAAATACATATTTTACAGAGCATGGAGTGAAGTCATGAAGAGTCAGGGATGAGGTGGAGGGAATGAGAGCGAGCGCTGAAAGACGAAGAAGAGATGACAGAGCATCTCCACAAAGCTCAACTGTCTCCTGCAAACCACTTGTGAGTTATGAAGTCTGTCCAGTAAAACCACAGAGTGTGTAAAATGTGCGCATGTACTACTTGTAGATTTCTGTCAGATACATACATACAGCTGTTTTTTTTTTCTTCTTTTTCTTTTTTCTTCACATTATTTGAACGCTGTTCTACACTAATCGTCTAAGCCTCGGCTGTGTGCATGTTATATGTTTGCTGCAGGATGTAAAAATATGTATAAGAATAAAAATGCAAAGCTTTTTAAAGCTAAAATCCATATTTATTTTTTCAATACATAATTTACTATAACATCAGACTGAAAGCCAGTTGCCAGGGATAAACAGTAGGTGAGAATGGTTTATGTTAGATAATCAAAAGGATCTTTCCCTTTTAATTCCCACTCAGTTTATAGACCTAAAAGAATATCCATCAAATTATTTTCGCTCCTACTTTAAATCCCAGAAAAATGGCAACTAAATTTTAGCACAGAGTAATAACACAGTATCACCATCATTTACAAGCTGTTACGCAGCCTTTGGTCATATCGTGTCATCTGCAGACTGAAAAAAACAGTATTTAAATTCTCTTTTTTTCTTCATTTTCTGAGAGATTTAAAGACCTTTTTTACCTCTTCTTCATGGAAACTGATGGAAAAGTACATATGATGTAAAAGTTTGCTGCCGACATGTGAAGGATAATTATCACATTTAAGAGAGGGGGACCTCTTGGGGAGCGGGGGTGCCTAATGCCACCAGAGGCCCAGATCCCTCTTCTTTCCCGCTCTCTCTTACACAAACACACACACACAAACACATGTAGGGACTTGGGAGGTGTGTGCGACATGCGGGGTGGAGCGGAGGGGGCCATTTGAGGGGCCTCCTCAGTTGCACCCTGTGGCAACATGCCTCTCAATTTTATTGCACTTAGACTCCAAAAACACAAGAAACACAACACACAAACAACATCTGGGGAGCATGCCATGTAGTGCTTGGTGGGTGGGGCAACTAAGGTGGCCTCACTTCCAGCACAATGTGGTCAATGCCCCTCAGTTTTAATTGCAAACAACATACACTTCATAAACAGTCAGGAGTGGGGAGTGGGAGGGTAATGGGGACCTCTTGCACCCATGTTCCCCCTGGGTGTCGGGGTGGTTGCCCCAGGGGCCGGGACCTGGTTCGGCTGCGCTGATGGGCTGTTGGCTCTGGGGGGGTGCCCGGTCTGCTGTATCTGGGTGGGGCAGAGGGGTGGCTGGGGGGGTTGGGGTGGACCGGGCTTGGGGCTCGCTGTCCTCTGGTACGCCTGGGGCATCCCCCATGGGACATGGTGGGAGGGTCGTGTGTGGTGTGGTTGTGTGATAATGAGTGCTTGTGGGTGAAGCATGGGAGAGGGTGTGAGTGGGGGGTTGTGTGGGGTGGAGGTTGGAGTAGGTTTAGGGTGGGGGAGGGGGTTTGGTGATGCCTTGGTTTCCGGGGTGTGCTGCTGAAGCATCGGGGTGGGTGCTGGCCCGCGCCAGGTAGGTGTTTGGGGGGGCCCGGTTCTCCTTGGCATGGTGCGGGTTTGCTTCGTCTTCGGGGTGGGGGGGCGCGGGTTTGTGCTCCGGGGTGTCTGCTGATGGCCCGGGTCTCGGGTAGAATGAGCCTCCAAATCACACAGTCACACAGACTACACACAAACCGCTATCTGCTGCACTGCCTCTTTAAGTCTTTTCAGAGAACATGGGTGACTAAGTTTTTAGGAGATATTGTAGATCTTAACTTAAACTGAAAATCAACAAATAAAAAACGTCAAAACCAAGATGTCACTATCTGTTGCCATACTGTACAAAGTAAAGGACTTTCTGTGTCACTTAATCACTGTTAATTATATATAACTCCTTCATTGCTCTATATATGACTATTTGTGTGGGGATTTAGGGAAACATTTATTATACAAACAATATCTCAGTCTTTTTATTGCAAAAGAAAGACATATGTATAGTTTATAAAATAAAAAATAAAAAGGTTTAAAAGTATTTTGAGCCAATAAATCCATTATCCATTCACTTGTACACACTCAGATGTACATATCTGGTAGATTAAACAATTCAAATTATGTAAAAAAGTAAATATTAACCAATTATAAGTCTGTATGCAGAAGCTGTTTAAAAAACGGGACAAGAGTTATGAACTTAGAGGAAATCATTTGTTTACCCAAGGTCCAGTACAAAGATTCATTGTATGTCTGTTGCTGGTGTCAGTTTGGAACTGTTCTGACCACATAAAAACCAGCTTTACATCGAAGTCATTTTTGAGAATTACTAAATTAATAAAGTATCATGACAAAGAAATTATAAAGAACCTGTTGTGGATATTAGTAGTTATTTCATGCTGCTCTGGTGTGTAAATGGTGTGTATTATGAGTGGGGGTGATGCCGTTGATCTTTTCTTTATTAATTCATATTGGTTCATGTGACTCGAAAGAGAAAGAGACATCTTCCTTAGGCGTTTTCACAGGTAGAAGCTTTGAATGCACACTCTGGTACCGTAAGAGACCCCAAATCAATGAAGTAATGACAAAACATAAAGCATTCCGAATGAAGGTGAAAGACAAAGAATGCTTCTTCCACCTTATAGTAAAGTGAAATATCTCAGGTCAGACAATGGGACAGAGTTTATTTTTGAGGAGTACCAGCCACTACTGAGAGACAAGGCTATAAAGCATGGGAGGTTGACTCCTTACATCCCCCATCAAAACAGGACAGCAGAGAGAAACTGGCGTACACTGTTCGAAAGAATCAGATGCATGCTGATGGAATCAGGCTTGCCCAAAAAGTTATGGGTCTATGCAAGATGTCTGCAGTGATAAGGAACAGGTGTTACTGTATGAAACCAGATCTGTGTAAAATGAGAAAGTTGGGTCCCAGAGTGTATAAACAAATCAAGCAAAAGTTAGACTACTTCACGAAGTGGGTGATAACACCAACCGAAGCAATTCAGCATAGGTGGGACAGATAAGAACTGACAACAGACCAAGATATTGACACACAAACTGTACGGATGTCAGCCAGAGAAAGAAGGAAACCCAAATACTTGGAGGATTATGAGTGTGCAGTGCAGAGCAGTAAACTAGCCATTGATTACTGCTATCGAGCTACAGTTGGGCTATGAAGAAGCAGTGGCACCATTTAAAGCACATAGTGGAGAAAGGCTATGATAGATGAGATAGTTTTATCCAGGCAATAAAGCTTTCTCTCTTGTTTCATTACTAGAGGGTAGACAAAGAGTTAGGGGGGAGTTTGTTCTCAAAGATGACAGAAAAGTGAATGAAACCTACAAGGCCGGATACAGAGCAGGCTGAAGGACTAGACTACTCATTTTCTACCACTGTTAATTTGAAATCACTACATATGCTGATGCAACTAGCAGCAGATGGATGCATCCCTACATGCACCCATTGACTATGAGATATACATGGAAAAGCCACAAGCTTTACATGTAAATTCAGAGAAAGGGTAGAAACTGGTGTGCAAATTAAACAAAAAATATCTGGGAGAAATTGGAAAATGATGCTTCATAATTCCCTGGTTGAGAATGAGTTTATACAAAGTCAAACAGACAACTGTACCAAACTGTCAGATAAAGACAGGTTCTTTTGTTAGTATGGGTATTGTGGCTGTGAGCAATGAGAAGTGCTTAAGTCAAAAAGAAAATGAAAAAACAGTTCAAAATGAAAGACTTAGGCCAACTCTCACATTTCATTAGTTGTGGTTCTATTACAGTTTTTTTTTTTTGTTTGTTTGTTTTTAAAGTGATATTTCTAAAATTTAGACAAAGTGCAATTGCAATTTTTAGGTGTTTCCATTGAATGGTGTTTGGCACATTAGCCGTTATTTGCTTGACAAGGATAAAGAATTCTAATACTAAATACTAAAACTCTGCATTTCACTGTTGTTTGCTATCAAGGATGGCATTTTTTTTTCTTTAATTATTGGTAAAAAGATTTCCATCTCCTCCTGTGTCTACTCATTTTGTGCCATTTTTAATTGACATGAACTGGTCATGTCTACATCACACCCAGGGACGTGTAAATGCAAAAAAGTGTTTCAATTACACTTTTACGATATACTTCTATATCAACATGTCTGAAAAACCACCTCATAAGAGTGTAAAAACTTTCTAGCAATATTTGAGAGGGTTTGTTTTTTTATTTAGATGTTTCCATTACTAGTTTTTAATGTGATATTTAAATTTTGCACAATTTTAAGGGTAATGGAAACACACCAATTGAGATTGATTTCAGATTGGTACTGTCAAAATGAACCAATCCATGTACATTGACAAGCAGTGTTGGGAATGTTCAATTTCTACATGAACTAGTTCAAAGTTCAGTTCACACATTTTAAAATGAACTACTTCAGTGCATAGTTCATAATTCAAAACTAAGTTCACAGTTCTAAAAAATGAACTAGTTCACAGTTCTTATTTCAAAATATGTTGCTGCGAGCTTGTACCCTCAGAATACTGGCATTTTCCTATTGTTGCCACCCATTTTGTCCAACCTAATAGCCAGCTGCAGCTTTCACCCTGCAGTATATTCTACAAAAATAATAATAATAATAATAAAAATAATAAAATAAAATAAATTAGGAAAAACTTGCTGCTTGAATGGCTTGAGGTAGGAAACAAAGGAAATTCCTCAAGGTGCAATATTTAAAGTGCAAAACATTTAAACATTTATCTTTTCAACAAGTCACATTTAAATTTTTTGTTAATGAATGAATGAATGAAAAAGTCCAAAGTTTGCAGGGCCAAGGACCTTGTTACTTTCTGTCTTGCCTGAAAACCCCTAATCTGAATGAAGATCCTCTGGCCACTGGACACAGTCGTCTCTCTGGCTCTACTGTTTGCTTCCAGTAAAAACAAGATTTGCTCTGCCGTTTTTATGCAGCTCACCTTCGCACACCAACACACTCAACTCCATTGGCAATACTCCTATTGCCAAGAAACAGGTCACAACAATAATTAATATACCTTCAAATCTTTTTGCTGGCATTCAAGATGAGCTGCTTCTCAACGTTGGTATCTCCCAACCGGTTTCTCCTGGGCCTAAATGAGACAAAACCAGAAATTTTAACATCATAATTATTGTGGCAAAAATGGTAACAGCAATCTGTATTAAAGTAATTGTGAACTGTGGCAATCACTTAAATAATTTGACCTAATTTTTATATTGAAAACTACGTTTAGCTGTAGAAGCATTAGAATAATAGACAGAACTGTGATTGAGGTTGTGTATTTACTGTATTTATTACCAGTTAATATTAATTATGGAATATAAACACAGTTTGTCTTACCTGAATATTAGACCGCCGATGCTGAAGAGCCTCTCTACTGGAGCGCTTGAGGGCAGTGCAGCGTTTTATGAACAGCCTTTTGAGCTTTGAAAACTGCATGTGGTCATCAAACCCATCTGTGGTTGGGGCATCCAAATAGGTGTCGACTTCATTTTTTTTGTGAAAGCTGAGGTTTTCTGTTAAATCTGAAGAATGAAGCTGTAGGGTCTTTCTTGTCCATTTCACTACTGGACTGGGCTGGACCTGAGTCTCTTGCAGCTGAGTCATCAGAGCTGAGGGTTTGAAATTCTCTTTTCAGCATCAATCTGTCCTGCACACATTTCTCCTCATCTTGGACCCAGTCTAGCTTCAATCTTGGCATCAGATCATTCACATGACATTGCAGTTGCACTAAACTTCCTCCAAGCAGAGAAGAACATCTTTGCTTGGAAGCGATGAAAGCCAAACTCATCACTCACAGTGTAGAATCAGCTATTCAAGTAGGGAGTGGCATCATTTGCAGGGGTGACCTCAACCACATTTATATGGCTTGGTAGTTTGTGTTGCTATGCGAGACAGGTGCTCCATGGCAAGAAATACAGAGTTTCATCTTGTGTCCTTTGGCACAACAAAGCCAATTCCAAGCTTTTCTTCCACAGTATCAGAAGCCTTTGGACTTGTTTTGCAAAAACCACCCTCGACATTGTTTTGTAGCGTGGTTCAGTTACCTTTTCTGTATCTTTGGCCGCTAGATTCAAAGTATGAGCCATGCACCTTCTATGAGGGGTAGAGAGGGATGATCCAGACCTGAGAGAGACCGAGGGTCCATCTGGTCATCTTCATCTGAGCTCTCACTGGCAACAGCAAAGGTTGACTCTGGTTCATTGTCATCAAAGCGGTCCATGGTCTCTGGCTCTTCAGTAGCAATAGCAACATCAATCCCAAAACAGTTAAACCCCTTGACAAAATTTGTAGCATTGTCTGTTACTGTACACTGGATTTTGAATTCTTTGTTAACGTCTGACAATAGTTTTGCCAACACATGTGCATGTGCTCCTTTAATATGCCGGCATGCCAATATTGCAGAGGGTCTCTTGCAAACATCCGTTTTGTTCCGCCAGTGGACAGTGATGCCCAGCCATCTGCTGTTGTGCACACAGCATCGACCTCAGAGAGTTTAGCCTTAAGTTCACATATGTTTTCTTCAAATTTCTTGTTTAGCAGTGTTTGTACTTTTCTCTCGATGGGACCTTTTTGGATGGCTGCAACCCCTAATTAAGTTTATGAAAGAAGAGGTTTCCACTTTCCTCAAAAGCTGCAGATCTCTGATAATATACTGTAGAACCAGGTAATCCAGATGCAACAGAGATAATGGCATCGGAGCTGCTCCTGTTTCCAATACCACATTTAAGTTTTGCACAATTTTATGGGTAGTGGAAATGCCCCTATTGAGATTGATTTCACTCAGATTGCAGGTATTGTCAAAATGAACCAATCCAGGTACATTGACAAGATCCTGGAGAGATTCAACATGTCTGAATGTAAAAGCAGAGCTATGCCTAGTGAAGTAAAATGTGATTACGCCAAACAGACCAAAGTTTTCAGGACACATCAACTAAAATCTTCTAGGACCACACTTGGCAAGTAATCCTGTAGAGAAGCAAGTAGGTGGACACTGAGTACCACTGTGTAAGGTCAGGTGTTTTACAAGATGACACTGAAAATATGGAAGCAGAGTGTTTACAAAGATGCAAGAGCTAAAACTGACAGGTTTTATTCATACATGTTTGGCATGTTATGTTTGGATTGACATGAGTGACATCACAGAGTGGGGGTGTTAGTTACTGTAGACAATCTTTGCTCATATATGCTTAGTTTTGTTTATGTGAGTGTTCCCAGTCACTGTTGAATAAAGAGTGGCGCTTCCTCTTTGCACAGAAGCGAGCGAGTGCAGCGCATCGAGTTCGAGCAACATGTCTCCTGTGTCTATGTATGTTAGTGGCTAACCAGGCCAACCCGTTTGTGTGTGAGGGATGTCTACATCGGCTGAGGGTTCAGGACAGAACTGTAAGAGAGAAAACCGCTGCTAGAGAACCAACAATGACGCTCAATGGTTCTTGAAAGGAAAATGTTCTCCAGGAAAGCAATGACATTTGGTTCTGCTCACAGGAAGTTAATTAGACACGAACTTCAGCCTGTGCTTTATTGGCCACGTTTACATGAGAGTTTTATTTACCCTTTAATTCAGAATAAAAACTAAATCCTTTTTAACAGAAATTTAAAATGGCCTTGTTAACAAGGTTAAAAGTGGCAATTGCTAATTTAACTTAAATCCAAACAGTGGCCGGTTTATTCTGATTCTAAATCCAAATTGAATAATTCCTCCATCATGCATACGCTTATTCTGCTTTAAATTAATTCCAGTTGTTTTGCGCATGCTCGTTCCCTTGTCCTGTAACGATGGCAGTACATACTCTATCTCCCGCCTCCTCCTCAGCTGACAAAAGTGAAGTCATGCTGGTGTCGAGCTCCTGCATCAAAACTAGAATCAAAATCAAGCGAAAATGGTTCCTATTAGTTACCTTCCATGTTTTGGATGAATAAAAAGAAGCAGGAGAGTTATTTCCAGTAAAAGTAAATACATCTAATCAGAACCCTTTCCAACCCTCAGATATAAAGCGGAATTTAATAAAGGAGATTAAAGCACCCAAAAATGTGTTTTGTGAGCTGTAAACAACACAGAATTACTTGTCATGAAAATCACATATACTGTTGAATGTAATTATTTTTTTAATTTTTTTATTTTAAAAACGGGAATTTGATGGTAAAAAAATGGCTCATAACACCCTCTACAGGGTAAAACTAGGTTATGTTTTTCGTGACATAGAGAGGTTATCTACGTCAGGAGAAAATTTGAAAATCCCACAGCCGCCTCCCTCCAGATGTACACAGATGGGTCGGAGCCATAGACTGTATATAAAAGATGGACGGAGCGTCCGTGATGTCACCCGTAGGTTTCTGAAGAGCTGAATTGAAGCTCATTGAACGGTTCCCACCATCGCCTTCTAGGCAGCGTCACGCCTTTCATCATTTACGGAAAATCCAAAAATGGGCAAAGAGGTCGAGCTGAGCAGGGGACTGTAAAGGTGGGGGTGGATGATTGACACCCATCAAACTCCGAGCTGCCTTTAGCTAAGAGCTAGCCAAGCTAACCCAGAGCTAACAGCAGCTAACCAGCTAACGGAGGTAGGCAGGCTAAAGCTAAGGTGCGCTGTTAGCCGGCTAAAAACCGCAGTTGTGCTGTACTTTCCCTTCTTGCCACGGATATTGGATACCTGTCAATCAAAAGGATTGACACAATCACTCTAATTATGCAGAATTTCAAGATTAAATAACATCCAAACAGGTGAGTTAGAAGAAAATTAACCCCTGTCACAGTTTTCATGAAGGTAACTTGACCTTAATCCTAAAATGCTTTTTTGTACTAGGCTTTAAACATTGAATTTATTTCTGCTTATTTGTGCTTTTGAGGGGTCTAAAAGTAACACCGGACTTTAGTCTTTACCTGCTGATCCTTATCTAGTGACAGACAGCAGCTCAAAATGTAGCAGCAGCTACTTACAGCTGAGGAGATTCAGGAGGGGAAAAGTCTTCCAACTCAAAGACCGCTCTGTGGCATAGCTGCTTTGTGAATCTTACTTTGCATCTTGCCAGTGAGCTGAGCTGCTGTCTGTCAATCATTTCTGTCTGTGGATCCTGACCCACCCACTCCCTGCTCTCTGATCACTGATATCTCACTGATGATCTCTGATATAATCCATGAATTTGTTTGAAAGTTGTACAAAGATGCTTTATTCAGATGGCAGCAACATATTTAAGAGACCAACTGCTGTCAATCTGAAAGTTAAATGTTTCCCTTTATTTGATTTCTGCTCAACAGTTTGCAGCCTCCCATTTAATTTGTTTATTTTTCTAAAGTTTCATGATGCAGTAAGGCTTTTTATCAGAAAGATGCTGCTTTTTTCCCTTCACAGATGCTGCCTTTTCTACTCTGCAGTGATTATAAACTGGAGGGACTCTCTCCTCTTTAGTCTGGAGGGTCTGGTAGCCATTGTTTCCAAAAATACAAATTCAGCTTCTTTATTTTGTCAGACCACAGGACAGTTTTCTGCTGTCTGGATTTTGTTTACATATAATCTATGTATAAGGAAGATGCAGCAATGACAATGGTTTTTAAAAGTTCTGAGCTCATGCAGAGCTTCCTGTTTTAAAGGCAACACTGCCCGAAGGCTCAAAGATAACTATTCACTGGCTGTTTTCTGCTTTTCCCTTGAACACAAAGCTTTCTGTGGATGCTCTGAATCTTTATTTTAAACCTATAGATGATAAGCCCCCCCCCAAAACTTGTGCTACTCATGCAGACTCTTTGAAAAGCTGACCTCTTGGCAATTAAACTAATCAATTGTGAGAGCTCCGACGGGAAATAATCTGTCAACAAAACCCAGAAAAGAAGAGTTGCAGGATGACATTGGCAGATAATGAGTGTAAACAATGAGGAAATGATTTCCAGGAGTTTATTTTCATATTTGTGGGTCTGTCGTGATCTTTTTGAGCTCCTCATTTGCTGCTGTAAGAAGGCCAAAACAAGGAGCCCTGGTTGATTGCAGAAGTAATAGTACATGATTACTCAGAAAAGGAGCTGGCTGCTAGCTGTTGCTCCAGGGCAGAGATACTGATGGGCTTTCCACAAACTGCTGTCAGTGTGTTGTCGAGTGTGCTACTGATTGATTATAAGTTGGTGTTGGTTCCAGTTAGACTTGCTTAGTCTGTTTCTGAATCGATTCGTGAAGCTGTCAGCGCCAGCAGCAGCAGCAGCTCCAGGTTAGGGTGTAGAGATTCACCAAAGCACCGGCTGCACTTCCTCTGACTTCCCAAGCTAATGAGTGGAGAGCTGTCAGTTATTTTGCAGGACTTTCAACATTAGCTGGAGCTTTCAGGACTTCAGGTGATCTGAAGCACACACACTTGCAAAATAATGAGCACTCATCTGACAGAGTGAGGCAACACAAAACAAAAAAAACAACTAATTAAGACAATTTCATTTTAGTGGGCACAGACAGTTTTTCAGCACAAGTCTTTTTCCTTCAGAATAATTCGCAGGAGGTGTTATTGATGATTCGCCACATTCTGCAGTTTTCTCACCATTCTCCTTCTCCATTATTCATCCACCTCTACTTTTTAATCTCCTGTGAGCTGACTCAGAACTCCACTTCCATTTGCAGACTGTTCCTCCTCTATGCTCATGTCTGTAGCATTGATTAAATGGACCCCAGTGGGCTGGGGGATTACATTGAGGTCTATTTGAAATGGCATTTCTACAGTGTTTTTCCATTACTGAGCATACTATTGGAATTTAGATAAACTGGGTCTGGGTAGCTTTGCTGATTTCTGAGTTTATTTGCCTGGTCCACATGGGGTCCATTTGCACCAATTTAACAATTACTAGCATTGGTGTGTTTGCTAATTTTTCTGTTCTCACATCCCTTGCCCGCCTTCAGCGCAGCCAACTGGGCTCCCACAGGAAGAGAACGGGGGAACAGCAGAGGCAGAAAATGAATACAGACAATTGTTTTTCATCAGCTGAGAGGGAGCAGGGACATGATCAAAACGGACTGAGACAAATTAGATAACAGAGGATGGAGACTGAGACACAGCGAGCCTGGTGTTCCCGTCGCTGCTTCGTCTTGTAAACATATTTATGTTTTTAACTGTGTGCTGGCTGTTAATAAATGCTCAGCCCCCTAATAGCTTTAGATGAAGAAACCAGGGTTTTTTGCAGGCAAAGCAGATCAGAGTGAAGGTCCCTGTGCAAGCTTGTGGTCATTAAAGTTCACTGTGTTTACTTATGAAATGCAAATGTTGCTGAAAACTCTTTCTGATCATACTGCATTTCTGAATCTCATGCATGCAGATGCTGAGAAATGTGACATCCGGATCTTTTTCTACATCTATTATTAACACACACCGGTGTTCCTTCACTAGAATACTTGAGGGCTTTTGGCCTCTTGATCATACATTATTCTCCTTGACAGTGTTCAGGTAAGTAGCGTCTATGACACCATTCTCTCCACAGATGGATTAAATGATGTCAGACAGTTTAGCTTTTTACACTTTTCCTTTAGAGTAAAAATTGACGCACCGGTGCCTCATTCCAGCTAAGAGTATTTCTTCACCCTGCACAGGCTGCTGCAGCATCCTCTTCAGACTCTACTCAAGCAAAAAAATGATCAGAAAAGCTGAGCAGATTGTTGAGGTCCCTCGAGGCAGAATTCAGTTAGCACAGGAAGTCTTTTGCCCTGCTCTGCTACAACTCTGGACAACTTGTAAAATGAGAAAAACCCTGAAATGACCCTACGTGTGATGTATTTTAAGATGTCCTCTCTGAAACATCAGGGTAGACATCCTCTGGGACAGAAGCATTGGATAAACAAAACCAACGCTCTCATCTGGTGCAGTATGGAGGTTCCTTGATCATTATAATTCAGTTTGGTTATTTCAAATAAAAAATTTTGCAGTCGCGGGGGGCGGTTGTCCTCAGCCAAAATGCACTGAAACCCGCTGTACACAACCTACTCCACACCTAACAGTAGACAGACTCAGGTATAGACAAGCAGGTGTTTTCCTCAGAATTTGTTTGAGGTCAAAATCAGACTAAATACTGGTCTGATAGGACATAAATGACATTGGAACTGGTTATTTCTCTACAACTCCAGGATTTAATTGTTTATAGAATTATTTCCCTAGATCATGATATGCTAGTGTAGGTTTGAGGTTTGTTTTCATACTTTACATTGTGCAAGTGCATGACAGTGTGTGTGTACTGGGTAATGAAGGCATGGATGACGTTATGGAGAGATTTCAAAGTTCTCTGATTGGTTTACCTTGGGTGTTGTGTTTCAAGGCTGGGAGGAGACATAAGCCTCGTTTCCACCAGTGGGGCAGGTCATGATGCACTTTTTTGCATTTCCATATGCAAAAACTGGGAAGGATAACCAAACATCCGACCCAGTCCATCTTACTTTTTTGGGACTCTTCTATTGGGGTACCAATCTAACCGATCCAACTATAAGGGACACAATGCAACCTGGTGATTGGTTAAAAAAAAAAATCACTGTCCATGCAACCTGGCATTAAAACAAAGCAGGAATGAATTCTTGTTAAGAGCAACATATTTTCTTATTGTTGACTAAATCTCCGTTAAAAATGGTGTTGCGAAGCACCGTTCCATGGACGTCCAAGGAGGTCCGCAATTTCCTCTGAATCATTGGGAAGGAAGCGGTCCAGAGAGAACCTGACAGGTCCATCCAGAACTAAATATTTTGGTTATACAGTGAAGAAAATAAGTATTTGAACACCCTGCTATTTTGCAAGTTCTCCCACTTAGAAACATGGAGGGGTCTG
>JBAMHW010000008.1:2784175-2803696 GCA_037177495.1 Rhadinocentrus ornatus | reverse complement strand
CATGTTTTTTAATTGCATTACAGGAAATAAAGAACTTTATCACAATATTCTAATTTTCTGAGACAGTCCTGTATGTTGTGGACCCAGCACCGCTCTGAGCTCATCCTACCTTGATAACTGTGCAGCATTTCTGCCATATCTCAGCGGAGGACTGGACATAGTGGTCACACTGGGGCTCCCAGATGCTGATGGGCTCCTCTGCAGTGCTCCTCAACAGACCCTGTTTGGTGACCAGTGCAGCCCGCACACTGGCTGTCCCCACGTCCACCCCAACATAGTAGAGCTCTGCCATGAGGGGGCAGAGGAGGGGGAGCTGGTAGATTATTAACCAGCCCGAACTGCCAATGTCGACAATTAGAAGGTTAAACAGGTTGTATTTAAGCACCGCCATGTGAACGTGCTTTATTCACCCACAAACAAACACTGGTTCATTGTAAGAGTCCTCATTTACTCTTGTCCTCTGCTGTGAAAATATCAGTGCAGCACTGTGAGGTGTGCAACGATTAACGTTTGAAAAATACTTTACAAAACAAACAGGGCGTTAGAGTTTAAATTAATCTAACACAACCATACTTACCCAGTGATTAAAATGTCATAAAAGTCCAGAAAGCACTCACGTTCAGTGATATAAGTTTCCGAGCACAGTACTTTGCCTTGTTGAGACTATAAACGGAACGCGAAAGCGACCAAAAAGGATCCAGTCGCGGTCCCGTTGTCCCGTTGATCGAAGCATGACAGAGTCAGACAGACAGACTGAATACGGCAAAAATATTTTTAAAAGCCATCATTTATTTTTTATTAATTGTACAGACTTAATAGTGCTAAATAATACTAATACTAATAATAATTATTATTATTGTTCTTACTATTATTATTATTATTATTATTATTATTATTATTAGAAAAAGAAGAAAAAGAAGACAAAGAAGAAGAAGAAAATCTTTCAAAGTTCTTGTGATTGTGCTTTTTATTTGCATATTTTTTACTGTATTATCAGTCTAAGCAGACTATCAATTTACATCTTGGGCCCTATATATACATAGTTAATTTACTACAACATTGTTGCTTCAAGTCTCCTTTATTCAGAGTATATGAAACAAAGAAGGAGCAACATGTCCGATAAGCTACAAGGTTAAGCAATTTAGCACAAAGAAAACTTCAGCTAAAGCAATAACAAGACAAAATCCAAAAAGTTTAGCTAAACTGCACATTTATCTGACATGAAATCTGGTATTTGTTGCCTCAAGGTACCATAAGGGTTTTTTTTAAGATACTTGTTTTTGGCATTTTGAGCATGTTTACTCCAACTGATGATGGACCTGTAATTGCCACATTTACAATAAATCAAGTTTATCCCAAAAAGAAACATTTATCTAAATCAGCACTGTTCAAGGAACAAGTGTTTGAAATGTTGCTGGATAATTTTCTTCTTTTCTTGTTAGGATGTTTGCACCAGATGCCCGGCAGCTGTTACACCTGAATTTTACCATTTTGGGGTCAACTTATTTAATATTTATGCTGAATATCTTATTTTCTTAATTTATCTTATTTTATGTCTTGCACTGAAGATATGTAACAATTTCATACACATTTATGGAATTATAGTACAGAAACCACAAAAAAAGAACAAAAAAGAAAAATCGGATTGTACTGTTCCACTATCCTACTTCCACTATTGTGTTTTTCTTGTGTGTGTTTCTTTCTAGGAGATAAGCAGCTGTCTAAAGGAAGTGGTGCTGGCTGTGACCGGCGTGTTTGGACCAGGAACGGTCAGCAGAGATGGAGTATAGAGACAAACTAAGCAGCAGGGCAGGAAGAAACAGATGGTCTTCAACAAACACTGCAAGGACAGTGTTTGAAATCTCATCTGTCTCTCTCAGAGCTCACAGTGCCTCAGTGTGTGCGTGTCCCTCAAGTCCACGCCTGAAGGTAATCAAAACTTTGCTCTGCTGATACATCAACACATGCACCATAACCTTTCTGTGTGTTTAGCGAACATTGAGGGGTGGGGGTGTTTTTGTGGATCGTGGACTGCCCCACCTCTGTACAACAACAGCAGTGGGGCCTGTTGGGAGACCTGCAGGGCCAGCTTCTGATTAGAAAACTGTATGGAGTGGAAACAGCTGGCCCAGGCAGGAGAGGGGCGGAGGGGGTATTATCTGAAGGTGACCCTATCAGGCCTGCAGAGGGGAAACGCTGACAGAGAAACAGGAAGTTTGGCCGGAGTATGGTGGTTGTTTGAAAGGAAAATACATTTTGGTCGTCTTGACACAGGTGTACAGACAGGGATACAAAGACAGTAGTTCAGAGACAGCACTAAAGTTAAGAGAAGAGAGAATAAAGGGAAAGAACAAAGAGGAAGTGGATAACAAGAGAGAAAAATAACTTTTCCACCACACATGAGAACAAAAAGTTTCTAAACTATTCCAATGTCTTATTTTAGGGTTTAATATACTTCCAAATAGGTGTTGCATGGCTGTGTTGGGAAGAGTGCAGACTTAGGGCAGCTCCGGCTAGCCGACTTTAAATGGGGTTGTTAACTTATTTATAGTTGGCTTGAGGAGAACATGTTGAATAATACAATGGGGAAAACCAGACTGGACAGCAGCTACACAGAGGTTTTAGACATTAGTGTGGCTACAGGTTTACCAACAAGGCTGATGAGCGAAACTGCAGAATGTGGTGAAAACAAACAGTACATCAACCATATGGCCCACCCAAAACGGCTACTGGCCCAGCATACACAATAACCAAGATCAAATAATAATAATAATAATAATAATAATAATAATAATAATAATAATAATAATAATAATAATAATAATAATAATAATAATTTTTTTAAATGAAGCTCCAGGACACCTTTCAACAAACAGAATAACAATGAATAAAAACATCATATAGTAAAAGAAATAGAGGACAATGTAGTTACGCTTAAAGTGAGTAGGCAGTCTTAAACAGGTGAGTCTTGAGTCTGGATTTGAAGGTGGGAAAAGACTCAATATTGTGGATCTCAGGTGGTAAGGAGTTCCAGGGTTTGGGTGCAGAACGACTGAAATCTTTGCTACCTATGGTGATTAGGCAGGCAGAGGGCATGGTGAGGTAGATGAAGGAGGAGGATCTAAGGGAGGGAGTGCAATCTGAAGGAGGTCAGACAGATATGGTGGGGCAAGGTTATGGGTGGCCCTAAAGGTGAACAGGAAGACTTTGGCTGACTGGGAGCCGGTAATGTGATGGAATGATGATGTTCTTGTTGTGATCCAGGGAGCAGAGTTATGGACCAGTTGGAGCTTGCAGAGGGATTTCTGGGGGAGACCAATAAGGAGGGGGTTGCAGCGACAATGCATGAGATGTCAAGACTGTGGACAAGCATGGAGACAGTGTTGACAGTGAGAGAGGACCCGAGTCAGTTTATGTTGCGAAGGTGGAAGTAAGCAGACCGGGTGATGTTGTTGATATGGGAATGGAATGACAGTGTGCTGACACCCAGACTCTTAATCTGAGGGGAGGGAGAGGCTGAGGAAGGAGGGGCTCAGTTTTTTTTTACTGTTCAACTTTAAGGGGCCAGTTGTTGCATTTAATCTGGATCCAGATTTAGGAATCTCATTTTTCAGGACGGCGGATCACGTAATCCAGCTTACTTTTACCCCGGTTGTTCAAAGCAACACTGGATTGGATCAGCCTGATCCAGAATACAGTTTTTCAGGATTATTTTGAGACAACACACAGAAACCGTAAACATAAACTTCTAATTATAATTGTATGACACATCTTCAGAGCCACACAGAAAACAAGTACTTGTCCACCTAGATTGTGGATAGTGTGAAATTGTCTTAAAGAAATAAGGCTCAATGTCCATTTGTTAACAAAATAAAGACTGTTTAGGGATTCATCATTTGAGGAGGGGAGACCAGCATTTTGTAGCCCTGCTTTTAGGAGGCGGATCTGAAGTCTTGCCTTGGTTTGCTGCAGTTTGGTCAACTCAACTTGATTTGTTCTTCTGCCAGGAGAATCTGTGCTTCTGCTCTTCCCGTTTCTTGTGTGATAAGTCATTCATAGGCATCATCATTAGTAGCTACTTGGCAAAGGACGCTTCAGTTCTCTTTTCTGAGCTCCCGTGACTGCTGGCTCGACCATTGAGGGTCCTGATTCCTCGACAATAACAGGGCTGAGATCCAGAATAAATGTGTCCTCTGAAGTAGGAGGACCTGACTCACTTTGCTCCATGATCGTAGGCTCACCAACCCCTACAACACTTCCAAACCCGTGCAGAGCTTTAGAGTTCTTACCTCCAACAATGTCCAGCACCACGTCTGGGTTTCTCCCTTTCTTAAAGAGTTTGTTTCCTGTTTGGGTATGTTTTGCTCCAACGAGGTCCTTTATGGCTTTGGCCCTCGGGTTCTTCCATCTGTAATTCACCTGCTCCAAGGTCCTCCTATGGCCAGACCCCATTGAGTTCACTTCTGGGGGACTTTAGCAGTGCATGGTTTTTTACTACAGTGAAATTAGGTGCTTTTGAGTCCATGTTTCCACCTCATCTTTTGTAGTGAACATAGCATTTATACGCCTTGGCC
The DNA here is from genome assembly GCA_037177495.1 of Rhadinocentrus ornatus. Classification (NCBI taxonomy): domain Eukaryota; kingdom Metazoa; phylum Chordata; class Actinopteri; order Atheriniformes; family Melanotaeniidae; genus Rhadinocentrus; species Rhadinocentrus ornatus. The sequence goes on along the minus strand of JBAMHW010000008.1, from coordinate 2,799,122 downwards.
ACTAGCAGCTTAACTGAGCACAAACCTAAGTGTGTCAGCTAATGAGTGGGCGGATATTTCACGGCCATTCTGTTAAGCCTTTCTCAGAGGATGTACAGAGAGGCACTGACATGGTGGGTATTGTTTATCGCCACCACCATTGTGGTGCCAGAAGGTACTGCGTGCCAAACCACAATAGCAACACACCACTGAGGAACTGTGCATGCTTTCGCTTTGGGGAACCCGAAGGAGTCACCGTCTGTCTGTTGATGAGCAGGTCCTCATTCCTCTGCGCTTCTATGCATCTGAGACGTTCTACCATGTAGTTGGTGACAATGTGGAGTACACAAAGTGATGTGGTAAAAGCTGTGTCAACCACATTGGTCAGTCTGGTCAATCAGTTTGTTGTATTCCCGAATGAGGATCAGATTGCCCAGATCAAGTACAGGTTTTACTTTCTGGGGAACATGCCCAATACTATCAGGGTTATTGACTGCATGCATGTGCACATCCAAGCACCTCATGAGAGGGACTGGGAGTATATTAACCGAAAGGGGAGGAACAGCATCAACCTCCAACTTGTGTACAACGTTGACCTCACCATCACAAACTGCGTCGTGAAATAGCCGGGGTCTGTACATGATGCTTGTATTCCGAGACGCCTTGTACAGAGAGCTCCAAACTGATTGTGCAGTAATGACTGACAGGAAGATTAATTATTGTTTTTGTTTGTTATAGAATTTAGTTTTTTTTTTATTTCCACGGGGACAAGATGATGTTATGTTTTATTCTTACTTCCCTATGCTAAAAGGCAGCTCATGCCTATTTTAACCACTTTATCACTGTAACAGTTAAACACGTCAGGTGCAAAATACAAATATAAGCATATGCTCCGAATAAAAAGTTAAATTATTTGATCAACTGTTTGTTTGTACTGCATGTTCTTCCTGAAATCCGGCTTGTAATCCTACCCTCTGTTGGGATCAGGATAATCCTGTTTTTTTAGATCAAAGTTATCCGGATCTACTCAAACGTTTTTCCTTTTGAACAACCTATTTTCAAGATTTGATCCTATCCGATAACCGAAATCCAAGCAGATTACATTTGACAACCGGGCAAGAAGTTTAAGGTAAACCAGGATTTGATTTTGGATAAGCAGAAGTTGGAGGAGGAGGGTGGGAGTGTGAATTCTAGGTTGCTGGAAAAGTACAGCTGGGTATCATTCGCAAAGCAGTGTAAGTGGATATTGAATTTATGAAAAATTTTGCAGAGGGGGAGGTGATAAATAGAAGGGGCCCCAGAACAGAGCCCAGGGGGCACATCTGTAGTGACAGGGGAGGGGTATAATTTGAAAAACTTAAGCTGTATTAACTGAGTGCGGCCTGTCAAATAATAATGAAACCAAATATAATAAAGATTCTATCCTGAATAGTTTGACCATAATAGTATAAACCTTTATAAACATTTTAATCCACTATCACATACCCTGTACAAAATGAAAAATAAAGTGTATCTTCTTTCACTTCAGGCTTTATATGGACATCAGAACAATAATAATAAAAAAATATTCTGGTGATTGCAGGTCTTAAAATTAGGTAAATAAAACCTCTGATGAACAACACAACGTAATATATTATACCTTGTTATTGTGTGAGTTTTTTAAGTCAAAATGTAGATGCAGTGTGTGGAAAACTAAATACAAGTTTGCAGAACCATATTTGGCAGTAACACCTTGAAGTAATAATTTCCTGTATGCCATCAGGTTCTCATCTCACTGTGGGTAAATTGTTGACACTTTCTTTACAACACTGCTTCAGATCATTGAGCTTTGCTGTCATACATTCATGCACAGCTCTCCTGAAAGGTCCCACCACAGCATTTCCATCAGGCTGAGGTCTGGATCATGTCAATGTCTTGTTTCTTTTCTTTTTCAGTCATTCTGTTGTAGATTAGCTGCTATTTTCAGGATCATTATCCTGTTGAATAACCCATCAAAGACAACAAGTTGTCCAAGTCCTGTGGCTGCAAAACAAGCCCAAACATCATCCCTCCACCACCGTGCTTGACAGTTGGTGTGAGATGTTTGCGCCAAAATGCTGTGTTTTCACTAAATGCAAAGCTCTGTATTACAGCTAAACATCCACAGTTTGGCTGCTTCTGTCCAAAGGAAATTGTTCAAGACGTTTCATACCAACATGCTGAGAACATGATCCATGTTCTTTTCTTTCTGCAATTCTTCCAAACAAGCCATGCTTGTTCAGCCCATTTCTAATTGTTTTGTCATAAACTTTACACATTTATCATGTTAACTGGGGCCTGTAGAGTCTGAGATGTAGCTCTTGTGTTGTACTAAAATCTGACCTTGGAGTATGAACTTGTTGGAACTTCCACTGTTGAGAATATTGGCAGCTGTCTGGAATGTTTTTTACTTGTGAACAATCTTTCTCGCTGTAAAATGATTGACCCTAAATAATGTGGAAATTACCTCATAACTTTTACCAGATTGATGGCCTGCAATAATTGTTTTTCTAAGACATTTTCCTCCTTGTGTTAATTCTTTATCAGGCAATCACTGACGTACTTGTAAATTAAACATTTCAATCATAAGAAAGAGGGTTGTTTTGATTTTCACACTGACAGTAGCCCCTTTCCGACTGTAGGAACCTTTTGCAGTGCCTATAACCTTTTTCGGGTACCGGGCCGTTTTTTTTGCGCATTCCGACATATAGGAACTAGGGCTAAAGACCCTCCGTTCCTATAACAACTTTAGCTCCTGCTCCGAGGCAGGGTCTTTTCGTGGTTCCTTTGGAACCCTCATGACATAGGTGTTTGATCATCCGTTGCTACGCCCCTTACCGGAGTTCTGCTTATTTACTTCGGCTTCTTGTGAGCCTGGCATTTTTAAAATTCACTGCTGCCGCTGTGGTTTCAGCTACAGACAACAACACAACAATGGACACAGCCAGCGACAAATGGAACGACGAGGAGGTCAAATCTCTTTGGCCATCTACGCCACCCAGGACATCCAGAGAGCTTTTGAAGAGGCAGAGCATGAACACGGCGATCTCTTTGTAATCCATAGTAGCTTGATGGTGTGCTCTTGTTATTTTTCGCAGGTTTTGTTTTGTTGTTGTGTGGCGCAAAAGTCACACCTCACTGTCGCAGACGGTTGCGTCACATCGGTCCCGCTAACGCCCCCAACTCATGTGAGAATGCGACATGAAACAGTTCCTTTGGGGAAGGGCTGTTCATAGAACTAGGGCAGTTATAGGAACTGCGTTCTTAGAACTTCTTTGTCAGAATGCGCCTAATGATCAAGTGTAGTCGGATAGTAGTACCTGGCTGCTACTTATCCTCTTAATTACTACAAAAGCAGTAAGGATAGATATTTCCACACGTTGCTTCTGCATTTTTGCTTAGCTTTTGTTAAATAAATCATAGCAGTGTAAAATGACATTTGTTACTAATCATCTAATTTTGTCTTAACTTTTAATGGCTTGGTAAGGACATCATTCTTTTTCTTTTATCTCCTGATATGTTAAACCTGAGAACCGGAATAGAGTGCACTTTTTAACGCAATTCTAACTACTTAGAAAATTCTATTATTATTTTTTTTTTTAATTCAACTCTATATGCAAATCTTGGAAGTAGTAAATCCATGACACAGATACGAAAGAAATGTGCAAATGAAATATTTATGAGCTTTTTTATTTACATTCCCAGTGGTAATCCAAATCAAAGGGAAACCTCAAACTCAGTTTTGTACAAAATGAAAAGACTATCAGGAAAACAGCTATATAACTATGCAAAACTACAGAAAAGTGTCAGTAGGTTGAAAACAGAAAATGGAATAATCGCAGTCTTTACTTATCTATTTTCATTCCTGCTTGCCTTAACCTGTACACAGAAGCTCTTTGTAACTGTTGTGTTCTATATTCATGCTGTTAAAACATGTCCTCCTCAAACTGTGAGGAATAGACTTTAAGAGACTTTTAAGGAACATGTCCTTTTCTCCCTCCGCCCCAATACAGTCTTGACAACAATAGCTCTTGATGTAGGTCAATTGCATGTTCTTCCCTCTATCTTTAACCGTATTATCTGAACAAACTAGTACACACTTCCTGTACTGGTATATCCTCAAAGATCCGTATGAACAGAAATTATTTCACGACTTCTGTGTTTTGATGATAAAGTAAAATACTGTGCTGTTGTCTTAATAATTTATTAAACACATGTTCCTGCTCAAAAAGAACAGGGTCGCACTTGGTCTGGATCAGTAGAAATTGAGCGGGTAACTAAATATTCAAAAACACTACGTAATCCCAGAGTACATTGCTCCACTGTCTGCATTACCTAATCCCATAAACCATCGCGGGGGGCGGGGCTAGGGACCGTTGTCAGAGCAACGTGCATGTCATTCGACAATTCCCGCCCACCAAATCATCTCAGGCCAATCACAGGTCGTAGAAATGACATCATTGTTATTTTCAGTAGAGCTGCAGTTTAGAGGTGGATAAAGTTCGTCTCCACGTTGGAAGTGATTGAAAGTAATACCCGTTTTCAAGGACTGTTTCTAGGTTTTAGGAGGAAGGATAAATTAAATAGAGAACTTGAGGTGTGAAAACAGAGACGCTTTGCGGCGGATGAAGTTTTTGTTTTCGATATCAGCACGGTGCACAAAAGAAAAGTTTTCTCGGGACACAAACTTGTCAAGTGAGTTGAACTTCAACAAAAAGCAGAATCTGCCACAGGACAGTAGACAGATTGTCACGGGACATATGTAAACAGTTGATCGTGGATTTTTATTTTTTTAAAGAAGAAGATATAAAACCTAAATTAGGGCGATCAAAAGTTTAGCTTTAAAAAATGGAAGCGACTTTCTACGACGAAGCCGTAAATGCCTCTAACTCTCAGCCTGGTGGGACGGCTGTGTATGGGTTCAACCCTAAAACCCTGAAACAAACCATGACCCTCAATCTAAACGACCCGAAAAACTTCAAACCCCAGCTGGGCTCCAAAGCGCTGGACATCCTGACTTCGCCTGATGTCGGCTTACTAAAGCTGGCCTCGCCTGAACTGGAGCGGTTGATCATCCAGTCCTGCAGCGGGCTGACGACTCCCACCCCGACCCAGCTTGTCTGTCCCAAGAACATCACCGACGAGCAAGAAGGCTTCGCCGAGGGGTTTGTGAGGGCCCTGGCTGAGCTCCACTACCAGCAGATACCCGCCGCCCATCCCGACGCACAGACCGGGGCGACTAGCAGCATGGCACCTTGCTCTGCTGCATGTGAGAGCGGCGGGATCCCCTACAGCTGCACGGTGCGCACGGAGCCGCCTGAGTACACAAACTTGGCCACTTTTAATCGGACTGTGGGCTCCGCGTCCGCACCTGTCAGCGAGAGGCGCCCACCTACGAGTTACCCAGGAGCTCCACATCCGCCCCACAACCACATGGACCACCAGCAGGCGACAGCGCAGCACTCGCGATTACAGTCGCTGAAAGAGGAGCCACAGACGGTGCCCGAGATGTCCGGCGATACCCCGCCGCTCTCCCCAATCGACATGGAGAGCCAGGAGCGCATCAAAGCAGAGAGGAAGCGCATGAGGAACAGGGTGGCCGCGTCCAAATGCCGGAAAAGGAAGCTGGAGAGGATCTCTCGGCTGGAGGATAGGGTCAAAAACCTGAAGAACCAAAACACAGAGTTGATTTCTTCTGCTAACGTCCTCCGGGATGAGCTGGCCCTGCTTAAGCAAAAGGTCATGGACCACGTAAACAGCGGCTGTCAGCTCATCTTGACGCAGCAGCTCCAAACCTACTAGACTGGCATAACAAAAAGGAACCAAGGGACATTGCTTGGGGACCAAAATGCATCTTAAAATGACATGTTCACCCTTTTCAGGGAAATCTCTGCATCTCAGTGCATTTTTCCACCAAAATCACCCACTCAGACTGTATGGACACAAATGATGACTTTTAATGATGAATTCTCACCGAGCAGAAATCACTAAACTTCTTATTGGGACGCACAAACTGTCTTTAACTTTTTTTATCCTTACATGAAACTACATAGCCCCGATTATTTCTATGCAGTTAAATCATAGCATGGCAAGTTTTCATTTTTAATCACTCAGTTGTGGTTCAAGAGATCCACACAATGTGATCCAGGCCTCATCCTGCAGGTCTGACAAGCAGCAATGTGTGCATAAACTTGAGTCAATCACTGATGCACCAGCGAGCAAATGTACAAAATAACACTAACAACTTTCACACCTTTTTGAACTTTTATAGGTGTGTGTGTGTGTATAGCGTTTACTGACAACTGCCTTACTTTCATAACACTTAATGTCCCATCAGCTTTGTGATAAATTTGGATGTAGCCTGAAAATAACACTTTGTAAAATTTGTACGCATTTTTTTGAAGCACTTAACTGTAAATATGACTGAAATAAAAACGTGTATGGGAGTTTATTTGTGCCTGATTCAGTTAGCAAGTAGTTAGATCTTCTCGTGGTATTTTGTTATTAGGGGACATGGGGAAGGACGGGAGATTGAGTCATCGGTGCGGCGTGGGGCGCTCATAATGGTTGGCGAATCTACACGGACGCTGATTGGACGGCGAGGGGTCGGAAGTAAGCAGCAGTTGCCCAAATATGGCAACAAGTTCAGCGTGCGCACGTCTGAATCACTGCTCCCTTCTTTCCTCCTCCACAGCTGCTGGTGACTCCTTACAGTAAAATATAAAGTAATGGTAGTCGTGTTTACACTGAGACAATATAAAATGCACAAGGAATTATTTAATTTCATACAAAAGACACATTTTATTCATTTTCTGAATGTCTTACATATAAACATTGAATAGAAAAGTAGAAATATACATAAAGTTTAAAACAAAAGTGTACAGACAATCAGGACCATCGACATGGTCACTTGAAAGTTGAAATAGTTCTGGGAACAATCACAAGACTGTTTGGACATATGTGGAGGAGCAACACAGGAAGTAGCTGGTGTAAGACCCTACATAGCCACTGTAAACCCACACAGGTGTTTTCACTTACTGCTTTGATTGAGCTTTCCTCCACACCTGTTAGTAAAGATGAACCACAGATGATCTAGCCAACTTTTAAAGCTGGGAAAGCCAGTTCCGGTCTTCAAGAACTGCTGTCATGTAGGCTTTAAGATGGTTCCTGCTTTAACACACCTGACTTAAATCAATCGGTCATTACCAGGCTTGTGCAGAATTTGCCAACAAGCTGTTTAGGAGATCCATTTAATTTGAATCAGGTGTGTCAAAGCAGGGAAACCTGCAGGATGGCAGCCATTGATGACCAACTAGATGTTCTGTAAACTGCCTTTATAATAATGCAGTGTGGTACAAGTCTGACAGGAACAGCTAGAAACTCAGTCTTTACGAACACTTGAGTTCTAAAACAGTACATTCTGGGCTTAAATCTTAGCTTCCTTTTCAGTACTGCTGGTACCCCCTTGCTAAATAGACTGTGCATTAAAAATATATATTCTGTTATGTGCAACAGAAACACAGGAACAAAGGATGTACAATTGTGTTCTCTGCCAAACCAAATGACTCATTTAGTGAGTCACCCAAATCAGTCATTGTTGCCATGTTTACAGCAACATTACAATTTTATCCCGATTAAGATGTAAACTGTGTCTTGCGCTCACCTTAACCCAAACAAGGTCATATTCAGAGTGAACAATATTCAAATTAAGCTATTTCTCTTGCAACATTAACTGCTGTTTAATAAAGCATGCTCCAAGTCAGTCAGAGTTGCCATGTTTGCTTATTATGAGAATATTTGAACTTGGTGTTTTTGCTCCTTAATTAAAGGATAAAAATGTCCCAGGGTCTGGCAACAATGGATTCAGAGGTTTTACCTGCAGAGCATGAAGTGTGCTGGTAAAAAAGGCCCATGTGTTGAGTTTTTATGGATACAACTGAGACCATAGATGGATGCAAACACTAACTAAAAGTGGGATGTAAAGAAAGCATTAGTCCCAAAACTGAAGTATCTTCTGTAACATATTAACAGGAACCTGAATGCAACATCCTGAAATAATGCTGAACATGAAAAAGCCACCAACAGCGTTTCATCTAGCTTCATCCGGTCCCCTTCGTTCTGTGCAACACAGGTGTGATTTTCTATGTCTTACAAAGTCACCACCTTTTTCAACACACTCGCTCCCCGAGCAGTTTACAAGTGGGGATTGTTCTTTTGGTTCTTGGTGCAATCATCAACTCTTTAACATTCCAGTGTTGGTGCCTCTCAGCTGACCAGCATGCCGTCTTTAGCAGCTAGCCGCTGGCGGTGTACGTGGTCCTGCTCCAGTTCTTCGTGGCTAGGGTGCCAGAGACGAGACAGGATGCGCTCCATGTTAAGGGCGTACATAGTGTGGGACGGCATCACACCATGATGAACCTGCAAAGGCAATTAAATAATTTTTAATACAGTAGTATTATACTACTAATGTATAAGAGCAGTATTTTGTCTTTTTCTTAGATTATAGGTGTTTTTTTCCCCAACTCAAATAAATTTTTTTTCTTCATGTTACAGCTAAACATTCACCAGCCACCTAATTAGGTCCACCTTGGACTGAGTGGGACCCCCTTTTTCCTTCAGAACTGCCTAAATGTTGGTGTTGGAAACCTTCCTCAGAGATTTTGCTCCATATTGATACGATAGCATCACACATTTGCTGCATGTTTGTCGGCTGCATCCATGATGAGCGTTCCACCACATCCCAAAGCCATGGATTGAGATCTGGTGACTGTGGAGGCCGTTGGAGTACAGTGAACTCATTGTCATGTTCAAGAAAGCAGTTGGAGATGATTTATGCTTTGTTACATGGTGCATTATCCTGCTGGAAGAAGCCATCAGAAGATGCTACACTGTGGTCATAAAGGGTTGGACATGGTCAGCAGCAATACTGTGGTGGTTAAACCAGGCGATGTTGGTACTAAGGGGCACAAAGTGTACTGAGAAAATATCCCCCACACCGTTACACCACCAGCAGCCTGAATTGTTGATACAAGGCAGAAAGGATCCATCTTCTATTGTCCAGTTTTGGTGAGTCTGTGTGAACAGTAGCCTCAATTTTCTGTCCTTAGCTGACAGGAGGCCCCCGGTGTGGTCTTCTGCTGCTGTAGCCAATCTCTTACAAGGTTGGACGTGTTGTGTGTTCAGAGATGCTGCTCTGCAGACCTTGGTAGAAACCAGTGCTTATTTGAGTTCCTGTTGCTTTTCCATCATCTCCAACCAGTCTGCCCATTCTCCTCTGACCTCAACAAGACAAACTGGTTCAAACAACTGCTGCTCACTGGATATTTTCCTATTCTTCAGAACATTCTCTGTAAACCCTAGAGATGGTTGTGTGTGAAAATCCCAGATCAGCAGTTTCTGAAATACTCAGACCAACAATCATGCCACGTTCAGCTTTTGTTTACCACTGACCAGTGAAAAGCAGGAGTTGTATCTGTTGCTTAAAATAAAACCGAAAACCAGAGAGGGTGGTGGTGTAGAAGCCTCACCAAGTCAGAGCTAATGGTTCCTATATAACTGGAGTGAGGTGTGATGGAGCAGGAACACACAGAAAACTTGCAGGATTGTGGCCCTCGAGGACCGGAGCGGGACATCCCTGCCATAAATGTTGTCTACTTTTTTTTTACATTTTATTGTGATCATTTCATTGAGGTCCTCGAACTCTCTCAGGCTGCTAAGGCAGAACTATACTGTAAACTTCTTACTCTTTAAACATAGAACCTCACTGTAAACTAAAATCCTCCTCCTTTTCAGCTTCATTAGACAGAACAACAGTCTGCACCTGCAGATTTTCTTACCTGTAAAGCCTCGAGCAGGTCAAACATGCTTATTGGAGGAAGTGGAGCAGGAAGACTGTCAGCGGAACAAGCCAACAAGTGAACAGCTTTTTGCTCAGCCTCATCAGGGGAAACCTGAGGTGGTAGGCCCGCAGGGAGAGAAGCACTTGGAGGAGGGCTTAGAGAAAAACAAATAAATAAAAACTGAGGAACTTTATCTACAGACACTAAAATGGAAAGATAAAGCAAATAAGAGAAAACAAAAATATTAGTCAATAATCATATTTTCTACCATTCACTGACACTGTGGTAGGCGGCAAGGCTGTTTTTTAGATACGGTTGTGGAGTGACATCACTGCCAAAGGCATAAGGAAAATGGCCATCTCGTAATCGATACGCCTTCCTCCGGGTGATTACAGCCGTCAGGACGTCCTTCAAGTGGTGCTGAAATACAGAAAGTCAGAGTGCTGAGTTAAAGCAGAGTTCACTTCTGGGTGGTTTGAGGGGAATTAACTTCCAACTGCACACCTATTAACCTTTTGTGTGTTTAAACAGATCAACATTTGGACGAATCATAGTTTGGATGATATAAAATTTTACAAATTCTGTTACAGATTGTGACAAAAACTAATATACAAGATCATATGTGAGATATACAGTTTCTGAAACCTCACTTTATGGTAAAAACTTCAAAAATCTCAAAAACCTGATACTTCTCTTCTGCCCCCAGGTGGATACCCTTTGAATTACAATAATTCATACATAACACATTGATCAATTTACTTATTTATATTACATCCTGTCCGAAAAGAAAAATAAAGACATTAAAAAAAAGATTTTTTTTATTATTTTTTCTTGGGTCAGTTGTTAAACAAGCACTACTGAACTTTGGCAGATTTTCTCAGTGACTCGCCCCCTAATGAGACTAATTCAGCATCTATATTGAACATGTGATGTGAACTTATGTTTAAAAACCAGTTGTGTTTATTCTGCTTAAGAGAATAAAAACATTTAGCTACAACATGGATGTGAAAAAGAACCAGCAGCAGAAGATCATGAGTGCTGTGCTCTTCTCATTTCCTGATGTTTAATGTTTTATATTGCCAGTTGCATCTAAACGCTGCGTTCACATCACTGTTTAGAGCTGATGTTCTTAAATGTGTTCGCAGCTACATTTATCAACATTGTCGAGCGTTTTAATAGTCAGCTGACATTTATATATGTTGCTCAATAAGGCTTATAGAAATCCTATTTTTATCACCGTTCATCAGTAGCAGCATTCAGAAACACTGGTGTGTTAAAACTAAACTGATGATATCAAGACATCAGTTTGCAGAGGAAACAAGACAACTGCTACGATCTGTTCTTGCTTTTGTCAAGAAAAACTCTGTCCCTGCACAGTGAAATAGACTCAACAGACAACACTAGGAGGAGGGTGAAAATGTCTTATACAAGTTGTTTTAAGTGGCATAATCTCTGTGGTGGTTCTCTAACTGTTGAAATACAAGCTAGTTCTTAGTTCGACCAACGTAGCTCTAGCACCAGCCCTGAACCAGCACTGGAACTACTTTGGTGGAAAAACCCTACTTAAGATGAACGGTTGGTCCCAATGAACCACAGCAGAGTCAGGGGGCACAGAAGGTGCGAGACGATAACTAAATATGTTATCTAATTTAGTTTTGTGAATAGAAAAAATCAGGATAACCACATTACGGTGAACAGTTCCTTCACACCTCAACAGCATAGATCATGGTGCTGATGGCATCTTCTGTGACGTTATCCAGGCCCAGTTCAAAGGCGGTGACCATCATGCGGGCCTCCAGTTGGCCCCGTGTTGGCAGTAGCAGTGTGTGGGCACTAAGATGCAGCTCCTCTTCCTCACCCCCCACCTCTCGTGGGCTGAACGGCTGGGCGGCACTAAGAGGGTTATGAGGCTGGAAGCGATGCTGAGGGCCCAAACGAACACCAGTTAGTCAGCAAGTCAACTGTTCAAACATCTCAATGATTCACTGGATGCTATTTAGATTTAGAACACGAGCTCACAATGTGGCAAATGGTCCGCATTTATATATCCAAAGCGCTGTACATTATACATCACATTCACCCATTCACACACACATTCATGCACTGATGGCGAAGCTGCCATGCAAGGCGCTCACCACGACCAATCAGGAGCAATTAGGGGTTTGGTGTCTTGCCCAAGGACACCTCTGCATGAACTCGACTTGGCTGAGGATCAAACCAGCAACCCTTGGGTTACAAGACGACCGCTCTACCTTGCCGAGCCACGCCGCCCCATCCAAACATGTCCAGAAAATGAGAATAAGGACTTACATCAAATTTTTGTCTAGAGGAACATCTCTTCTTTCCCTTTGGCTTTCCAGGCTTTGAAGCACAGCTGCCTTGCCATTGTAATGGCCCAGTGCCCTCTAGATGACAAAGGAAAAAACACCAAAGACAAAAATGTTAATAAGATTAGAGATTGACTAGAGTGGCAGATGGTGAAGCCACGATCCTCTGGAAACTTCAGCAATGTTCCTCATGACGTTTCATCAATTTAAAGAGTTGATTTTTTTCCCATCAATCTACATTTCTACGATGCATTTATAGTATCTGAGGAAAGACTTTTTCCATCATTAGTTTAACCCTTAAAACTCCAAGCCATTTTAAGCTATTTTTAGTCCACCTGGTTTTTTAAATATTACTATTACTAACAGCACATTGTAGAAATAACACACAGATTAACAGAGACCAAGCTTTTTCTCATCTGCATATTATTCTCTCATGTCTTGGTTTCCAGGAGAAAAAATATTGACATTGAAACAAACAGAAAATATTTACACTTTTTTCTCCAAATGGTTTTATCTTTTTAGTTATTTATTCCACTATTTGCCTACTATCCTCACAAAAAAAAATCCAATTAAGCAAATTTTTTAATGACCCAAAACATCATCTTAAAAAAACTTGTACATTGATGACTTAGATATGAGACATCTAATTCTCCTGCAACACAAGATCAGTAAAAGCTTTTGTCTGACACGTTCATTCATTTGAATTAAAAGTTAAAACCATTTTATTAGCGTGGTAACATGGAAGCAACCTTCAGCTAGCATCACTGCTAAGAAACTTGGAGCTTGTTATTAAGTTCAGCAACAATGCAGGTGTTTACGGCACAAAACATAGGTAAAATAGCTGAAAATGGAAAGAAAAGTCTTCTTTTCTTAAGCACTCAAGCTTCTGACTGCTAATAAACTTTTTTATAAATACTGCACTTTTTATGTACAACACAAGCTTGTGCCTGTAAACATCTACATTTATAAGAGATTTGAGAAATAGACATTAACATTGTTATCCATTTTGATGCCTGTCTTTTACACCATGGCAGCTGTATTCTCTATATTTTCCTTTTGTTCAGTGTTCTGAAACTTTACTTTTGATAGTCTGCAACTGCCTTGATCAGCCTGTTGGCTCCTGACAAATTAAAAATCTATTAAAATTTAACATAATACTTGCATACTATAAGTTGCATCTGAGAAGCCCCATGAACCCAGCATTAATGTAATAATAGACTAGAGACCACGATGAGACCTGTCAATAGTCTGACCTATATATATATGTTCACCACTTTCAGCTAAACACATTTACAATGTCATGACTGCATTTGTTTTAAAGATTGACTAAATCTGTTCACAAACTTCCAGAAAGACATATCAATGCATGTGCTTTACAAAAGGCCATACCAGGGCCACATTTAGCCCATATAACATAAACTCGTACCTGGTGTGGAGACAATAATCTGACATCGTGTGAGAATAGCCAAGAGGAAATCGTTGTGAACATGGACTGCGACAGAGGAGGGAAAGAAGAGATACACATAGGATTAGACCTTTTCCCCCTCAGAAAACTTTAGTAGTGAGATGACCTTCTCCTAAACACTAACCATTTTCTTGTGCCAGAAGACGACGTGCCTCAATGTCAAACTCTTCCTTGCTTATCTTTTGTTTGAACCAAAGCTTCAGGTTTGCCCAGTAGCTACAAGAAAGCCGCAAGCACTTACTCCAAAGCAGCTAAATGCATGTACACTATTCATTTAACACAACTCAAGTTCCGTTCACACACTGATGTCTTTCTTTAACAACTCAAAAACTAACTTTTCAGATTTTCAATGAAGACGTTTGTAGCAAAAATACATTTTAATTTCCTTATTTGCTTTACTGTTCGCTTACTTGTGATATTTTAAGCTCTTTAGTAGAAGCAGCTTTTAACAAAGTGGGAATAACGTTCGTCGAGTTTATTTCTTCTTTTTTATATGTCACATAACAAAGAAAGCCCATATTAAATAAAGCATATCTGAAATCCTGATCTTCATTGATGCTTCAATTCATGGCGCGTGCTAGCTAGTAGCTAATATGCATACAATTTAGATGAGTAGCTGACCGGTAATTATTTAGTATTTTTAGGGAAATTAAAACTGTAATTATTCAACACAAATGTCGGCGTAGAAAACACTAAGAGTGACATTTACTTACTGTTTTACATTATCGCCAATTGCATCTGTTAAATTCTTCTTTGCAATCTCGAGCTCGCTAGCATGCGCCGCCATAATGGCTTAACAAATACGTCATCATTCCGCGACACTTATCCACGAACATAAAATAGCATAATAGTAATAAACAAACATAATAATAATAAAAGTTTTTAAAAAGTTAATAAAATATGTCCAAATAATATAGAAAATTGCGTTTTTTGTTTGATAAACGCTGAAGCTTTAAATAATTTATTTTTTAATGTGTGAACTGGAAGCTACTTTTTTGATAGATCAACAATCTTGGCTACGATTCAAAAACATATTCTCTCTACTGTCTGATACAGCTGTTAGACTAGAAAATGAAAACAAGATGTTAATTGTAATTAAAAGTTCTTTATTCATTGACGTAGATTTCTAAAAACTATACCCACATTTAATCATTGGAATTCTAAATCTTTTAGATTGGTCAAAACTAAACATGCAGACAAACATTCAACGCTTGAACATTTTAACCTGATGGGATAATTCATCCATCCATCCATTCATTGTCTGCCGCTTTTTCGGAATCTGGTCACGGGGCATATATAAATATATATAAATATATATA
>JBAMHW010000008.1:2730702-2745431 GCA_037177495.1 Rhadinocentrus ornatus | reverse complement strand
TTATTGTCAACATGCACTCCAAGGTATCTGGAATCCTGCACCACTTCCACATTGATGCTCTGCATTGAAACTGGTGTCGCTGCTGTTTTGGATCTCCTAAAATCCACAATCAGTTCCTTAGTCACATTAAGCTGCAGATGATTCTGCTCACACTATGTGACAAAGAAGTCCACAGCAGCTCGATATTCCACCTCATCTCCTTCCCTGATACATCCAACTACAGCGGTTATCGGAGAACTTCTGAAGGTGGCAGGTCTCTGTGCAGTAGCTGAAGTCAGATTTGTAGAGGGGGAAAAGAAAGGGGGAGAGGACAGTCCCTTGTGGTGTTCCAGTGTTGCCAACCACGTGTCCTACACACAGTGCTGCAGGTGCACATACTGTGGTCTACCAATCAGGTACCACAATCCAGGACACAAGAGAATCATCCACCTGCATCGCTGTCAACTTCTCACCCAGGAGGGTCGGCCTGATGGTGAATGCACTGGAAAAGTAAAAACACATTACCCTCACAGAGCTCACCGGCTGATCCAGCGTGTAGACATGTTTGAGCAGGTAGAAGACGGCGTCCTCAACTCCAAGGCGAGGCTGGTATGCGAACTGAAGGGGGTCTATATGTGGTCTAACCATGGGTCGGAGCTGATCCAGTATAAGTCTCTCAAGGGTCTTCATGGCATGGGAAGTCAGTGCCACGGGTCTGTAATCCTGGGGGCCACTGGGACGTGGGGTCTTTGGTACAGGAACAAGGAATGACGTCTTCCACAGCAATGAGTTCCTCTAGACTCAGACTCATCATGAAGATGTAGTGCAAGAATCCACAGAGATGGGAGGCTTTAAGGACACGGGGACTCACCCCATCCGGTCCTGCTGCCTTGCCTGAGTGTAGTCTTCTCAGCCGTTTCTCAGCCTGATTACATGTGACGTTGATAAGTGAAGGAAGGTTGGCAGGTCTGTCACCGGAGGCAGAGGTGCAGTAAGGAGAGGGAGGGACAGAGGGTGGTGTGGTTGGGGGTTTCGGGCTTGCTCCTGACGAGTTAGAAGGGGGCTGAACAGTAGCCGCAGAGTCAGCGTGTACTTGCTGCGCGGTCCCAACTCCCCATGAAAGTAAAAGTTCTGTGGGATAAAAAGTACAAAAACTCTCACATTGAGAGGGCAGCTACTTAAGGTCAACAAAAAATACGTACGAAGAAAAAAATAGAATACAAAAACAGTTAAAGTACAAAAAAGGGCAGGCGCGACTGAAAAGAGTTGCATAAAAACATCACAGGGAATGGGTCGGAAAGGTATGTTTTACATCTTATTCTACAAATATAAGGGGTGCAATTATATTAGTTGAAAGATTTTTGCCATTTACAGCCAAGGATAGTTACAAAGGTCCAGATGGTAGAATAGTTCTAGTAAAAGGAGAACTATACGGAGAATCAGTATTGTTAGCAAATTTTTATGCTCCTAATGTCCAGGACGAGGACTCTTTGCTTACCTACTTAGCAAAATAGCTGAAATGGACTGCAAGAATATAATAATTTAAGGTGATTTCACTTGCCCTCTTTCTCTCTCCTTAAAAATAGATCCCCTTCATAAAGATCAGTCAAAATCCAGCAGAGCATTACAAAACTTTCTTGAGATGTTTAACTTGTTAGATGGTTGGAGATTCATGAACCCTAATAACAAAAAATCTGAACACCTAGCCCATTTAGTAAAACAGTCTGATATTGGATCCTTTGCCCTCTCAGACCATGCACCTGTTACTCTGGAAATGCAGCCTCTTAGGCCTGCAGAGCGATCATTCTGTTGGAAAATTAATGCATCACTGTTTCACGATGATAATTTTTTCAAATTTTTGGAAACACAGACAGATATCTATTTAATTAAAATGTTTTTATTGAAAGTTCCAGCGTTTGTGTGAATTTGCATCACGTGGCACCCGTACTTTACCAATTTCTGAGATGGTGTCTATTACCATCCCCCAGTATGTCTGTAGTATGGGACAAGCCCACATACAAAGAAACAAAGAACCTTTACGTTCTGGACATTTGAACTGTTAAAGTGTCTGGAATGCCAGATTTTTCAGGTGTAATGCAAGTTCCCATTAGCCACTTGTGTTGTTGTTGGGTGAACTGAGCGTTCAAACAAGCAGTTTCCCATTCATCTTGTCGTACGTCTTCTTGTATATCAGTTTTCCATGCCTCCAATTTGCTTTTACCAGATTTTTGTCATTGGTAGCGAACACATAAAACACAGAAATTTGCTTTTTCTTTCTAAGTGTATTTACTACTAAGTCTTCAAGATGTGAAAGTTGTTGTTCATACTTGAAAGCTTAGTGTTTGGTTCGGATAAAGTGTCTTAACTGCATGTATTTGAAAAAGTGCCTCTTACAGATATCAAATGTCATACACAGTTCCTCAAATGTCATAACAGTGCCATTTCAATAAGGATCTCCTATTTTCCGAACCCCTTTATTCGCCCATATTCTAAGGCCCGCATCAGCTTTTCTAGCTCAGAAGGAGGCATTGCCATGGATTGGTGAGACAAATGAAAGGATCAGTGTATCCTCAGAAGGTTTATGGGCTTTATAATACATATAAAAATAGTTCTTTAAGTTCCGCTGAGTAAATATACGAGCTTATATCAAGTACTTTTGCTAATGTTTTTTCAATATCTACCCAAACAGGTGGGTCACTTGTGGATAAGTAAAATGCTGCAGATCTTACCTGGGCAGACCAGTAATACCATTTCAGATTCAGAAACTGTAGTTCTGCAGTCTGAGTCTTATTCTGGGTTTTGTATTGTTCCAAATAAATTTGGTAAAGATATGATTGATCATGTTAAAAATAATTGTGGCAAGGCAATAGACTTAAATAAGTAAAGAAACTTTGCAAACAAAGTAATTTTTATCATGGTAATATGTCCAATTAAAGAGATGGGCATTGTCATCCATCTGTCCAAAGTCTCTCTCACAGATTTCCTTTCTTCCTGATAAAAATATATTATTGATTATTTCGTGTAATTTATTTTGTAACCTGAGAACCGTCCAAATGCATTGTTTTGTTTAATGAGGTTTGGGATTCTAACTGCTAAATTTGATAAAAAGAGAAGTAAATCATCAGCATAAAGAGATATGAGATGTTCTTGTCCTCCAATTTAAAAGCCAGTCAGACATGGGTGTGCTCTTACTGCCATAGCCAATGGCTCAAGGGCAAGGGCAAACAGCATTGGTGACACAGGGCATCCCTGGCGAGTAGATCGCTGTAGAGTTATTGGTTTGGAAGTAAATCCATTGCCATTGGATCTTATACAAGACCCTGATCCACCTGAGAAAAGTATTACTTAAGCCAAACCTGGGCAGCACATTGAATAGATTTGGCAAATAGGCCTGTCGCGATAACAAATTTTGCTGTGCGATAAATTTTCTCAGAAATTATTGCGATAAGCGATAATATTGTGCAAAGCGATAATGTCGTCATTTTGAGACCATTTTCAACTAATATAATGATAATGCCATAATAATGCAAATACACCCTTTCAAAGATCAATAAACTTTAATTTCTAAAGAACATTTTACACTGAAACTGGAAGAAATTTTAAATAAAACAAAAACAATAAATAGAATGGACTCAGTCTCATTAACAATGAATGAAAGCTAAATACAACCAAAAACAATAAGTATGATGGATAATAAAGTCTTTGTTCTGGAAAAAAAACTGCCCTTCAAAATATATTTAAACAAATATTAAACATGGGGCTCAGACAGCAAAAAAACGGCAAAACTGCCAGTTAGTACCACTGCAATAATAGAAAACTAGAAAAAAAATACTGTGCATTGTTGCTGTTAGTGAAGCTGAAATATCTCCCTCATCACTGCGTGTCAGACGGATCTATGAACCGCTGCTGCGTTGCAACGCTTTTCCACATCTGCCAGGACACCGGCCCAAAAGTAATGCAGCCCACTGGGAATCCTCCCGAACCTCCGATTAGCCGGCATCGCTCTTGATGTGTATTTTGTCACACACGGTAGTTTATAGGCTGACTCTATTTGTGTAATGTGTCTGGGTTACGGGGGTTATCATGGTAGACCAGGAAGTGGGGCTTTGTACTGACGTTGTAGGCTACATGTGTGTGTTCTACCTACATGTGTGTGTTCTACCTACATGTGTGTGTTCTACCTACATGTGGGGAGCAGCGATACAATAAAAGAGAAAGTGATCGCAGCTATTTTTCTCCTTTCGACTTATTTACACGATTCAGCGTGAGAATCGGAGGTTTAGCGTGAGAAGCAACTCAAACGCACGAGTCTCGCGGTCGATGCGTGAGAGTTGGCAGCCTGTAAAACAAATGCGGCATGGCGGCTCGCACAGGTGCTTCACCACGGTCTCGTGCTGCAACCTGCTGCTGTCTAGTACGAGTCTAGACTAGAGAGATCACTTCGCAAGAAACCAGAGCGTTCAGTCGAGATCCTCCATAGTGAAACCTGCTGTTATACACAGTCTGTGGTAAACTAAGAATAAATAATAAAATTATTGCGGCCGGCAAACTTATTGCCCTCATTTTTCTTACCGTGCAAATAATTGACTTATTGCTTATCGCGACAGGTCTAATGGGCTTTCAGTTCATTTAAAGGTCTGCTTAGCATCCAGCGATAGAACTTTAGTATTAGATTCTTCTGAGATTCTGTTGAGTGTTCTCCTAATTTTGAAAAAACTTTGACGTACAGGGATAAATCCGCTTTGGTCACTATGAATTAAATTAGAAATATAATCGCTTGGTCTTTTAGCAAGTGCCTTACTTAGTATTACTTAGTATTTTTGCATCACAATTGATTAAGCGTATTGGCCTGTATGATGACTTGTAATGGAAGTTTATCTGGTTTTAAGATTAGTGTTATCCAGGCATGTCAAAGTAAAATAAAATCCCCTTCACATAAGATTCCTCATACATTTCTAGAAGAGGTCTTAACAATTTTTCTTGAAATTTTTTTAATAAAACTCAACAGGTAAATCGTCTGGTCCTGGTGTTTTGCCCCTATTAATCCTTTGTATAGACTGTGAGAGTTCTTCTATTGTCAATTTCTTTTCTAGATCTTGTCTATCTTCTGTTCATTTCTGAAAAGTAAGCTGACTAAGAAAGTTTTCCTGTTCTTGAGATTGCTGGCTGCATCGCGACTGGTAAAAGTTTTTATTGTACTCCTTAAAACGGTTATTTCTTGTGGGTCAACAGTCACGTTTCCTGCAGGGTCTTTTATTTGTGAATCGCTCTTTCAGATTGTATTTTTTTAATCCTCCAGGGCAAAAGTTTACCAGCTTTTTCTCCTTGATTGGATTGTTTTAGCCATAGCAGACTATTTGCTGCTTTATTTAATGATAATTAATTATTAGTAGCTCTTAGAGCAAACAGTTCCTGTTGTTTCTGTGAATCATTTTGTGCATTCAGCTGTAATTCTGTTTTATGTTTTTTCAATTTTTCCATTTGTAGTTTTTTTACATTTAGAGTTTGTGCTTGTGTAGCTTATGATTTCTCCTCTAATGTAAGCTTTAAATGCTTCCCATCTTACAGAGGCATTGGTCTGATTTGTATTCAGTTCAAAGTAAGTATCAATCCTGGATTCAATAAATTTGGTGAATTCTGTATCTTGGAGCCATTTTGCTTGAAACCTGCAGTTGGATGGATAATTTACCAACTTGACATTAATGTCAAGAGAGAATGGAGCGTGATCACTTATAACTATGCTGTCATAACGACAGTTTTTAATTTTAGGCATCAGCTCTCTGCAAACCAGGAAATAATCTATTCGTGATTGAGACCCAAGTTGACTTAAGTAGCAGGAATTCTCCAATTTTGTGGCCTGTTGCTCTCTCCACACTTCACTATGGTTTAAGTCTGTCATATAATGTCAAATTAACTTTCTTGTCTGCAACTTAGGTACGTCCTTACCCGTTGAGTGGTCTAATTCAGCATCCAGTGTGCAGTTAAAATAGCCCCCAATTATATTAATTATACCCCGCACATTCACCCCTTTAGTTTTCTGTTCACCTGACTTCCAAACAGATGAACAGAGTAACTAGAACTGCCTCTAGGTGGCGCTGTAACATTCCTACACATAAGCCTGCTTTTATACAATCAGCCTTTTCCTATAAAGCTGTTAAGGAACGGAACAAACTCCCGCAGACTGCACAATCGGCACAAATTCCAGAACTTTCTCCCAAAGAAACTAATTATTTTAAGAAGTCCCCTGTCAGCATTGAATTTTTGTACCTTAAAGTCTTGATAGTTTGACACAGTCTGAGTTTTTATGTATTTTTATTACCATAAATCTGTATCTTATGTATGAAATATTTGTAATATATTTTATGCATCTGTTTCTAATCATTTATACCTTCTTTTAATTCGCATTTTCATTTTCTAACTTTTTAAATCTGCATTAAATCTTCTGTCACATGGAAACTAGCTAGAAAGCTATAATCTGCTGCGAACTAGTCTGAGTTTACATTTTTATTTTCAGTATATTTGTTTCAGCTGCAGTTCTTTGTTTTTATGTAGTTTATGAATGATTTTGATTTTTATACTTTTCAAGTTTTTTTTATTTTACTGGTATGAAAGAAGATTTCAGGAGTTAAAGCAAGAAATCATAGCAAGTCTGGATGTGATGATAGACCACACAGGTTTGGTAAATAGTCTCTTTCTCTTTTCCTCTTTTTACTCACCGGAAAAACCGCATGCTGGAAGTCCGGCACGGCTCGGGAATATTTTGAGCTCTGCTTTTTATGTAAAACATCAACATTTCTGTAAACTAATTCAACTAAGTTCTTCACTTTTCCAACATAATAATAAAAAATAAGATTTTGTATGCACTCACCAGTGTGATTATACACCACATCTGTGATACACAGCATATTCCAGTCTGTCCGGAGTTTCTCCACCAGCGCCCCCACATCTTCCCAGGTGTAGTTCTGACCCACGGGACTGAACTCTGGGCTGAAGGTCAGCTGATCAGCTAAGGAGTAACAAGACCTGGACTCTCCTAAAGTCTGCAGAGGAGTGAAGTGGATCATGTTGTATCCTGAAAGAGAAGTCCACATGGACACTATTAATCATCTGACACACGATTCTTTAAATATATTTCATCCAAACATAGTAAGGAAGAAAATTCCTCTAAGTCATAAACTAAAATAACAAACAACCGCCTGTAGAATCTAGAAACCTTGTTTGTTTTCTTAACATTAGTTCAAAGTCAGCTTTATTGTCAATTCTGCAGCATGTACAAGACCAACAGAGAATTGAAATGTTGATTCTGTCAAACCTTAATGTGATGAAATACAAGAATGAAGCCAATAAACAAAACAAACAAGTACTCTCACTAAGTAAATAAACATGAAAAGAAATAGACTTTCTACAGTCAGTGCAAAACCTAACATTGAGTTAGCTTCTGGTCTGGTTAAAGTGGTTCAGGTGTTGATGGGGTGGAGTCCAGGGTGTGTGTGTGAGAGAGGGGGGCAGAGCAGGGAGAGCTCAGCATCCCGACAGCCTGGTGGACGAAGCTGTCCCTCGGTATGCGGGTCCTGGCCCGCAGGCTTCGCGGTCTCCTTCCTGATGACAGCAGGCTTAAGAAGCTGTGTGACAGGCGGGTGAGGTCTTTGCCATGCAACGGGTGAGGCGGTTCCTCACGGTGTGAGAACCACCACAGTTGTGTCATCTGCAAACTCTGTGAGGAGGTTGGAGCTGTGCAACGGTGTGCTGTGCAGGGGTCTCCGCACACATCCTTAGAGGGCCCCCGTGTTCAGTGTGGTGATGCTGGATGTGTTCCTGCCTACCCAAACTGCCTGTGGTCTCCCGGTCAGGAAGTGAGGTGTTAATTCCCAGCTGGTCCAGCTTCAGAATGAGCTGTTGGGGATGATTGTATGGAATGCCGAACTGAAGTCTATGAACAGCATTCTGCAGGAGTCTTTGGTATCTGGGTGTGTAAAGGCTGTATGAAGGGCTGTGAAGATGGCATCATCGGTGGAGCGGTTGGACCGATATGCAAACTGGAAGGGGTCCAGGGAGGGTGGGAGGACAGACTTTATGGGTTTTAACATTAGCCGTTCGAAGCACATCATAAGATTGGGAGTGAAGGCTACCGGACGGTAGTCATTGAAACGGTAGGGTGACCACTTCTTTGGGACAGAGATGATTGTGGTGGATTTGAGGCGCGCAGGAAGGATAGCCTGGCTCAGCGAGACGTTGAAAATGTCCATGAAGACATCCATGAGCTCCCCGGCACAGTCCTTCAGCACTCGGCCAGGTATGTTATCAGGACCAGAAGCTTTGCGAGCATTGCTCCTGCGAGTGTCCTCCTCACACTGTCCAGCGTCAACGCCTGTTTACCAGGCGGGGGTGGAGACTTCTGTGCAAGTGTGCCTCGAGACGAGCGAAGGAGTCATTTAGCTCATTTAGCAGAGAGGTGGAGCTGTCCCAGGTCTGCATTTAAGGCTTTTAGTCCGTGATGGTCTGTTTCCCTCACCACAGGCTCCGTGTGTCTCTGCTGTCATTGAAGCAATGAGCTGTCCTCCTGGATTACTGCTTCTTTGCCTCTCTGATGCCACGTGACAGGTTGGCCCTTGCTGTCCTCGGGTCCTCCTCATCTCCTGCTCTGAAGGCAGCGTTCTGTGCCTTCAGCAGCCTGTGGACCTCCCCTGCCACCCATGGCTTCTGATTGGCCCTAACATTGATGATCTTTAGTATTGTTGCATCATCAGTGCACTTGGTGATGTGGGCATCTGTGTTGTTGTTGCTGGTGGCACCCTGTTTAAACACACTCCAGTCTGTAGTGTGAAAAGTCCCTAAGTACCTCCAGTCACCCTTCCGGCCACACATGTACTCCTTTGAGAACTGGTTTTGTGACTTTAACCAGTGGTCTGTATGCTGGTTGTAAAGGATCCTAAACTAATCTTCAGGTGTGTGAATACAACCAATTTAACTTGCATTGGTGGATATCAGGGTGAACTGTGTTCACAGACAGTGATTTCTGGAAGTCTTCCTGAGTCCATGTAGTGGTTTCCAGTAGAGATTCATGTCCACTTTTAATGCAATAGATCACCAGCATCTAGCCTTGTCCCATGCACACAGAGATTCCTCCTGATTCTCTGAATCTTCTGATGATGTTATAATGTAGATGGTGGGATCCTAAAATTCTTCACAATTCACAATGTTAAGGAACATTTTTCTAAAATTGTTCCACCGTTTTAGATCCAGTTTGTCTCAGATTGGTGAAGCTCTGTCCATCTTTCCATCTCAGAACCTCTCTGAAATGCTCCTTTTATACCCAGTCATGTTACTGGCCTGTTGCTAATTAACCTAATTAGTTGTCAAATGCTCCTCCAGGTGTTTCTGATTTGTACCAGTTACTTTTCCAGCCTTTTGTTGCTCCTGTTCCAACTTTTTCCAGATGTGTTGCTGCCATCAGATCATATTTTCCATCAGAGGGTGAAATGTCCCAGTTTCATCATCTGATATGTTGCTTATCTTCTACTGGGAATAAAATATGGCCTGATGAGATCTGGAAATGATTGAATTCTGGTTTTTATTTACATTTTAAACAGTGTCCCAACCATTTTAGAGTTGTGGTTGTGTAAAACATTGAGGGAATATCACCAAACTTCAACAGAGGTGCTGGACAGAAATGACGCAGCAGTGGGATTCATACAGGTTGACATCAGAGCTGAAGCTCGTGACTCCATCTGCACCTACCCGACTCCTTGGCTACTCTCAGTCTGTCCGGCCAGTCATCCAGGTGTCCCAGACATTTGGACAGATAGGTCTGGATGGTGATGCAGTCCAACGGGAGGACATGGTTGTCTGATCCAATCCGGAGGACCGGGTCCACAACGATGTAGCCTCCCCCTAACCTCTCTATGCCTCTGTAAGGAAAACACTGATTTCAGCACAGATACCCAATAAAACTTTTTAAACTGCTAGTTTTGAACCTTAATCTATAAGAGACCATTTTCTCTTAAGACTGAAAAGAAACACTTAGAAAAACCACTTACATCTAACGTGAATATGCAGTAATCAGATCACGCTGGGGGTTTACACTGAACAGTTCTTGTCTAAATATTGAGACCTAAAGCACACAGTAAGATGACATATTTAACTGGCAGGTGTAAACACAAAGACAGGCTCTGATGATGCAGACAAAGGGTGCAAATGGGTCCTTTTCCCGATGCCCCGCAGGAAGCAGAAGCTAAACTTTGATTAGCTGACTCCCCAAAAGCCTTGTCAGGTTCTGTACATGTCAACTACATTAAAGTTAACTTAACTTTGTACCATAAAACAGATGCTACTTTTTGTTTGCATCTTTTCTAACTAAACATTGAGCTGTGGTGGTGCAGCCAGCTGGTGATGGAATGAAAGGAAAGAGTGTTTATCATGGAAGCTGAATAAAGGTTTGTAGAGACATATAAATTATATAGACAGATTAGATTTTGTGGACGTATAAACAATTGTAGATAAAGTTGGTAGATGAATAAAAGTTTGTAGATTGAATTTTCTAGACATAAGTCAGTAGACAGATAAGTGTGTAGATAGTTGTGTTTAAAAAAAAATCGATTCTCAGATACTAATCGATTCTAAAGTTTAATATCTAGTTAGATATTGATTAGCACGGGTATCGATACTTAAATGGCACTTTGGCGTCTGCTGATTCACAAAAAACAAAAACAAAAAAAAAACCCAGCTGTCGCTAGCTATTTTATACAGGCCCTGCAGCGGGCAGCCCCGCTACAGCGTCTCCCTGGAGGACCCATTGTTTGCAGTGTTGCCACCTTGCAACATGTCGTTATCCTCTTTAGCGGTACTTTAAGGAAGAAAAAGCGACTAGCAACCAATATGGAGACTTTTTCTGGTGTTACTAGAGACTTTGAGGCTGATGTGAAAACACTTGTTGTTTACAATTCTCGCAGATTGTCGCAGGTTATACCGGAGGCCCCTCCCCTCCCCCGTCCAGAAGCACTGACAAGAGGCTCGCCTGCAGGAAAAGCAGGAGACGTTGTCTTCTGCTCCATAATCAGCCTAAAAAAAAAAAGAACCGCACAAAGCTGCTACTGGCTGATCAAACCCGGCTTACAGTCAGATATTAATGTCTTTTAATGTAGACTGTTTACAAAAACTAGTTTGTTCTATTTACTTGATCTCGTCTCGAGCATTGCGAAGAAAAGGACAGTTATGTAAATAAGTACGCTAAATAGAGTTTTTATTTTTGCACTAGTGAGCAAACTGCCTGACAACACTGTTACTGTATGAAGACTATCTCTGCACAAACTAACGAAGCTTTAAAATATTAAACTGTTAGTGTCTTTTCTCGATATATATTTTTAAATCCGTTTCTGTTGTTTGGATCGTGTGATTTTTGTCAGGAATTTTTTAAGTGGGAGTCTTACGCATATCCAAAGTAGTACTGATAGGATCCTGCTATCTTGAGCTCCAGGCAGCAGTACTTGTCAGAGTCATCCTCCCGTCCTGATGGGTAGTTCCACGCCAAAGCACGGAAGCTCTTTCGATCATACTGCTGCCCATCCAGTGGGTAGTTGGTGTGCACGATGACCCTCCTCCCCTGAAGGCTCGGGCCGAGGCGGAACTGCAGCTCAAAACCTGAGGACACACACGCGTTGTTATCCTGGAACATCCTCATTGTTTTGGGAAAACTTCAGAGTTAAAATCTTCTTTCTACACATCACGTTCAACCGCTGTAGGTCTGAACAAGCTTCTCCTTCACTCCTTGCAGCAATAAACCTTTTGTTTTGTCTCCCAACCAGAAGAGTCAGCAAAGCGTTGCTGCTGGTGTTTGCAGAACAATCCCACATTCCTCAGCACACATACATGTACACACATATATACACACTGGGTGTCAGTAGCCCAAAAAATGTCCCTTCAGGACTATGACCGGATTGCCTATATATAGTCCAGTTTAACCTATCAGGTTCAGAGTGCTGTAAATGTCAAGTGACACACAAACTCCAGGACTACTCCCAGATGGCTCCATTTCCTTACACGTGTACGGATGCATTTCAGTTCATAAAGTTTTCCATCTTTTGGGATTTGTGTTATTTTGTAGTACGCCTAGGGGTCTTTGTGAGGGTTGGGACTAGTCAGTTCCGACATCAGCATTGGTTTGCAGTGCTAACATGATGTATGGATCAGATAGAGTGATGTCACCAATCCACACATGATCCAGACTCCATATTCTGGTGCTGATATAAATAGGATGGTTAGAGTGGATTTAAGTTGGAGTTAGAGCCAGCTGAAGAATTAGTTAATCACTAGTTACCTTCAATTGAAAATCAAACTACCTGGTTAGATACCTAGTAAGCCAATATAAATAATCAACTGCCTCCCAGATTAGTGAGATACAGCATACTTTCCACAGGGTGAGCAGGGAACAGGGAGAACTTGTGTCAGAGAGGTGAAGAGATGTTCACGATGTTTCCAGAGGAGCTGGAGAGAAAACAACTATACCACAGAAAGGTTTCATCAAACTGAACAATCAGAAAAAGTTGGAAGAATTTATGTGAAGGTCGGCTTCGTTTACCATCCAGGAAAACCCTCAGAACTATGAAGCACACGTGCAGTCAGTAAAATAGTATTTTATGGTCGAGCTGTCAGAGTCCACATCAGCAGGTCATTAAATCAATATTTCTGACGCTGCATCTTTTAGGTTGGATCAAATCGTTCTCATTGTTCATGTTCTGGTCTCAGAACCAGACTGAAGCCTGAATATTTTATTTTTAACTCAAACCATTGCTGTTGTTCTTTTTCTTTTTTTTATAAAATGTAAATGAACTTACTCGTTTACATTATGGGATGTCCTGCAACAAAACAGCAGGACCACCGAGGGGGTGAACATTCCTGGAAGCAACGACACCTTCAGATTATTTATAGAAAGCTCTAAATGTCAACAGAGAACAGAGCTGAGAGCAGCTCTAACCAGCTTTGTCGGCCACTACAACACAGTTAGTGTGTGCATCAATATGCAGATCACTTCTCTTCTGCTTGTATGCTGTTGGGACAATCAGATACAATTAGCTGCTAGGCTAACTGTTGCTAATCTGCGCGCATGTACTTATGCTCCTTAATGTGCTTTTTATTCCCTTTTAAATAAAATAAATTCAAATCAGTGATTTCAGTTGAGAAGCAGGCGGACTCACCTTGTTCAAGTCTAAACAGGGTTCGCTCTAGGTTATCTTTGTCATTCAGCATTTGGACTCGAATCTGCTTCAGGTGCTGAGGTAACATTATGAGATCTCCTCAAAGCGAAGTGATCCCTGGTCTCCTGTCGGGACAAAACAAAATGATTATTAACCTCTTCAACAAAGACTCCGTGTAGAAATCCTACTGCGCAGAAGATGCTTGCAGACATCAGGAAGCAGCAATGCTAACATGTAGCATAGCAACAAGATGGGGGACGCTCAGCTAAAAAGACTGCCAAGCATTGGCATCTAAACCAAACACAGTTTAAACCCCAAGCAGTTATATGGATGTAAGAAAACCATGAGAACATCTCTGTCCACTTTAGAGCTTCTGCTAATTTTTCCACTTCAACACAAACAAGGTGTCGTATGAAAGCAGAGACTCTGCTGATTACAAAGATGTCTGTCTCATCACGGTGGGACAAACTACTTCACTCATTCCTAGGATTACCCGACTCATTCCTAGGATTACCCGACTCGTTCCTAGGATTACCAGACTCGCTACCAGGATTACCTGACTTGTTCCTAGGATTACCCGACTCATTCCTAGGATTTTCTGACTTGCTACTAGGATTACCTGACTAGTTCCTAGGATATCCCGACTCATTCCTAGGAATACCCGACTCGTTCCTAGGGTTTCCTGACTCGCTACTAGGATTACCTGACTCATTCCTAGGATTTCCTGACTCGTTCCTAGGATTACCCGACTCGTTCCTAGGATTTCCTGACTCGTTCCTAGGATTACCTGACTCGTTCCTAGATCAACCGGGGCACTATCCACTTGTTTTTACTAAAAGTAATACGGTTTTCTTTTAGGAGGAGATAACCATTTACATTTTCTACTGTGTTCCAGGTGAATTTACTCAGACACAGTAACTCGTATCTTGATTCTGACACTGATGTAGTAATCATACGTCTTAGCTTCCTGGAGAGCCCAGGATTCTACATACAGTGCTTGTAGTTGTGAGGATGTACTTAATTTATTTTGGATATGCCTCTTCAGACAGGAGGCAGAGTTAGACCTCGTCAAGAAGAGGTTAAACACGCATCAAGCAGAAATGATTTTGTTGGCAGTGAGTTTCCACCCACCAAAGGAAAAGACGGACTGTGTTTGCTGTACACATGACACTCTGCCTTCAGGTTGTTTCCTCTCCAAAGGAAAAACCAAGACTCACAACACTACAACAGCCATGTATTAATCCTGTTTCTCTTTCTACTGCTGTTTCTCGCAAGTCAGACAACTCCACGCCATTGTGATTAATTCTGGTTAAAATTGAAGCTTGAAAACACACGCCATAATCAGAATAACTGTACAGGTCTAATTGGAACTGAAACCTCATCAAAAACCTTTTGCACATGTAAACATGCTGCAATTTTACTCTAAGATTAATTAAGTTTCATTTCATGTAAACGTGGCTTCTGTCTCCATTAAGAAGAGGAAATAAATAGGCTTCTGGTGAAATGAAGACCAAAGAGATGTTAAATGAAGCTGTCGACCAATGGTAAATGGTCCGTACT
>JBAMHW010000008.1:2708777-2722885 GCA_037177495.1 Rhadinocentrus ornatus | reverse complement strand
ACAAACAAACTAACTTCTTGAAAATGTTGGTGGCCTGGGGCACCAAACGACTAAATGCTACACTCAACCTCTTAGTATAAACAAATTAATCTAAAGATATGTGATTTAATGCTTGGATTACCGCTGACAACAGAGAGCTACACCGTAAACGTGCTACACCGTAAACGTGCAACAACAGCATGGACTCACCGGGAAAGAGGTCCCCCTCCTCAGATGAGAGGCCAAAAAATAAAACTCTTTTCATGACCTTTTTCTCAGCCATCCTTCTCTCTGAAATATCTAAGATTTTACTGAAAAAAAAGAGACACGACAACGCTTCTTTATTCTCTTTTCTTTTTCTTTTCTTTTTTTTTCACTCGACATGTTTATTCAAAGAAAAAAACAACTAATATGAATAGGTGATACAGCGAAGGAATTATTATTAACCCGCTCAGACAGACTTGTAGCGCTTATACACACATCGCGGTGTAAAAACACTCCCTCTTTATTTTCTATTCTTTGTTTCACTTAACATCACATGAAAAAGCATGCATGTTTATTCAAGGGGAAAAAACTAACCTTGGATGATCACTAAAGCTTGGTCTAAAATCTCATCTTCTAAATGATCGTGAATAGCAGCGTGTAATCTTTGCAGCTCAGTCAGAGTATTTACAGGTAGATTGTTTTGTATACGGAAACTCACCGTGTCAACAAACAAGGCATAAAGGGTGAACAGATGAAGAGGTGTTACATCAAAGGAGCTTTTAACCCATTCTTTTACAATGTTTTCAAAAGTCTCTGAAAAAGTTGTAACGCATATACACATGGTGTGGTGTACAAACGACTCCCAGGACCTATGAATAGCATGAGTACGAACTTAGTGTAAAATGGTTTCCAGTCTCTGAGTTTCTAACTCGGTCGTAAAAACTTCTGCACATCTTTGAGTTAAAACTCTGTTTTTAATCACCTGCTCCAAAACCTGTATTAACCGATAGTTGATTATGCAGTTCTCAGCATACTTTGTTAGTTTCGCCCAGTAGTTACCCATTTTTTTTTCTATGCTTAAGATCGGTTACCATTCCAATACTCATTCAGCATTAAAAGCTGATCTATTTTAACCTCATCCTGCTCAATTAGTATATCCAACGTTTCGAGCATATCATCAAGTCTCCTTACTGATTTGAGTTCATGTAAAAGAGTCTCCGCCACGGTTTTGACTCTGCGGTGCTCCGATGGAATGTTGCGTAGAAATAACAGGCGCTGAATGGCTGGAATGAATCCCGGGGTGCACAGAGCCCTCATGAGGTCGTGAAAGTTATCTCGGTAGAAGTCATGAACATACACATCCTGACACTGATGCTGTTCCTGGCTGGGATGGTTATTCTCACATCCGTAACAGTCGCCCCGACGAAACTTACGAAGGACGCTAGTGAGTAGATGGAGAACCGCCGTTTTTACAGTATTGAAGAACATCGAAGACACCAAACCGTCCGGCTCGTCCTCCAAGCTGTCCCCCATAGGCGGGGCAAGAGAAGCGGGTGGTGTTACAGCGGAGCCGGACCCCGAAGAAGCTGCTTGCTGGGAACCCTCATCCTCCTTCAACGCTCTGATCGCCGCTGGCTTGGGATCCTGAGCATACCCCTCGACCCTGATTCTGGCCAGCAGCGAGGGTGAGCACTCGAGATCCTGAGAGTACTCTGCGTTCTCGACTTCTGACAACTGCGAGAGTGTGCAGTCAGAGTCTTGAGAGCACCCCACGTCCGCGGCTCCGGACAGCAGCAATGGTGAACAGTCCGGATCCTGACTCTTCATTATGGTCGGGATGTGAGCTCCGTGCTGGGATGAAAACTCGCCAGACTCGGTCAAGCCAGAGGAGGTGAAGGGTGAAGAGTTATTCGCGGTCGGAGCAGGGGCCGGACTGAAATACGTGGTCAGGCGTCTCTGTCCGCGGGTTTGTATCGCGGCATGCATCTTTCTCTGCTGCATCGTGGGTCCCCTTCAGAATCTATCTACAAAATATTCTGCTGCTGCAACTTCTTTTATACCGCTAGGGGCCTTTCTCACTACCCCACGCAGATCTTGATCCAATGAGAATGTGCAGGCGGAGTTGGAGAAACAACCGATAAAGGGAGGGGGAGGCGTGGTCTACAAAAATAGGTTTTTCTTCACCGATATGGCATCTTTCCAGTCGTTGCAGTTGAGGAAGAGGGTGCTAATCTTGTCGCTAATTTCTTCCATTTTTTCAACCCAGACAGCGTGAGGCAGTGTTAACACCGTTTGGAAGAGTTAAAAGACATGTTCTTCATCCCACGGATCCCCGAAGCTCCGGAGACTGGCTCGGAAAAAACAACGCCCTGATGCGGTGGTTTTCGTCTGCCATACTGCCTATAACGTGGCTTTCTCCCACCCTCACGCTCCGAATTGCTGAGGGAAAATCCTGATCTGGGCCGTTTAGGAGGAGGAGCCGTTGTATGCTCTTCTACTTCTTAATCATCCGAGGAGGCTAGCTCAATCTCATCACGCCACGGCGGTTCCACAATCTTCAGGACTCCCCAGTCGCTGGAGGTCAAAGATGCTACATTCGGTAAAGTTCTGAAATTTTCAGTTCCATCTACCTGATACATACAGAGTTCTCCCGTCTCATACTTGAACACATACCCCCAGCGACCACTCAACCCATATGGAGAGACTTGGCCGAAGGCAACTGGATCGGCTGGTAATACACAACTCTCTTTCTCGGAGCTCTGGGTATCAAACGTGTCATTTCATAGATGTTTACAGCCTTCTCACTAATCACTAGAGGAGTAGCGTCTGGTCTGATACGTCTCGGTAACTCCTCGTTGCTCGTGTCAGGAACCACTTCGCCTCTGCTAACCTCGACGGTTGCTCTTCTTCTCTCCATTTTGACGCAGTTTCTGGATAGGGAGGCGCTTTCCAAGAGGAGGAGGGACTTCAACGATGACGCAGTTGCCGGATGGGGAGGGATTTCAGCTCTCCAAGAGGAGGAGGGACTTACGGATAGGGAGGGATTTCCGGTTGTGACGTGGCAGCTTCTCATTGGTTGGAATTTACTGTCAAATCAGCCTGTCATAAATCAAATGGGTCATAAATCATCTTGACATAAGGTGGTTCTCTACTCTCTATGGACTTTCTTGTTTTGTCTGCTACTCAGCCCCTGCTGTCTCTGAAGATAACCACTCACTCCTGCAGCCGTCACCCTTTAACAGACAACTACTGAATGCTGACTTTTAACCTATGCCATTAAGCCATTGTTATACTGAAAAGAACATAAAAGAATATAAAAGAACATTATTAATAGAGAAACAATCTTACAGTACTTAAAAAAAAAAAAACTACACTTAACACACACAATAGAAACGTTGTAAAACCAAGAACATTAAAAGCATGTTTGTTAAATGGTGACATTAAAAATCGGTAATATTTGATATTTGTGGATTTTTAAGTGGTTAATGAAGTGTGTACTGGCTGGAAAAGCACAGACCTTAGACCATGTTTTTTTTTTTGTTTTTCTTTTTTCTGTCAGTGTTGCCGGTGTTACACTAAAATCTGTGACACATTAGAATTTGTGACTGCAGGGGGCGATAGTAAGGGTTTTTTCTGTTTGAAAACTGGTTTTACTATAAAGTGTATGATTTACCTTGGAGATCAGACAACTTGAGCTAACAGAAGATGTGCACAGAGGTTGAGGGAGGAGTAAACAGGTAGAGGAGTAGGAATAGGAGACGTGGGAAGCTGAGGCGGGGGAAACGGAGCACACGTGGTTGTTGGGGATCTTTGTTTCGGCGGCGGCGGCTCTGGATGCTCGTATCTCAAAGATTTGTTCGTATCTCAAGGCAAAAATTTGGTCGAATCACAGCTTGTATCTCAAAAATTTCGTATGTCAACGCACTCATATCTCGAGGTATCACTGTACTAAACTAAACTAAACTAAACTAAACTAAACTAAACTAAACTAAACTAAACTAAAATTCTAAAACTATAACTGTACAGTTTCTATAAAATGTAGAACATAAATTTATTTAATTATGTTTTAAGCTGAGCAGTATTTGGTAGACTGGCACATTGTATGCTGATGTGCCGTCGTCAAAATATGTATAACTCGCCATTTAAAAAAAAAAAATTGCTAAATGCTTTACACATTTTTACAGCTGCATGGGAATTTAACATTAGCCGTTTAACAGATATATGTGACCTTACTGTATATGCATTATAATAAACCCAGACTTTTATATGTATGTTAGATGGGTCCAGACTGCAGTGGGGAGATGGAGGAGTCCTTGAAAACACTTTGATAAAAAAAAAGTCTGGGTTTATTATAATGCATATACAGTAATGTCACACATTCTGATGGCTATCCGAAATGGTGACCTTGGTTATACTGGCTCTGACGGGGTTACATAAAATGTTAAATTAGTCCAGACTGCAGTGGGTATATCGAGGAGTTCTTGAAAACACTTTTATAAAAGTCTTGGTTTATTATAATGCGTATAATGCGTACTCAGTAAGGTCACACATTCTGTTAGATGGGTACAGACCGCAGTGGGAAGATGAAGGAGTCCCTGGCTGTCCCATTTCACGAACTTTAAGCGGACTTCGAAGTGTGTAGACTACGGAGCACACTCTGTATCCTAGGTAGTCTGTGCACTTCTCCAAGGTATTGCGTAACAGTTTCTCCACAAACGCTGTCATAGACGACCTCTCTGTTCCTTCAGGAATCTTATCTATCTTATATTATCTTGTCGCATTCTTCCTTCTTGGTCAAGCAGTTTGTTTTCTTGTTGAGTTATTATCTTGATCATCTTACTTACCACCTGTTACATATTTTGAATGCGATCTTCTTCATCATTCATTCGCCTTTCCTTCTCCGCTATTTTAAGGTTAACATTGATTAGCTCAGAATTGATTTCAGTGAGTTGCTGCTTCATATCCTTTCAAAAGTCCTTATTTGGTTTGGTTAGGCTAGTAGCGTGTGGTTCGGTGTTAGCTTCTTCCTTATTTTTCTGCTCAAGGTTTTTCTCAGTGTTCTCTTCGTTAGTAGGCTCTGTAGTTGCCACTTTCTTTTGTCCGTCCTTTCTTTCCATTGCTGCCTGGCTGTTTTTCTTTGTTTTATCTTGAAAAAAAGTTTACTTTAATTATTAACGAGACAAGATTATGTCACCGGAACCCCTCTAGATTTACAAATTTCTAAAACTATTTGTAAGTAATTTTAGGTACAATGCTTGTTCAGCAATTTGTTACTTGTGCACATGTTTTGTAACTTGTTTGTCCATATTTAAACTTGTATGCCCATATTTAAAACTGTAACTGCAAATACAGGGTCAAATCAAATCTGGATTAATTCTGCAAGTCTGACATCACAATTCCGTTTTTGAACCCAATTATGCTCCCTTTACATACATTATTAGGTACGTCTGTTTCAAACGCCAGCGCTCTCATTCTTTATGTTCTTTATGTTAGCATGGTTGCTAGGCAATACAGATGCCAGAGGGCACTGCAAAATTCAGAGATAACCTCCAAGTTCCGGTGTCGGTTTCAGACAATAGGTGTGTCCTGTGGAAACTGCGGTATGAAAGTTCAGAGACAATTTCTCACTTTTGACAGCGCAACTGCGTGCCGTTTAATTTTGCTCAGAGCACAGACAATATGAATGAATGACAACATGCCGTGGAGTTCCCAAAAAAGGAAACCCTTCTTCAGAGGATCAGAGCCTCTAAGAACTCTAGATGCTGTTCTTAATACCTAGCAACTGCAAACCTCTTTCTGTAATATGAACTCCAGACCAAATTACTGCCCGGTGAATTATGTATTGCAGAGTCCACTACACACGGCACTGGTTGGAGGACTCCCCTGCGGCGGAGGCTGGGCAAGCCTGACAGGTCTGTCCAAAGACAGATGGGCTAGCTTGAGGTGGTCCACAGAAATGCGCTCAGCCTTACCACTCATGTCAACCACAAAGTGTTTATCCCCCGTCTCCAAAACACGGAAAGGGCCATCATAAGGATGTTGAAGCGGCCCGCGATGAGCATCATGTCGAATGAAGACGAACTCTGTCGACCGCAGACGACGGGGAGTGTAAGACTGCGGTAGTCCATGCTGGGAGGTCGGAAAGATCTGTGCCTTATCAGTGAGGACAGTCCGTTGGTGGGTCGCAGACAACGGGGTGGGTGTGTTAGGGAAAAAATCTCTAGGAACCCGCAGTGGCTGGCTGTATACCAGCTCAGCAGACGAAGCCTGGAGGTTCTCTTTGGGAGCAATCCTGAGGCCCAGCATGACCCACGGGAGCTTGTCAACCCAGTTACCATCCGTGAGGCTCGCCCGGAGAGAGGCCTTAATGGAGCGATGGAAACGCTCACACAAGCCATTAGCTTGCGGGTGATAGGACGTGGTACGGTGAAGCTTAACCCCCAGGCTGTTTGCAACAGTGGTCCAGAGCTTCGAGGTGAACTGTGAGCCTCGGTCCAAGGAGAGGTCAGATTGGGCCACCCAGGCCAACCAAACCCCAATGAACGCCCGTGCCATCTCAGTTGCCGTTATGGCCGTCAGCGGAGCAACCACTGGCCACCGAGTGGTCCTATTCACCATGGTAAGGAGGTAAGCAAAACCCTGAGAGGGGGAAAGGGGCCCGACCAGGTTCACATTCACATGGTCGAACCTCCTTTCCGGCATGGGGAAACGCGCTAGGGGAGCCTTCGTGTAGCGGTGAACCTTGGAACGCTGACAAACAACGCAGGTGTCCACCCAGTCCCGCACCTCCTTCTTTAGCCCATGCCAGACAGACTTGGACGCCACAAAACGTTGGGAAGGTTTCCTACCTGGGTGAGAAAGACCGTGTACCTCGTCGAACACATGCTGTCTCCACGCGGTCGGTACAATGAGTCTTGGACAGCCAGTGGAAACATCACACAAAAGTGTAAAGCTACCCTCACCGAAGGGAATGTCCTTAAGCTGCAGGTTAGTGGCCGTGGTCCTGAGAGACTGGATCTCGGGGTCCGAGGTTTGATCGGTCGCCCCGTGTGCATCATCGAGCCCCAGGGGGACGGCTCCGGCCAAAGCCCAGGAGCAGCAGTCTGCAATGACGTTGGTCTTGTTGTATGTCTGTGGTAAACTGTGGTTCAGACACCTTAACCATTGTGAAAGTGAGTGGTTTGCGGTCGACGAAAGGCCGGCCCTCCAGAAACGAAACGGAAGTGTCGAACAGCGAAATGCAGGGCTAGCAGCTCCCGGTCGAACGTGCTGTATTTGCGTTCGTTGGGGCATAGCTGGCGGCTAAAGTAAGCGAGTGGTTGCCAGGCGCCGCCCACCCACTGCTCATGCACAGCGCCCACCGCGTAGTCCGAGGCGTCCGTAGTGAGTGCGATGGGGGCCCCAGGTGATGGATGAGGAAACATCGTGGCACGGGCCAAAGCGGTTTTGGCATCAGTGAAGGCATCCAGTTTGTAGGTGGTACAGTCCACCGGGTGCTTAGGGGACCTGCCCTTCAAAGGTTCGTATAGTGGTCGCATGAGAGCCGCAGCTTTGGGAATGAAACGGTGATAAAAGTTCACCATTCCCAGAAACTCCTGCAGGGACCGGACAGTACCCGGGGGTGGGAAATCCAGAACTACCTGCACCTTAGATGGAAGCGGAACAGCCCCGTCCTTGGTAATTCGATGTCCCAGGAAGTCGGTGGTGGTCAACCCAAACTGGCATTTGGCTGGGTTGACGATTAGGCCATGCTGGCTGAGGCAGTCAAAGAGGGATTGCAGGTGGGACAGGTGTTTGGCGGTGGATGTACTTGCTACCAAGTCATCCAGGTACACAAAGAGGAAGGGCAAGTCACGTAGGATGGAGTCAATAAGGTGTTGGAACGACTGGGCAGCATTCTTAAGGCCGAATGGCATCCTCAAGAATTCAAACAGCCCAAAAGGTGTGATCACTGCCGTTTTGGGGATGTCTAATGGGTGTACAGGTACCTGATGATAACCACAAACGAGGTCCACCTTGGAAAAAATCACCTTGCCGGCCAGATGCGACGAAAAGTCCTGGATGTGGGGCACCGGGTAGCGGTCTGGGGTTGTAGCGTCGTTAAGCCGGCCATAATCACCGCCTTGGCCCCACCCGCCACCGGGCTTAGGAACCATGTGGAGAGGCGAGGACCAGGAGCTGTTGGAGCATTAGGATAATGCCCATGCGTACCATGTTGCTAAATTCAGCCTTGGCAATGGCTAGTTTAGCCAGATCCAGGCATCTCGCACGGGCGTGGACTGGCGGGCCGGTGGTGGCAGTGTAATGCTCCACTCCGTGTTTGGTAGCGGTGGATGAGAAAGTGGGCTGTGAGAGCTTCGGGAATCCAGCTAACAGGCGATGAAACACGTCAGCTTGCGGGATCACCGCCGTCAGCCTGAAGAGTCCACACCGCTCAGGGAGCAGTCAAATCAAGAGAAAGTGGTGGCATCAACTAAACGGCGGATCTTGACATCTACCAACAGACCATAAGCACACAAAATATCAGCGCCCAAAATGGGAACCGCCACCTAAGCAGCAATGAAGTCCCAGTGGATCGTATGGGCTTGCCATTAGTGGCCTCTAGGGGAGGGCCGTGTCCGTCAGCAAGCATGTCCAGTGTTGATGCGGGTAGGCCACTCCTCTATGCGCCGGTGTCAAACAGAAAGCGCCGGCCTCAGATGGTGTCAAGAATGAAGAGCAGCCTACCAGTACGACCGGCGCTCATGGCTACTACTGCTACTACCTTTGCATTTCCCATCCCCGTGTAGCCACAAGGAGCCACGCTAAACCTTGGGTCCGAAACGTGCATGGTAATAACACCTACCGTGTCTGGAGTGATGGCAGGGGACAACGTTGCCGCAGTGAGCGCCATGTTACCGGAGACCATTACAGCAGTGGAAAAATTAGAGTCCTGCGCAGAAGCAGCAAAGGTGGCAAGAGCAGGAGGAGTCGGTCCATGGTGTTGGCTTGCAAGAAAAAAACAATCACCGTGATGCTGGTGTTAGCCAAAGCGGCCTGTACCTGGGAAGGCAGCTATCTCAGGAAAAGCTGGACGAAGAGGAAATCGGCAAGCACCGATACGACGTAGTAATACTTGGTGATGTCTGCAGTTATGTCAAGCAGGGCGAAATGTGCTTCACCCCGGCAGCTTCAGAGACACCGCGTTTGTAGACATCCTCTGTCAGGAAGGTTGTGGAAAATGTCCACGTCGGGGTCACCAGTGTGGAAATTGTGGTATGAAAGTTCAGAGACAATTTCTCAATGTTGACAGCGCAACGGCGTGCCGTTTAATTTTGACCATGGAGTGAGTTCCCAAAAAAGGAAACCCGCTTCAGAGGGGCAGAGCCTATAAGAACTCTAGATGCTGTTCTTGTAACTAGCAACAGCGAACCTCTTGCTGTAATATGAACTCCAGTCCAAATCACTGCCCGGTGAATTATGTATTGCAGAGTCCACTACAGTCCCAATTCAGGGTCTGCACACGGCCACATACGTCATCACAGTGCGCGAAGTACTGTCACAATTCACAGAATTTGAAGGACCCTCCGAATCCACCCTTCAAATCCGCACTTCGTTTGGCCTCAAACGAAGGATGCTGGTGATGCATCCTTTGTGGACTCTTTTCTCCCGGAATTCATTACACACAAAATGTTGACGAAAATCAGTAAACAAGCTCAGAAGAGTATGTTTTAGGTTTCAATAAAGTTTTGTTTAACAAAAAAAAAAAGTATGTTTTTTTCAAACTACACTTTAGTAGAAACATTAC
Source organism: Rhadinocentrus ornatus (assembly GCA_037177495.1). NCBI lineage: Eukaryota > Metazoa > Chordata > Actinopteri > Atheriniformes > Melanotaeniidae > Rhadinocentrus > Rhadinocentrus ornatus. Next base: position 2,713,134 of record JBAMHW010000008.1, on the reverse strand, counting down.
AAAACCAAGTACATTAAAAGCATGTTTGTTAAATAGTGACATTAAAATATTTGATATTCATAGATTTTTAAGGGGTTAATGAAGTGTGTACTGGCTGGAAAACAACAGAGCCTCAGATCGTGTTTTTTTTTTTTTTTTTACTGTCGGTGTTACCGGTCGGTGTTAACGTCCACTGAAGTGTTCTATGAGTAATTTTAGAGGTTTAACTGATTCAATGTCCTGTGTTGTTGCCATGGGAAACTCTTGTTGGCCAGGTAGACTATCCCATTTCAGGAACGTTAAACGGACTTCAAAGTGTGTAGACTACGGCGCACACTCTGTAGCCTTGGTAGTCTGCACACTTCGAAGAAACTGGGAAACTCCAACTTCTGAGAGAACGCACCATTATGAAGCGGGTGCCAAAACCAAAAAAATATCTATGTAAAAGCGCTTGTGGTACAAGTCAGGTATAGTTAGACAGGTACACAAGGATCTGGATTTAACCGCTCTACCTTGCTGAACCACACCGCCCCAACACTTTTTTTCAAACAGATCTTTGAGCTACTGAGGGTGTTTTAGGAGGTCACGGGTCCAGGAGCCAGAATAAGGACAATTTTGGAATATTCAGTTTTATTTGCTCATCATTTTTGTCCAAGCTTTTGCCTTCTTTTATTTATTTCTGTTCTTAAAAGATTTAGTGATGGAAAATAAAGTTAACTGCAAATATGACTCCTAAGTCAATTTCTTAAAGTTACCAGTGTGATGGTGTCAACAAAATACTTGATTAATCCCAAAAAGTAATTTCAATGTTGTGACAGGGTGTTTGTTTTTGTTAAGGAAACAATTATGATGATGATGAATTACTTAATCCAGAGAACGATGGCTACTGGCTGTAATGATCTCTTATACTTTTCTGCGTTCAAGCAAACCTGAAGAAGACTGATTGAACATACTGTTTCCTCACAGTGTTGTGTAGAGGCTGTGCAGTTGTCCTTTATGTCAAACAGCTTATTTTCCTCTGGACAGTCACATCTCCCTTAGCTCCAGAACTAATTGGTTCGATCACTTTCTTTAGGGCTCAGGTTCTGGTTCTGCTGCCCCAGCAGATGCTGGAAAGCAGATTGCCCTTTCTACAACAGACTTACAGAAGACATAAAACAATCAGACATCGAATGGTTTAGAGTCCTTAAGAAGTATGTTCAGTCCTTTCCTCTAGACTACTCTAGGCTACTCAATTTGGGCCCACAAGGGACACAGCTTTGCAGGTTTTCAATGTCTCCCTACGGCAACACACCAGACTCAAATTCAAAGGGTCCAACAGCCTATGAGTTCTGCCCAATGGCTCATTAATTTGAGTCAGCTGTTTTGGAGCAGGGAATCCAGGGAGGTATCTTCCTGGAATTTATAGAGCTTCTCACAATAGAGCAGCTGAATTTTGTTAAAAGCACTTTAGGAAATTGAAGAACATGATCCTCAAAGTGCTGTCTGATTGGTCAAAGTGAGAGTGGGCTCTGAAGCAAGTAGATCAAATCAAATCAAATTTTATTTATATAGCACCTTTCATGCATAAGGCAACACAAAGTGCTGTACACAAAAACAAATCATGCATGAACACCAAGAACAGTACGATAAGCAAATTGTAATGGGTCCTGAAAGTTGCTGACTTGCTTGGAGGTAAGTTGATAAAAGTCATAAGAACTGATATGTTGTCGTGTTGTGTTTAACTGTGTTACAGGAATAAAATGCTAACAATATGAAAATGCAATTTTTTTATTTCTTTCAAGTTAACCTTAAAGTTAACACATCTCAGTAAAACACAATTGGAGGCGCTTGTGTTGTAGGAGCAGCATTGGAAAAACAAAAAGCAAGAGAGGGTAAATAAACTGAGTCAAGATCCTGAAAAACACCTGGCGATACAATCCCTGGATACTATGTCTCATACTAGTCACTACTAAGTTAGGAAAATTTAACTTTTTGTTGAAATTGACACAAAATGTTCATAGTTCACAATACAATGATATATCATGAATGTAAGATATTTAAGTACAATCATGAAATGGTAATTCCTCCAAAACAATTTATAGAGAGAACAGTTAACAACAGTGGTGGGTATATGCAACATATAGTGTCATGGGTTAGGTGTTACCTGGGTCTGACAGTGTCTAAACAGGACTGTTTACATACAAACTGTCATTGACCCAGAATATTTTGTGGTGCATTCATGGTTGAGACACTTTTGTTTTTTTTATGATTAATAATCTTAATGAAGAGCAGGATGTTGTGCAATAAATACACAAGTTTATCAATAAAGGTTATAGTGCAACATAGAAACATTCTGACATCATACAAAAGTATATATACCAAATATCCTTAATTTGTATGTTTATTTGTTATATTTATGTCATGTAAATATTGAAATTTTTAATACTTAAATGAGCACATTGGAGATCAATAAAGATACACATGTTCATTTAATGTCAGTTTTGAAGTATTTCAAGAGTATTGGAGTAATGACAGTCAACTACAATTGTTTCATGTTTGATTCAAGATTAATTACATTTACTTATGGGTGCAATGGTATATGAAAAGCATGTTTTGCAGCTTGATTTAAGCAGGCCTTTTAAATCTGAGAAATATAATGGTTATGAAAATTAAAAGGCCGAATAATAATTGTCTTAAGTATTAAACGGACAACCACATCTACTTTTGACTGAAACATTGATATTTTCTCAATTGTTAAGTTAATCAACTTACTGTAAACAAACACCGTTGAACATCTGTCTATGATTATTACTGAACAATTACGTAGCAATAGTTTTTTTCCACCATAAATTTGAAAATGAAAACGAAAACAACAAACAAACCCAGTCAGCTGCAAAATTCATAAACATATAATCCCGTTTTAATGCAACAACCTTCCAATGCTCCCTTGCCATGACCAATATGGCGGATGCGTTTATCGTTACCTAGCAATGGGTCGAAGGGTGTCTTTTTTTTTGCCGAAGAAGAACAATTTTCGGTGTCGAGGTCACTTGACTTCCGGAATTGAGTTGAGGTATGGCGGCGCTGTTATCCGCCATCTTAACTGCAGGTGGGTATTCTTGGATGAGATTGATCTTTTGTAATAACTTTATAGCTCAATAACTATGCAATGTTATTCTTGATAAAGTTAATAAAATTATCTGTGGCACAACTAAGTCCGCTTTAACGTCATTTTTTATGAATTTAATCTGCAACCTGAAAACTCGAAAAATGTTTGATTGGAAGATCGAAGTGAGTTGCGCATGCGCCCTGAGCGCCCCCCCTTCTAGCTTGGGGTATGTTGGTTTTCTTGAAAATCAGCAGCTGCAGCAGAAAACAGAGGTGCAAGAAAAAGTGTAATAGCAGGGTGATTCGCCCGGACTAGACAGATTTTCAGGACGGAGCCGTGGATTATAATAAGGCTGAAATAGGGAAAATATGGGGTCATCTTTTTTGTGCCACTCATTTGATGGTGAAGACGCTTCTTCTTGTGTATTTTGGATGATTTCCGACAGCCAGGTCCGCGTATTGACATGATCTATTTTAGTGATGGCGAAGGGTCTGTTTCCACGGGCCTGGGTGAAAAAGTCCTTCTACTTTCAGGTAAGACTTCTGTGCTTTGGAGGAATTTGCTGTGAGAAACGGATTGTAGTTCACTAAGAATGAAACAATCCTGTAGGTGTAACGCTGTCACATCAGATTACCAGTAAACATGTCCAGCCGTCACGTCTGGCGGGTCTGATGGATATTGTGCACTTTCTAAATACCTGATGAACGTGAACGCGGTGGAAATAGAAGGTTTGGTCGCCTGTCTGCTGTACAGGCCTGCCTTTCAAGAGTGTCAGTAAGATGAAAGCAGAAAATTGATGATCCATGCCAGGACCTACGAACTAACCAGAGAGGGGTATGTGTTAAGATCAAAGCTTTTAGAAGTGGAACGCGGGCCTCTCCAAGGGTCTCCACACAGTTTCGAGGGAGGCTCGTTGAATGAAAGTGAGGAAATATTACATAGCTTGCAAGTCTGTTCTGTGGTTAAAGAGCTCAGATGGCGCAGTTTTTGTCAGCCAGACACAGCATAGAACAGATTCATGTATATGGAATTAAGAAATACATTTACAAATCCCCCCCAAAACAGAGATCTGTCTGACTTTTGACTTAAAGGAAACTGAGACTTTAATTTCTAATGTCCAATTGTTTCATTCCATTCAGATGTGTCTGGTCTCCAGCAATCCAGATTAGTTTCCGTACCCATTGCCTACTTCCAGTAACAGAGAGCTTATGGAATCAAATCAAATCAAATCAAGTTTATTTGTATAGCCCTATATCACAACAAAGTTGTCTCAGAGGACTTTACAGA
>JBAMHW010000008.1:2682095-2698438 GCA_037177495.1 Rhadinocentrus ornatus | reverse complement strand
ACCACTCCTTTATTGGGGTGTCTTGCTAATTGCCTGTAATTTCCACCTGTTGTCTTTTCCATTTGCACAACAGCAGGAGGAATTTATTGTCCATCAGTGTTGCTTCCTAATTGGACGGTTTGATTCCACAGAAGTGTGATTGACTTGGAGTTACATTGTTGTTTAAGTGTTCCCTTTATTTTTATGAGCACTGTATTTACAACTTATGTTACTTTTGATTTGTTAATAAGATATAAAAGTATCCATAAAGTGTGAAGGTTAAACAGTTTTTATAGACAAGGCGGGTGTGGAAAAACAAAATGTGAAAAAATGTGCAAACCCAAAATTGAAAAAATAAAATACAATAAAATTTAATGTATGGGTGTTAAGTTTAGATTGAATTCCTGGCCATCTTTTTTCCTGTTTCATTTTGTAAAGCTGTTTCCACTGTGTTTGTGTGATTGAGTTTTACTTCCTTGTCACACCTGCTGCTTATTTAGTGATTACTTCCCCTGTATACAGAATAATCTTGTTAAGTTGCCTCTTGTTTAATTATTTTATTGTCATTTCAACATCCATGTTCATCCTGTCTCTTCTCCGAGATCTCTCCAGCCAGTAAAAGTCAGTGTTGACTCGTCTTTATCTCTCGCTTCTTCCCTTTCTCGCTTTCTTTTCCACTCTTCCTCTTATAACGCCCTCCTGGGGTTCTTTAATTAATCAAACACGGTATATGTTCAAAACCCATCACTACAGTGTCTCTGTATTTTTCCAGGGAATTTCCTGTTGTTTCTGCTTTCAATTTTATCATTCAAGACCACAGATATTGTTGGCTTCATCTCCTTCACATTCCTGCTTTGAGGTCCAATTCCTCATCTGTTGACCTTGCCATGGATGGACGGACGGGTGTGCGGGTGGACGGTAGAGCAGTAACATCCCTAATCTGCAGGGTTGAAGTTTCCAGAGGCTGCAGGAATGTTGCCAAATTTAACACCAGCAACCTTTTAAAGCATTTGGGTGTTGCCATCACGTTAAAAAGTACGAGGAGTTTGGTGCCTTAAAGGAAAAGTGCAACGAACTACAGCAAACACTGGCAAATACTAAAAATGCAAGAAATTTACAAAAGAAAGCCAAAAAAGCATCGTAATAGTTGTAAAAACGTTTTAGAATTTGTTGTCCTGGATGAGCAGCCCCTGTCCGTAGTAAAAACGTTCACTGTAAGTCCCATTCCAAGATTTTTTTTAATAATAATGACTGATGACTGACTGACAGAAATTCTTTGATTTGAGTTTATCAACTCTATTAAAGTTGGAAACAACAATGTACTGCTCAGTGTTGCGCAATACACGTGTTGTGCAACCCGTGGAAGAAACAAAGAAGCAGCCGCCCCAATGGCTACATTAAACACAGATTTCCTGTCCTCTCCACCTCCACCGGTGGAGGCAGAGGAGTGTCCTCCCTGTGCCAGGTTTTGCTGGAGGCTTTTCCTTCCTGTTAAAAGGGAGTTTTTTCCTTTCCACTGTCACCAGCTCCTTAAGGGGATGAAAAGATCTGATTGGTGGAAAATATCTGCAGATTTGCTGAATTTTTCGCCTCATAGTGATCAGACATCTTTGTAATCAGCAGACTCTTTCATACAACACCTTGTTCGTGTGGTTTACTTCAAGTGGAGAAATTAGCAGAAGCTCTAGTGTTCTCGTGTTTTTATTACCATATAATTGCGTGATGTTATAACTGTGGTTGGCTTGGATGCCAATGCTTGGTAGAGTCTTTTAGCGGAGTTCCACCCAGTCATTTTGGTATGCTACGTGTTAGGATTGAGTATGCAAACCTCTTCTGTACTCCACAGATCTCATTCTGTATCCTGTAACTGGGGCGGTGTGTTTCAACCCAGGAAATGATGGTGGAGGCGATATTGACTGACAAATGCTGAGAACAGAACAGGTGTAAGAGCTCCAGCTTTAGCATTAAACACATAACTCTAATGAATAAAAAAAACTATTTTTTATTGAACATTAAGTTTTCATTAGTAGACACAACTAGGAACAAGGTAGAATAACAAACATCTTCACCTTCTGGATCCTTCTAAATTTACTAAAAGTCTTCCTTTAGAGGAAGCATGGATAATCAGACTGAAATTTATCCAATCCACAGATAAATACAGATTTTAATCTCCATGAAACATATTCAGAATGACAGAAACCAGTTTCCCTCCACCTGATGACATTAAAGTGAGACTGTCTATTCCCAGATGAACACTTCATTAACGTCTCAGATAACTGAGACTAAAACAGTGTTTTAGTCTGGAAGCATCAGTGAAAACCCACCAGAACATCCCGCCATCCATAACAAAACTGTAAAACCACGAAAGTCTTTTCAGACTCATTAAAAACAGTGTAGTCAGGGAAAAAGACCCCTTTTATGTGATTCATGGGATATGTGGTGCCGTGGATCTGGTCTAGTCAAAGCTGACATTCCAGCTTATTTCAGTTATTTCCAGTGCAGACTGGGATTTTTCCTGACTGATAATCCCAGATAAGAACCAAGGAGGATGAAAAGCTTCCACTGCAGGACACTGGGAAGGATAACGTTGGGGATGAGGAGGTGAGGAGGGATGAGACAGAATATTTAGGTTACTTGATGTGTTCTGACATGTATAATATGTATATGTTCTGCTGTCCTCAGTGGTAACAAAAACAGACTGAACGCAACAACTCTGCTCTGATACACAAAATAATACACACATCTGAGTAATTAACAGCTTCCTCATCATAGCTCACATAACTGTTCATTTTGTGATAAGGGCACCAAAAATGGATATTGCAACATCACAAATTCACCCCCTGGTGGCCATGACAGCTACATTTAAAATGACTTTTCCTGACATTTGCCCCTTTTTACTGCGAACCAATGCATGCAACTACTTTGCCTTAACTGACCTTCCCTTGGGTAAAGATCAGATGTCCGCGGGTCAGTAAATGCAGCATGTAATGTACTTCTATATGCTGTTCTGCATCATCGCTACCATGTTCTAGATCATAATGCAGAATTCATACAGCATTCTACACATACATATACAACATCTGTCATAAAACCACCAGATGTTGACAAATAAAGTTAAACAGCTAATATTGATGAAGAAACTGATAAAACTAATGATCTGGCTAAAACATAAAGGTCTCATTTGTGTCCCCCTTTTCCTGGTAAGTGTTCCTGCCTGGCCCCACTTTAAAACTTTTCTAGAGCCGCACCTGCATAGCCTATGTACAAATCCTTTCTACCACCTGTCAGCTACTGTGTTAGAGAAGGTCCTGACAAAAACAATACTTTGGGGTTCATTGTTCCCACTGTAACATATTCATATGAAAAGTGCGGGTGTGGAACCCTCAACGCGAAAAATGTGTGTGTTTAAACACCATCATCCTCCACGGGGCTGGTGCCCATGTGTTGCTCCATCACTGTTCTTTTTATTCTCAAATCCATCCATAGAATCAGCAGGCTCATCTTTTCCATCATGCTTCTACAGGTGCTCGTCATAAAATTAGAATATCGTTCAATAGATTCAATATTAAAGACACCTGGTCAGACACACTCTAATCAGCTAATTAACTCAAAACACCTGCAAATGCCTTTAAATCGTCTCTCAGTCTAGTTCTGCTGGCTACACAATCATGGGGAAGACTGCTGACCTGACAGTTGTCCAAAAGACGACCATTGACACCTTGTACAGGGAGAGCAAGACACAAAATGCTGTTCACAGAGCTCTGTGTCCAAGCACAATAATAGAGAGGCAAAGGAAAGTAAAGGATGTGGTAGGAAAAAAGTGTACAAGCAATAGGGATAACCGCACCCTGGAGAGGACTGTGAAACGAAACCCAGCTGGAGTCAGTGCTTCAGGAACCACCACGCACAGACCTATGCAAGACCTGGGTTTCAGCTGTGGCATTCCTTGTGTCAAGAGACGGTGTCAGAAGCGTCTTGCCTGGGCTAAAGACAAAAAGGACTAGACTGCTGCTGAGGGGTTCAAAGTTATGTAAATTTTGCATGTCCTTTAGAAATCCAGGTCCCAGAGTCTGGAGGAAGAAAGGATAGACAGTGATGGTTTGGGTGCCATGTCATCTGCTGGTGTTGGTCCACTGTGTTTCCTTAGGTCCACGGTCTCGTAGCCGTCTACCAGGGAGTTTTAGAGCACTTCATGCTTCCTGCCGCTGAGCAACTTTATGGGGATGCAGATTTCATTTTCCAACAGGACTTGGCACCTGCACACAGAGCCACAGCTACCAGTACCTGGTTTAAGGACCATGGTATCCATGTTCTTAGCTGGCCAGCAAACTGGCCTGACCTTAACCCCGTAAAAAATCTATGTGGTATTATGAGAAAGATGTGATACGCCGAACCCAGCAATGCAGAAGAGAAGAAAGCCACTATCAGAGCAGCCTTGGCTCTCATAACACCTGAGCAGGTCCACAGACTGATGGACTCCAAGCCACGCCGCTTTGCTTCAGGAATTCAGGCGAAAGGAGTCCCAACTAAGTACTGAGTGCTGTACATGCTCATACTTTTCATGTTCATACTTTTCAGTTGGCCAACATTTCTAGAAATAATCTTTTTGTATGGATCTAATATTGAATTTAGGGTTTTCATTAGTTGTCAGTTATAATCATCAAAATCAAAAGAAATAAACATTTGAAATATGTCAGTCTGTGAGAAATGAATGTCTACATTGTACAAGTTTCACTTTTTGAATGGAATTACTGAAATAAATCAACTTTATCGTTATATTCTAATTCAATGACGAGCACCTGCAGACCCTCCATGTCCCGCTGTCATAAAGGAGAAATGACAGATGTATTGAGCTTTTTATGCCATGCACGCAGACCCGGTGCTACGGTGGGACCCAGCGGACAATGGCCGCCCATTTACAAGCCAGGCACTCCCACCCAGCCTTTTCATTTTAATTTACATACTTTTCAATACCAGTTTAATTTATAATTAAGAGCTATATTTATAGTGGTACTAAATTATCAAAAATAGAATCCGTTCCTGTATGTGCTTTTCGTATTGAGAAAACTAGTCTCTCGAGACAATTTCAACTTGTGTGTGTATTTAATGAATGTAAGCGTTTAATCACCAAATCCCACGATAACTTTAAGAACATAATGCGTTCCTTAATTATCGCGATATTTGGCGCGAAGTCATTAACTAGCTTCAGTGCAGCAGCAGCAGACCGATGCCTTCGGAGAATGGACATCAGGAAGCGGTCCAATGATAACGTGAAGAAAGGATTGTGTCAGGTGTCACACAGCAAGAATCAGCCACTTCCAACAGATTCTTGCAAGATAGTAACCATAGCAACGACAGGTGTCCCATCTTCTCCTCCTCCTCTGGAGGTCTGCAGCTGGATTAAAATCAGTAATTAAGTCACGTGTTCAGTGTGTCCAGTTTCTGTCTGCTGCAGATGTTTCCTGATGTTTTACTGAGTTGAAGTTGCACAAAAGGAAACAAGCTTAGCTTTCTGAGTGTTCCGCCACGGTTCCTCTGTGGCTGGGATGTGGAAGTTTGTTGAGTGGCCTGAGTCTGATGGAAACATCTGTGTTGTGCCGAGTGTTTGATCCATGGATCCGAACGTCTCTCATGTTGCCATTTAGATTTTTTGATGAACTGATCTCAACCTCTGACAGTCAGTAATTCTAAAGTCTGATTATTGGTTGAAATGACTAGATTGTCTTTGAAATTAATAAATTAAATGTTCCATTTTCTGTTAAACCTGTCCTCTTACATCGGAAATCTGCTGGATCCGATTCTAAGTGTCAAGTTGTTTTTTTTAACTTTTTTTTATTGTATTCTATACCCAAACTGCTTCGACATAAATCAAATATTGAATTATTAAACTAGAATTCGTCCTCTTAAAAAGTAAATAAAAATAAATGGGGCCCGCCCACAGCGATCAGCTGACCGCCCTGGTACTCCGTCCTAACTTAATTAATTACATAAGTTAGTTACTGCTGTTAATGTGTTATTTGACAGCCTTGGTTTTAACCTCACTTAAAATGAATGAATAACTATTTAGGTGTAGCTTTGAGACAGGGCAGTAGCCCAAACTTGATGTTAGCAATGAATCCTTGTCTCGTCAGTATGGCCTTAAATCTTTATTTGAGGGACAACAACAGTTTTTTGTTCCTATCTGTACGTAATGTGTAGCACGTTGTACTTAATCTGTCATGATTGTTTTGTTCCAGAGAAGAATGAGGGTGGTATTTGAGTCAACTTAGCAAAGATTAATTGTGCTGGTGATTAACTGACAAGGACTAAAAAGGTTTCTGCTGCAAGGTCCTGGATGCCCAGGCTCAACATGTTCTAGTTATGAGCAGCATCAGCACCAGAAAGTAGAAATACGAGGAATGAACCACAGTTCTGATGTTCCTGGACGGGTATTTACAGGGCACGAATTAAACTGGGGCTTTCGGGGGAGCCTTATATTCACATGTACACCATGACGTCACACATTTATTTTAGTGCACGTCGCGTGTTTAAAAATATGGCCACTATTAAAAAAAACTACTGTAAGCAGCTTGTTTAATCAGAAACAGCAACGGAGAGGTCTTTAACGTGTGGACGCTCACGGCACACAGCAGACAAACAACGCTGCTGTCCACCGTGCTGAAGGAAACAGAACGGATCATCCCCGTCGTTCGGAAGATTTTTAGGGCTCCCCTTAAAGCTGAATGTCTTTAGGGGAGCTCCTCTGCCTTTCAGGGGAGCCAAGCTCCCCTTAGCTCCCCCGTAATTCAAACCCTGGTTATTTATCTGAATGACTCTCTCTCTCTCTCTCTGTGTCTCTCTCTCTCTCACAGAGACCCTGCAGACAGTTGGACCTAAAATCTGTTGATACATTTGTTGAAAACAGCAGGAATCTGATAGCTGTGTGAACAGAGACAAAAAACAAACAAACAAACAAACAAAAAATAGATAAATAAAAAAAAACAAAACGGGGTAAAACTCACGTCTTCAGGGCGGTCATGAGGTACATGCTCTTTGGCAGCAGCAGGTAGACCTGGTCTGTCAGGACCGCATGGATGATCTTCTTGGCAACATACTCTGCATTCAGAATTGGGAGCACACTGGGCCACCTGATACAAGACACAAAACACAAGAAAAACAGGACTAGGTCAAGAAACAGACGTTTCCTGGTCAGCTGGACCAGAACAGACTGGACAGGACACGGGAAACTCAGAAGTAAGATATAACCTTCACTATGAATCCAGCTGCTGGAACAGTTGTTTCTTAGTTGTTTTTTTTTTTATTACTATTAAGTTTTTTAGTTTAGTAAAATTGCAGTGTTTTTTTGGCAGACATCTGGCAGTTTTAGTCTTAGTTTTCGTCTTCAAGACGAAAATGTTCAGTTTTAGTCACATTTTAGTCATTTCTAAGTTTAATAGTTTTAGTCGACAAAAACTCAAAAAGGCTTTAGTCTAGTTTTAGTCAAATAAAAAAAGTATTAGTCTTTTAACAAATTAATTTAGGTCAATAATACGTATTAAAAAGAAATTGCTGACAGACAGATTGTGCTCACAGGAATAAAAAACTAAGAGTACAGTGCCGGAAGAGGCAAAAAGCCAGTCTTATCTTAAGCCTACACACACACACACACACACACACACACACACACACACACACTGTAAGTTTACACTAAATATGCTGCTAAATGGATCGAATCTAAACTGTCTGTTTTTGATGCCGTGCTGTCTGAGGACCCCAAGATCACCAGCTTCCAGCATTGGTTTACAGCCATGTTTGTAAGAGATTGAATACTGAAATCAATAATTATTCACGATCATGCAAACAAGTCTGAAATGAGTTCTATGGGATCAGTCTACTGAAGAGGTTTCATGGATGTTTTATCGCTGTAGGAATATGCTGGATAATGTAGAGATTTTACTCTTCAGTCAATGCTCCACAAAGTCCACACATCATAAAAACTGGTTCAAGGTTCAGTCCGCAGATTAACATGAGCTCCTTCATGTTCAGAAGCCACCGTTTTAAAAGTTCACAGTTATTTATTACTATTTTATGGTCCTTTTATCCTCCTGATGAGGAACTTAGTGCGATTGAGTATTCAATAGCTCACCAGGGCTGTGAATACTTACTAGAGAAGCTAACTAGAACTTCAACTTGTTAAAACCCGTTTTCTTCAGTTCAAAGCTAATGGAAAATAATTATGCAGTCTACATCTAAGTCATGTAGAAAAGGATCAGGTCTCTCTCACAACATTTATGATATCTTGTTTGTTTTAACCCTTAAAACTCTGAGCCCTTTTTATGGCTATTTTTGGTACACCTATCTTTTTCATGAAATACTGTTTGCCAAATCTTTTATATTCCAGTCCACATCTAGACATAATGTTTTCAGGAAAGGCTAAATTTATGTAAAATAAAAGTAGAGCATATAGGAGCATTATTTTTCTTCTTTTCAGATACACATAGAACTTTCTGCTCACTTCTTGATCTTGATTGGACATTACCAGCAATTTAAATGGTAAATGGTCTGTAGTTATTATAGTGCTTTACTACGATACCCAAAGAGCTTTACATTATATATATCACATTCACCCATTCACACACTCAACAGCTCAACATGATTTCTCCAGGTCAGTATCAAACCAGCAACCCTCAGGCTACAAGACGACCACTCTACCCACTGAGCCATGCCGCCCTTATTTATTTAAGATTTTATATTGGTGGAAAGTTTGATAGTGTCTTCATCATCATTTCCAGGTCTAAATAGAGGCGTCTTAGCAACATGGTAGTAATAGTGATTTATTTCTTATGATAAAAAATTAAATAAAAATATTGGCGTTATCATGGATCATTGTGGATTTCCCATATAGTCTCTGAATAAATACTACATTTTGGGGCTGGATTTTAAATCTCCTGGACGGGATATAAATGCCTGGAAAACTACACTTGTGCAAGTGTAGTGTTGGGCGGGCACTAATACAGCATTAGTGCCATTATTAGAGAGGAGCCTCTTAAATAAGAAGTTACAGGTCTGTGAGAGCCCGAAATCTTTCTTGTTTGTAGGTGACCAAATACTTATTTTACTAAGGAATTTACCAATTAATTCATTAAAAATCACAAAATGTGATTCTATGGATTTTTTTCTCATTTTGTCTCATAGTTGAGGTTTACCTATGATGAGAATTACAGGCCTCTCTCATCTTTGTAAGTGGGAGAACTTGCACAATTGGTGGCTGACTAAATCCCTTTTGCCCCACTGTAGTAAATGTAACACACCTAAGTTTCAGGACTGCCATCCTCAACCCCTCCGAGTCACTGTCTGAATATACAGGCATCTACATGAAATACATCAATATTACATTATAAACCTAAAAGCTGAACATCAGACAAAAAGCAAAGGAACCTACTTGGTCTGACATCCATCGAACATCCCAGTGTTGATGAAGTAGGGGCACACGATGGTGGTCTTCACCCCATCCTTCCCTGTGGCCAGCAGCTCCAGGCCAACAGACTCTGCAAAGCCAACTGCTGCAAACTTACTGGCGCAGTAGTCTGCAGAGAGAAGGAGGTTAAAAACCAAACACCTCCCATGAAAACTGGTGGGTTTCTATCATTTCACCATCTTTAAAATATTAAGCGTTAATGAATGTGAAACAAACACCTGAATTTTCTGCTTCTGAAAAACAGACCTAAAAATGTTCCTGAAATGGAGATAATCTGACATTTTTTGTCCAGATCAAGAAACAAAAACCTGCTTCAACAAACATCCACCCAAACGTCTCCTGTAGAGGTAAATTATGGTAAATGACTAGGGCTGCTAGATTATGGGAAAAATGATAATCACGATTATTTTGATTGAAATTGAGATCTCGATTATCTAACACGATTAGAGAAAGAAAAAGAGCCATGGGGGAAGAATTTAAATCCTTGTCTGTGGTAATCCAGACCAGTTTCTTTCCACCAGGTCCCAGTAGCTATCGTTTGTCTCAGACCAGCAGATGTTCTGCTTGGTGTGATCTGGAATAAATGAGACTGGAGACATTTCTTTTTCACAATTGAATCCGTGTCATATTCGGCTCTATGGTGCGGCTCGACCACAGGTCCGTAGCGGTGGCTAAACATTGAACTGTAGCCACGTCCTTCACAACACCCTCATGACCCTCATCATACAGGGCAGAGAAAGACACGATTAAAATAGTGAGGAGATGCAGTGATACCGTTTGTCCAAAGAGATGAGGTTCTTAAATCCGGGTTGTTTACTGTGTTAACTGAGCGCTGGTCTTTGGCCAGAAAACAAGTTATGTTTGTTTATAACGTTTGTTTTCTCTCTGTCTCTGGGAGCTGGTGGATTATTTAGTTGTGACTCACAAATATTTAAAATTTTTTTTATTTCCTTGTGTCCCGTTTACATGAACGAGCGCAACTTTTCACATGCACGAATGTCGCCTGTCGCTTGGCTGAAGGAGGGCAGCGATTTCCGCCTCATCGCGCAAATTAATGGAGAAGGAGCGACGTCGCCTCCCGTGTGTCAAGCCCATAAGCTGAATTAAAGCAAAGTGGCTGGGACTGTGGGAGGAGTCTGCAGCAGTGGGAGGAGTCTGCAGCAGAGCGCAGCGCTGCAACGCCCGTGGCGCTTGATTTGCAGCTGAAAACCGCACAAGAGTAAACTGCGAAGGAGCAAAATAATCGGACCAATTTTAATTTTTATGATTGTTGAAAAACCAGATTGTGATTAAAATTCAATTAATCACACAGCCCTTTAAATTACACAGATTAAATGTATAATTAAATCTCTCCAACATCACTGACTCAGTGTGAGGTCGATGCTTTTATTAGTCAGCTATCGTCTGTAGAAGAAAGTGTATGTATTTCCAGATGTGTGGTCTAGTTTCTTTATTTCTTCTGTTCCAGAATTATTTTTGTCAAACAGCAGCTATTTTGCTAAAGGAAGCCGAAGCTAGATGGATGTTTCCTGTTTTCTAAAGAGTTCAAAACCATTTTAAAAATGTAGCTTCCAGAAAGAAGCATCCAGGTAGAGGTCCTGCAGCCGTTTTTAACTTTACTTTGTTTCCACATTATTTTGTTATGTTGGCATCAAAAGGTAGAAATAAATTAAACCTAAATGCCAGTAAGGCGTTTTCATGCAATTTTACAATTTATATCATTGGTAAATTAATTCAGAATCATTTTGATTAGTTCTCCGATAATAGTTGTAGCAAGAACATCTAGAACATGTAGAATAGTACTACAAGTGCTGATAAAGATTTACACTTAAAGTGAAAGTGGACACACCTGCCAATCCATTGACTCCGATGAGCCCAGCGGAGCTGGCGATGCTGACCAGATGTCCATGATTGTTGGCAATCATGGCAGGAAGGAAGGCCTTATAGGTCTGAATAGAAAGACATGGAAGTAAGTCATGACAAACTACCTATGGAAACTCAAATAAATTTAGGAATTCCCAGGAGAAGCAAGGAATGATCAACGAAGAAGAAAACCTGTTTATAGCAGGCGTTATCACAGCATACCATGTTTCTGAAAGTTAGACAGCAGAAAACACCGAAATATAAACAAAACAGAATTAAATGATTTCCAGAATCTCATCAGCGCACATTTTATACCCAGTAGAGCATTAACAGCAGATGTTGAAACAGACATTTTAGCATTTGATGGAAAATATGAGCTGATGGTGAATCTGGTGGCAGCAACACATCTGGAAAAAGTTGGAACATGAGCAATAAAAGGCTGGAAAAGTAACTGGTACAAATCAGAAACAACTGGAGGAGCATTTAACAACTAACCAGGTTAACTGGTAACAGCTCAGTAACATGACACTGGCTGCCTGTTCGCCAGAGGATAGACTTTAAAGTTCTACTGCTGGTTTATAAAGTTCTGAATGGTTTAAGACCAACATACATCAGTGACCTCTTGACCCAGTATGATCCTACCAGAACCCTCAGGTCCTCTGGATCAGTTCCCAGAGTCAGAACCAGACATGGAGAAGCTGCATTCAGCTTCTATGCACCACATGTCTGGAACAAACTCCCAGAAAGCCTCAGATCAGCTGAAACACTCAGTTTATTTAGATCCAGGCTGAAGACCCACCTGGTCTCTGCTGCATTTCAATAGTTCTTACTAGGAGTCCAGATCTGCAGCCGGTTCTTTTACGCGGAAATCTTAACTTATTTCTTTATCTTTATTTTTAATGTAATCAACTTTATCTTTTTTAATCTTTGCTTTTCTAATACACTTGTATTTTTCCCGCACCTTGCTGTAATGTTTTTATGTTTTATGTAAAGCACTTTGAATTGTCTTTTACATGAAATGTGCCATACAAATAAAAAGTCTTCAGATGGAAAGATGGACAGAGCTTCACCAATCTGAGACACACTGGCTCTAAAACTGTGGAACAATTACAGAAAAATGTTACTTAACATAAAATTGCAAACATTCCTCTCCTAACACTCAGCAACTGGCCTCCCCACTGCCCAGATGTTTTTAGTTGTTAAAATTAGAGGGGATACACAGCCTGGAAGTACTTTGTACAGCACTCTTCCAAGGGTGGCCGGGGAGGATCATGATCTCTTTGCACATGAGCACATTCTTATCTCACTGCACTACACCGCTTGTTATTGATCTGTTTTTGTTCATCTTTGACACCAACTACTTTTCTTGTATGCATGTATGTAGCATGCCTCTGTATTAATATAGTATCTATCCATCGATCTCTATCCAATATTTCCCATGAAATAGTAAAATGTCTCAGTTTCAACATCTGATATCGATCTTGTTTATGTTTTATTAGACATAAAATATGGGTTGATGAGATTTATAAATCATTGCATTCCTTTTTATATTGAACAGTTTACACAGAGAAGACAGAAGAAGGTTGTATAAAATGTCTATGTGGGCACAAGGATGGGATATTACTGCTTTACAAAGTCATAGCTCACTGCTGTGCTGAGACCAGATGAGTCTACTTCCTATAAATGTGTTTAAAATCTCTGTTTCTTGGCAGGAGCTTCATGAAGCAGCCATCAAAGTAACACTGCAGATGAAGCAGTCTTTTGTTCTTCTAACAAAGACAAGTGTTCAGTCTGAAATCTGACAGACAGCAACTTTTCATACAACCTGTTGCAACTAACAAGCGATGCTCAACCATGGGACTGCGGCCCATGTTTGGGCCTCCAGTGCCACCTGGAGGGTAGCACCAGTGGTTCACAGAACCGCAGACGCGAGATTTTCCTATTATTCATGAGAAGCGTTGATATAATAAAGCTTCCCACCACTTGTTGGCGGTAATGAATCAGCTGTTTAACAAACTCAACAGAAGATGACCTTTAGCTAGCTGCTAGCATGTAGCCACAGTTATCAAGGAGGATTTTAAACAAAAAATAAAAATGAAAGTTTCCCAAACTGCCACCTGCCAACTTTCCAACTTGCCTTGCAGGGTTGAAACTAATGATAGTATTTCGAGCATTGTTCTTTAGTCCATATTCTATGTTTTTCTATGTTCAACCAGCAAATATCAATAATGTATGCATGTAGGGGCGGGGTCCAAAGACGTGATGTTAGGTAAACAGGTCTCTTGTAAATAAAATTGTGTGTCTCAATGGGACTACTTGTTAAAAAGTTATTAAATAATAATAGATAGTAGTCATACAGCTAGGCCTGTCACGATAAGTAATAAGTCAATTAATTGCACGGTAAGAAAAAAATAAGCACGAGAACTTTGCCGGCCGCAATCATTTTCATTGGATTTTAACCATAATCGCACAGCCAAATTTGTTACCGCGACAGGCCTAGATACGCCTTTATGACCACATCTAACAGAATTTCTTTCTAATTTCCACATTAGTCCATCAAAGTAGCTTTAAAAGAAGTTGAAACTCTGGATAAATTCCAAAACTATAAAGAAAAAACCTTCTAGAATAATTCAATACCATCAAACTACTACATTTATTGTAGTGTCAACAAACAAGAATACGAGATATTAAAACTATGCCTAATGACTAAATATGGCAACTTTAGTATGCAACACAGACTTATGTTTAATTATAACTTATAACTCTAGGTCTATAAATAAACTGTTTTAACCATTCATTTATCTTTTGTATGCAGTCTGAACCATCTGTCTGAAAAACTAAAGTTAACTGTGCTCACCTGAATTCATTTTGCCTGATGAAACCGTATGAAACATTTTCATAAGCATCTTGTGGACATCTTGATTTTACTGCCTCTTTCTACTTACTGGACGTTTTGGAGCACTAAAAATGACTGAATGTCTTTTTTTTTTTGCCAATTCAACTCAATTGGTTGGCTGACAATCGGGGACACACACACAAACACACACAGGGGATATCGTCATTAACGCACACCCTCTATGAAACTAAAATAAAGCTAATATGACCAACTTACAAGGATTTACAGAAAATGACACGCGTTCTTTGAAATACCGTAAAACTTCGACCGTTTACGCGAGGAGTGTCAAACTCTCAAATTTGGTGAAATTGTTTCATTTCAGAAACATGTGATTGACAGCTCTGCTGCAGGACATGACTGACCCAGAAGTGAGCCATGGTGTTGACCTCCATGGTCTTTTCAATCAGGAAATCCGGAGCGTCGATGAATTTCTTCCCCGTTACGATTCCAGCGTTGTTCACCAGGATGCTGATGTCACCAACTTCCCGCTTGACCTGCATGAACAAAGGAAAACATCAGGAATGCAGCAGGATAAAAAAGGAAAATGGCGGCAGACTGCAGCTTCGCTGTGTTCTCTGTTTGGATTGGTCAGTCCAGCGGGACAGGAACCAATGACGTGGCTCGTCTTTGGCTGCCAGATAATACAATAAATCCTTCTTCACCGCCATGTTCACATTTCTCTGGTTAGAAAAGGACATTTTCACGTTTAAAATCTATAAAAGTTCTAACTTTGTGTCGCATATTTGCTACAAACTACTTTAGTCCTTTTTCTTCTTTTTCACTCTTTTTTATCATTAAATGAATTCCCATGTTTACTTAATTCATCACTTATGCATTTATTTTTATTTATTTATTATTAATTTTATTTGATTTTTTTCAGTTCTTTTTTGTTGTTATTTTTCTCTTATTTTTTTAGCAGTATTGATTTTGTTTTATACGATTATAAATAAATTCGGGCGTTAGTGGTTAAAAGCCGGTGTGGTCGAGGTGAGATGGTCAATGATAAACATGAGAGCTGTGAAGAAGTGGTTCTCTACTAGACTCTGAACTGATGACACACTTGGAAAGAAAACAAAAACAAAAGAAACGTGTATCCCAGTGTTCCCAGTATATACAGCAGTTTTTTTCCAGTTAGGCTGCATGTTCAGCTTTAACTTGATGCCATACACACGATCTCACTAGCTGATTAAATCTAAATACTGTATAAAACTATTTATAGACTGTAACCAAATTGAAACCTGCCCAGGTTTCCTTCATCACTTTTCCATGAACAGCTTCCTCTTCCTCCTCACTCTGCTGAACTTCCTGAACTCTGGAACAGAGGGAAGCTTTGTTAAAAAGGATGCTTCATGCTGAAAGTGTCTGAAGACACCTTAACAGTGCGCCGATGAACACACATGGTGATGGCGGCAATGAGCACAAGCTGTTAATCGTGCGGCTCAACCTGTTGACAAAAACGTGGGGGAAGGAAACAGCGAGGAAGCGTCAGAGAAAACTCAGATTGCAATGCATTATACAAGCAGCATCATATGTGAAAACAACCGTAGAAGTCACAAACTCTAAAAACTGCCCAAACTAACAGCTGTAAATCTCTGTCCAGAATATCGAGAGGAAGTTAATGTTTAGCTGATATTTGTCGCCAGAAGTCAGGATCATCAGGTCAACGACATAGAAACCAAAAGTGGTCCTACAGATCATAACACCTCGGGGCCTTCATCGCCTCACCGGCTCCCTCTTTATTTTACAGTTCAGTTTAATGTTAGCTCTTCAAGCCGTAAAACGGCCGTGCTCACTTTATCTCTCAGATTACATGAGTCTTCGTAAACATGAGGGCACTGAGTCGGGGTGGGAGCATGGAGCAACAGGGAGCACGCTCAGATGCAAACCACCGGCGAGAGGGAGGTCTGCACTAGTGCTTTCAGACATGGATCTCATTCTGGTTCCATTCCAGAGTTTCAGAACTTCCTGGTGAATTTGCACTTATTCACACTTTAAAAAATATATATGAATAAATAAGTTCCATTTCATTTATTGTAAATTTGCATTGTGATTTATTCTTTAGACCATAGACCATATATTCTATATTCAGATTCAGATTCAACTTTATTGTCATTGCGCATGTCACAGGTACAAGGCAGCGAAATACAG
>JBAMHW010000008.1:2634795-2646747 GCA_037177495.1 Rhadinocentrus ornatus | reverse complement strand
AGAGCAAACTAAAGACTCACTTGTTTAAGGAGCATTTCCGCACTTAGCTTAACTCGTCTACTCGTCGGAATGAGTTAGAAAGATTGGTCCAGCTCTTTGGCTCAACTCAGTACTGAATATGCTGCATGCACTTGCGCCCGAGATGATATTGTGTGATGAAATTGCAATCTTGTATTTAAACAAAAAAAAACAAAACACCTGTGTCCAGCACTACGTGACAGCACCTGGGTCCAGTCAGTCTGACTACTACTTAATCACGATGTCGCACCCTGTTTGAATTCTTGCTTGTGTTGTTCTTCCTCTCAGATGTAAGTCGTTTGGATAAAAGCGTCTGCCACATGATGGTAGAATAGAATAGAATCACGTTATAACATGATAAGTTTTGTGGTGACAACGTGGACTATAAACCATGTCTGTCATTGTATGTGGAAACTGTGCGTGCTATGGTTAGAAAAATGTTTAATTTACCAAATGGGATTAAATTGTACTTCATTGGAGAGATCTGGTGAAGCTTGGAGGACACTGATATGGCTGACGTGCATCCTTAAAGCAGACAGGAATACATCTTTGTTTCAGCAATTTATTTCTCCAAGTCCCAGTGGTGCATATCGCATTTTTAAATTTCATTTTTATTTTCAGAAGACAGCCATAGGTGTTTTCACTGGTACATGTTTGTAACAAAGTAGAGGTTCGTTGGATTTAGTAAAATAAAGAATTGTACGGCACTCTAAGTTGGTTACTCATGCACATTTTGCACTTTTATCTACAGTTTTGCACTTTAAAAATGCATAGTTGCACACAAAATGTTTCATTATTTATTGAATTTATTAAACAATGAAATAATGACATATCTGATTCTGTCTTAGATACCTGTGAAGGAGAGCCATTAGAAAACTTTTGATGGTGAAACACAGGAAATATTGTGTGTATATGTAAAGTGCATAAGGTAATTAGTAGTGTAATGGTGTGTGTCCCAATTCAGGGTCTGCACACGTCGGAGTATGCAGACTACGAAGACTAGGGGCGTCCTCAGTAGTCTACACACTTCGAAGTTTGCTTAACATTCGTGAAATGGGACAGCCTACCTAGCCAACAAGAACTTCCCCTAGCAACAACACAGGATGTTGAATCACTTAAACCTCTGAAATTACTCATAGGACACTTCAGTGGACATTACACCGACCGGCAACACCAACAGTTAAAAAACAAAAACAAAACACGGTCTGACGCTCTTGTTTTCCAGCCAGTACGCACTTCATTAACCCCTTAAAAATCCAAATATTACAGAATTTTAATGTCACCGTTTAACAAGCATGCTTTTAATGTACTTGGTTTTGTAACATTTCTACAAAAAATTTTTTTTTTTAGCAAACCTTTATTGAAACCTAAAACGTACTTTTCTGAGCTCGGTTACTGATTCGCGACCATCTTGTGCGCAAGGAATTCTGGGAGAAAAGAGGCCACGAAGGATGCATCACCAGCAGCCTTCGTTTGAGGCCAAAAAAAGTGCGGATTTGAAGGATGGATTTGGAGGGTCCTTCTAATTTACCTATGGTAAATTTACACCTAGGGTTTGTTAGCTCACCTGACTCATGTCCTCTCCAGGGTGTTCGGGCATATGCTTCCCCTGGGGTCTGAGCACTTTTTTAAGGTTCCGGGAGAGGCCATGAGATAGGTGGGTAGGAGGAGATAACTTGTACTTTGGGTTTGGGTTTACTTTACTGTGCGTTAAATAATTATTTAGAGTAGGTAGGTAATGGATATTTGTCAGAGTTTGTATAATGAGATTTTAGAAGATAGAGTTTGTTTTATAACCTGGGAAGCACCTCTGTTAGCAGGAAGTGATTTAGCCCAATCAACAGTGGGGAAGATAAATTTTGCTCATTTGCTCATTCAGGGGTTGCTGCTGGTGGAGGCTGAACTGCTCAAGAATAGGATGGGGTGAGTTCCTGGTCCAAGTTTATATTTAATAAATAAAAGAATTTTGTATTGGATTCCCCTGTTATCACTTCACTGTTTCCAGCCGCTCACAAAGGCCAATCTGTCACACAGCAGCACACACCCTCATCTCAGACACACGCACGCACCGTCTCTCTGCACGCGGGAGGGTGACGTACCGTGTTGCTCAAAACTGTCCCACATTTCTGTGTACAAGAGTCTAACTGGAGTCGCAGCGCGCTCCCGTCATCTCCATCGTTAGGTTTAAGCTGGTAATCTGAGCTGTTTCATGTCAATCTTTCTCTAGTCTCGGGTCTACGACAATATCAAACATGTTTGATATTATTGCAAGTCGCAGTGACGTAACATGATCAACAACCAATAGATGAGCTCTGGGAAAAGCAGAAACAGGAATCCTGACAGAAGACTGGCAAAAACGGAGGAAAACCAAAAAATAAAAAGTAGACGAAGAAGAAGCGGTGATGAAACGTTATTAAGAAGTAAATATCTGCTGTGGGTCATTTATGTGTTACAGTATAATGATCTAACAGATGAGAGAAGAATAGAAACTCATTCATGCCTCCAGATTCTGATGAGTCGGTGTAACACCTGGTGGAGGTGCAAAGCCACACTTTATAATAATGTGTAATTCTCTAATGATCCTGGAGGGAAGCTCTTTCCTTGTTTGCTTTGCTGTGGGCAGATCAGCCCTGTTCCATATCAACTGTCCAACATACACAGAAAATGCTGAAAGAATCTAGTTGTAGTCTGTAAATAGTGGTTCACAGTCTTTGTCACATCTCAGTCTGAGACTTAAAACTATACACATGAGCAGGTGCGAGCTGGTAGTTTTTTACTATTTTTCTCATAAAATTTTTATTTAAATTTCAGAACCAAGAACAATCATATTTCAAACACACAATTACACAACCATTATGCTCCCTTACCCCCCCAACCACCACCACCACCAGTACACTATTTCCATTTTAATAAAAGATCTGTGTCACAGTGGTAGCACAAACACATACCCAAAAGCAGATAACACTGTGGACTAAGGAAAGTAGAACAGTTTTATTTTAGTGAATAATGTGAGTAGACTTGATCTTGGTCCAGGAGGTTCTTCCTAAGAAAGGAAAAAGGATTAATATGGATCCGGGAAACAATAATTGGCAGAGTGGCAATCTGGCGAAGACTGAAGCTCCTGCAAATCCTTAAGTAGCAGAGTAAATGATCCGCAGGTGGTTGTAATCATCGCTCCAGACTCCCTGAGCCTCCATGGCAACCTGCTCTGCCCCACCTGAAATATCAGGAAAACACCTCCAAACACACACAGCCAGAGCAAAACACGACAGTCTGTTTAGTTCAGAAATTAGATTGTTCCATGTTGTAATAATGTCTGTTTGGGCACCGTTGATTCTTGCCGTTGACAGTTGGCCAGTGGCTTTCTGAGATGTCATGAGGATGTTTCCAACGCAGAACAATCATTATTTTTGTTGCAGTTAGCCCTGCTAGCTTGATTTTCCAGGTTTTACCTGTAAGGAAAAGCAATGAATCATCATTTAAGAGGTGTACATTAAGTTCCAATGGGAGCTGTGCCCCTATTAGCGTAGACAAAGTAGCTATTGCCTTCATACACAGATTGAAAATTCCTGGACAATCCCATACAACATGTGCAAAAGAGCCCAGGGTCAAACGGCGGCAAAACGAGCAATATGGATCTAGTATTAATCCCATTTTATATTTAATATACGGTGTCACATAGGCTCTGTGACAAAATTTAAGGTGAATGTATTGAAGATTTGGATAGATGTACACCAGAAGGCTAGGTGACCCCTCCCTTTTGTCCCCTACCTTGTAGCATCTGTGAGCGTCACTCAGCAATGTCAGGCAATTAACACTAAACACCATGAAAACCCTGGCAGGAGAAAAAAGGGGGGCTGTGAATCAGAGCTCAGCGCTGTGCTGCCATCTCGCATCGTGCCTTACAGGAAGTCGTTGCTAGTCTTTTGTAAATCTTTTCCTAGTCTTCTGATGTAAGCCCAGCATTAGACAACAATGACTAGGAGGTTTAAAGAAAAGAAATAGAAAAACTGTTTAGCTCAACTTGTGATGAAAGCCAATGGACAAAAATGTGTCTTCAAGAGGGAATTAAAATGTTGCAGAGATACAGTCTGGGATCTGCCACAGAAACGGCTCAGTCACCTCCGGACTTAAATTTGGTCCTTGGAATGGATGACATCAGCTGGGAATTGTATATTATGGGTCTTTCTGGAGCATGATATGTGTAATTGAAAGTGAGTAGATGTTTTTAACAGTTTTAACAGTGAGTAAGCAGGTTTTTGATTTTCTTCAGCCTATCTGTTATTGGGTTTGGACTGATAGTCGGATACTTTCTGGTTATAATGTGTTACAAGTAGCTTCTGTGTAGACGTTGATGGCCAATATATAAGATTTCTATTTATCTATTTTTTGTCAGTATACTATACTGATGCAGCTGTGTGTTTCTTTATCAGAGAACCCAGTATTTCTGCACCTGGCTGTATCATTACGGTAAAAGAACCAAAAATAGAAATCTTTAGCTGAATCTGGTTGAGATGACATTTTCAGAAAAGAACGTCATTCTCTACTCTGTGTTTATTCTAACTGATTCTTGTTAACTCACTGCATGGCTTTAGTAGTTTTAAGGAAATGCACAGTTGATATTCACATTTAATGGAAGTCAAAGAATGAACAACTGTTTATCTGCCGCAAGACCCCATCCACTTTAGCTTTCTCATCTTTATAGAGGTTATGTATCTTGGTTAAAGTGGTGGTTCTTGAAGGCAGTTCGTAGTCGTTTGATGCTATTCGGATGTCATGGTTGCTACTCCGCTGTGCAGCTCTGCAATTAGGCTCATCTGCTCCACTTGCCCTAATTCCTCACTTTCCTCACCTGCTCCCCACCCTACTTAAACACACTCCAGTCTCTGCCTCCCTGCCAGATGGCCATCTAACCTGTCTAGTTCTTGAGTTTTTGTGTGTTTGCAGACCCCCTGTTTTCAACCCGATCACGTCCCTGGATTTTGCTCTAGCCCTGCCCATGTCGGATTGTTTCCCTGCTGATTGTCTGCCTGGATATTGAACACTGTTTTGGACTGACCACAGATTACACCTTCTCCTGGTAATTATCCTGATATTGCCCCCCCCGTGTATGACCTTGCCTGCCCATGGGAGGCATGGCTCAGCAAGGTAGAGCGGTCGTCTTGTAGCCTGAGAGTTGCTGGTTCGATCCTCGGCCAAGTTGAGTTCATTTCGAGGTGTCCTTGGGCAAGAGATCGAACCCCTAATTGGTCCTGATGGGTCGTGGTGAGCGTCTTGCATGGCAGCTTCCGCCATCAGTGCGTGAATGTGATGTATCCTGTAAAGTGCTTTGGATAAAAGTGCTATATAAGTACAGATCATTTACCATTACCATGTCTCTTGCTTAGTGGACTCATACTCTGCCTTATGGAGTTTTTTCAGATACCACCACCACATCCTCGGACTGTTTATGAGAAAGTGTCCGCTGAAGCCATCTATCACAGTCTGCCTTTAGGAAAGGAGGCTCTCTGAATCAGCTGTGACCTACTATGGTGGTTACTTGTTTGAAATGTCTTATGTTTGCTTGTATGTACATGTCATCTTGTGTTATGTTTCTGTTTGTAATGTGCTGTATATCTTTTGTTTTCATGGACCCCTTTGAAAACGAGATGTTGCATCTTAAGGGGCTAGCCATTAAAATTGAACTACATTAGATTAAAATTTCAACCTAGTTCACATCAATGGTAGATAAAAAATTACCTTAGTCTTGTCCAGAGAACCATCTGGCAAAACTTTAAAGCTAAACTTTCAGTTTAAAAGACCCTTCTCTGTGTCCATTTCTGCTTCAGAGCCACATTATTTTTGCATTACTTCCTGTAACACATTAAAGGTCACAAACTGTGTGAAATTATGTTAACCATGCATAAAAAATGGAGCCGGTAAAAAGAATTAGCATAAACGTGTTGTTATGCATTTACTTTGACAGCCCTAATGCATACTCTATACTACTCACTAAATGTTAAAGACATTGATCTTTTTCTATGATGTCTAAATGAACCTAAAATCCACAATACAGTTAACAGGTGAATTAAATCTGACTTTCTGTAAATGTCTGAACATGTACAACTGTTTAGTGTTTAAATATTTCTTTCATAGCATGCTCTTCTAAACAAATCAAGCCCATTCATCCATTATGTGATCTAGATTAGTCCAATTTATATAAACTATGTTCATATAAACCACTTTATAAAAGTTATTTAGCTAAGGAACCCAATGGATGGGATCAAATCTTGTCTTTGATTCAGTCCTCCATCCTGAGCTGCACGAACCAGAACCAGAACCGAGAAGGATGGACGTCTGCTTGGACTAGTTGGTGGTGGAGAGGAAAGGAAAGAGGGGTCAACAAGCAAAATGATTAATCACAAAACAAAGGAAGAGTCTGAACCATGAATAGACTACTAACTGTTCTGGTTCAATGACAGCTTTTATTGAACTGTTCACCTTTAGACATCACCAGACCAAGACCAGACCCAACACATGACAGGTTATTTTATGTTGTCTATCCACCACTGCTGATAGATTTTGTTTTTATAAATAGTTTAAGATGAAGGAATTACCATCACATGAGTCTACATAAATGTCCTCTCTCCTGGTAGCGTCAGTGATAGACTCCAGCTCCCTGCGCCTCTGCGTTGGAATAAGAGGTTATAGTAAATGGATGGATGGAAGATTTCTTATCCAGTTGCCATAGTAAGTCCATTTACATGACAATCATCTGATAACTGGGAGTAATCAGATTACTGTAATAATCAGATCTGACATGATATTCAACCATGGTCTACATCATTCAGTCCATTATCAGATCTATTTTGGAGTATGTACATAGTGACGTAACTTCCTGTTGTCTTCATGAACATGGCGCAGCCTGTGGTCTTAGTGTTAGCGGCTAATGTGGGTGGTAATAAGGAAGTTACAAACCATGTGTGTGTGGTCACAAACTCTTCACACCTATCAGACCGAATGAAATCAGATTTAAATATCATAGACAGCTGTCTGTAATTGTAAAACTAAATAGAGACTCCTGTTCTAAAACAGCAGGTGACCTAGTTTATGTCACATGATCTGAACATGCCGGCCTGACCTTCATTAACATCAACCTAGCTCACCTGGAGCTGCTGTCAGCTTCACCAGAGAGTTCACATCTGAAACTATTTCATCGTTTTTGTTTCTGCGCTTTTTTCCTCCTGGGTCTTTACTGTAATTAAAAGTACTTTTTTTTTTATTCAGATTTGATTATTTTTATATTGAAGTGATCTTTCTGGTTCGTGATGCCATTTTGATGTGAATTACTTGAGGCAGTTGTATCTTGTGACCAAAAGATAGTTGGAAGGTAGAAAGAGCTCTGGATGCCAACTTAATGAATAAAAAAAGTTAATTACCAAAAGTGACATCTTAAAAAGATTTGCAGAATCTATGACGTCTCTCGGCCGATCGTAAGGATCACCTGGGCTGTCTGTATCAGCTCACCTGAGGGTTTACAAACAGAACGTTCCTAAGCCTACATCTGGAACTACTCATAAGAATTGCATTTGGAAATGTACGACGCTATATTAATAAGGGTTCGTTGAGTTAACCAAGTTCATGTGGTGCTGTCGACTCTAAAAGGTCATTGAGTTCGCTTAGTCCATATGATTTACAGAAACAGACCATAATGTCTAAATTTGCTTAGTACGTATGTGATTATACTACCTACAATGATCAGAAACTACTGTGATGTTTCTCTTCCTGAAGACCAGATAAGTCGACCACACAACAGGAGCAGAATATAGCAGAGAAATTATTGTGCAGGTTGTAAGGCTATGGAGCATTCTGGTAGGATGGGGAGGGAGGATCCGGGACAACAGCGAAGATCTGCAAAACTCTACATAACCTTAAATTAGTCCTACATCCAAACAACATAGTCAATAAGGCAGGCAGAGGTCATACACAGAATGGCAGAAACGAGACTATTATCCAGGGCAGATCCAAATCCATGGTCGTTCAAAACAGGGTCCGATATCCGAGTAGGCTTGGGACAAGATAATCCTATGAGGGTCAGGCAAGAGCAATCCGTGGCGTAAAAGGGGTCGAAGACAGGAGATCTGGAATTCAAAGCAAGGCTGAGTTTTAACAAGGCAAGAACAGTTGACCATCTGGCAAGGAGGCAGAGACTGGAGAGGGTTTAAGAAGAGCTAGGCACAGGTGAGACAAGGGAGCAATCAGGGGAGTCCAGGTGGAGCCAATGAGCCTGATTAATGGGTAAGAAACCCAGCAGAGCAGCCACCATGACAACTACAGTATATTTTTTCACTTCAATGTAGGTTAAAGTGAAAAAATAATTACCCCATTATGGTGAAGTTGCGCTGAAAAGTGATATCAAACATGGCGCTCTGTTCACCAACTTCCCTGGAAAATGTGAGTGTTAAAGAACGGTGGAAGGACTGCAGTGAGAATCTGTGATGTGGGTCTCCTGCACGGAAATTTCAGATGATCAATAATAAATATTTATGGTTGGACAGAGGTGGACTGTACCATTATGCAAAGGTCACCAGCTGCCTTGGGCCCCAAGCTACCAAGCGCCCCTATAACATATCCAATCAGCTTCTGCAGGGATTTTTCAATAGACAACTGTGTTTATCTGAAAAACATGTAAACCAAAAGGTCATGAAAATATTTAATTAAAGAACAGTAGACAGTAACAAAGCTGCCTCATTCACACGCAAGGAAAAGCTGCTCAACAGTGCAGAGTTCAAATCGATGATAATTGTTTCAGGAAAATCCAGAGTTCATCACCAGTACAACAAGCAATGCTGCCCCTCTGAAACAGAAATAATCTGTCCGAAGAGTTTCAGTCAGGACTCAGAGAGCAGACCTGGTGAAAGTTCCCAGTGATCTCCTCATTCCCGTAGATCAGTGGTTCCCAAGCTTTCTTCCTCGGGACCCCCTTCATGCATATGCTAAAATGCCATGGACCCCCTGCTCCACCCAAAGCTGAAACCAGGCCGGTTTTATTTTGGCAATAAATAATGTATTCTGGTTGAGTCCTGTCCTTTGATAAAGCCAGAATTAAATGAACATATAGTCTTACTTTTATTCATTAGAATAAGGACAATTTGTGGACATTACACACAATGGCTCTAATGTTCGGAGCCTCAGGGACCCCCTTGTGCTCTTTGGGGGACCCCAGGTTGGGAACCACTGCCGTAGATAACCGATCTGTCTGTTCTGGTCCTATCAGACCTAAGAGCTGCATCCGATACCATGGTTTAAAACATTTGAGTTCAGAGGCTTGCACATGTTACTGGGATTAAAGGAACTGTATCAGGCCGGTTTAAGTCTTGTTCACCTGATAGATTCCAGTTTGTTCATGTAAATAAGGAGTCTTCCTCACACACCAGAGAAAGTCATGGAGTTCCACAGGGTTCTGTTCTTGAATCAATACTTTTTACGTCATGCATCATACAATTCGAGTCCTCGAGGGGCAGCGTTCTGCAGGTATTGGATGTTTCTCCACTGCAACATTTGAATCAAATAAAATTGATCTCCAACAGTTTGTTGTCATGTTCCGCGAAAGTCTGTTAATGACCCAATCATTTGAATTAGGTGTGTTGCTGTAGGGGCACATCCACAATCTGCAGGAAACCGGCCATCGTGGACCAGAGTTGGTGATTCCTTTCATTCATGCATCGTTTAGGGTTATATTAACTATCATTACTATGCAGATGATACTCAGATATACTTCTCCATTAAGCCTAATGATTAATGATGAGTCTGGGATTATGAAGCATGCTTTCAGAAAATGTGTGCAAACAATCGTAAAAAATGTAAAAACAAAGTAATTTTAGGTCAATTTTACAGACGCAGTCCTATTCAATCCAGTTCATTGTCGTCCAATTATAATTATATTCCAATTATAATCAAATTAATTACAGTAATTGTTAAATTGATCTTTTTCTATGATGTCTGAATCCACTATAACTTAACAGCTGAATAAATCTGACTCTCTGTAAATGTCTGAATGCACATGTATAACTGTTATGTGTTTAAGTATTTCTTTCATAGCATGCTCTTCTAAACAAATCAAGCCAATTCATTATAATCTAGTTAACACAAATCTATTATATGATCCACTTTAGTCTAATTTATAATAACTGTGTTCATATTAACCAATTCATAAAAACCTCCATCCGAAGTTGGCCATCTGCCTTGGGAGAGGAGAGAACAGGACCCTTTTTCTTTTGCGAGTTTCCACTTTGGTGCATGTGTTTTTATTTTTACATTGTGTTTATTGTTAATTTCTTTTTCAGTTATTAATAAAAGTCTAAAAAGGCATCATATCCAAAATATACTGGTAGAAAATTGTTTGATGGAGGGACTTTTACAGAATGTTATGTACGGCCAGGCTTTCATTGACAGCACAAAGTCTGAAACGAGCCACACAGCAGCTGTGAATTATATTACCCCAACCTTATCTGGCTGACACAGGGAGTTATCATTACAGGTGCATGTTTAGCACAGACAAGCTTTTTAATTAAGAAAAGGCGTTGTGCTAACACCAGACATTTGCCACTGTTTGTTTCAGCTCTTATTGTCAGGAAGCTCACTAAAGATTAACGCAGCATCCTGTGTGTGTGAGGAGATAAATGCACACGTCATTCATGTGTTGCCTCTCAGAATATTGCAGAGCAAACATTACATGCACATTGTGACTTTCGCCACCTTTACCTATTTCAGCTAATTATCTACTTTCTCCATCTGAAACAATCTTTGATACTTCTTGATATTTCAGTAGACATCTCATCTTTAATAGATTAAATTGCTCAACTTTAAAAGACATTTTGCTGAATATAATTTGTAACTTTTTCTTACTAATGTGTGACTGTGTGAAAGATACTAATGAGTGTGTTTTTAAATTGTTGTAATCTATTTTGGTGTGTGACAGCTTAATTGAATTTAAAATGCATGAATTGTTTTTATCATGTAAATCATTTTGTGTTGCGTTTGGCATGAAAAGCGCCTTATAAATAAAGTTTGATTTGATTTGTAAGATCTGGCCATGGACTACGGGTGAAAATTAGCCCTTTGGCTCACCCTGGTATATTTACACTGATTTTTATCTTTGTTTCTTAATATGTGCTGTCCCTGTTAAATAATTAAATGAAAAATAAAAATGAGATATTGGAGAACATATTCAGCTCATTAGCTCTGTCCAGACTTCCATCAGTCTCATCTTTACTCTCCTTTTTCTCTCCTCCCTGTTTTTCATCCCTGACATTTGTCACACTGAACCAACCGTTCTTACCAACAAATCTGATTTCAAGTCCTACTTACAAACTTTTACAAAGATAGTGGCAGTCATAAAACTCTCCATATCTTGGATATGTTCTCAGGTCAGAATAAAACCACTCTGTGGAACATTTGAGTTTTGACATGGTTGAACAAAGTTGGTGTTTCTGTTATTTTCTGTTTGGCTAATTGAAATATAAGAAAACTAGAGTCGTGTTTTTAAAATATTTTTTGGTCATTTACAAAAAATTTGTTCTTTTAAAATAAATCTCATATATAACAGATTCTGTCTGAACATTGTAACCTAACTCAGGGAAAATTAACCATTTTTCACTCGTTTTTAAAGACGCAGTGTGTAATATTTACTCCCATCTAGTGGCGCGCTAATATATTACAAGCAACCGAGTAGTGCTGGAGCCTAAGAGCGTTATTACGACTACGGAAGCTGCGGAGTTTCATAAATGTGAAGTTGGAGTGTCCCGTCAGGTGATGAGGAACAGAACGTTACATGATTATTATTTTTTATGACAATAAGTTACAAGCTGCCCTCCAAGTATTTAGTACCAAGCTAATGCTAACAGCTAATGTTATCGTATGAAATGGGTTTTTGTGACTTGCAGACTCAGAGAT
>JBAMHW010000008.1:2569030-2579774 GCA_037177495.1 Rhadinocentrus ornatus | reverse complement strand
GGTCCAGCCTCACTCTGCAGGGCTTGGTTTGTTGCACATGTGACGAAGACTTTACAAATTTCAACAAATTTACTGTTCATTTTATTGTGAAATGAATAGAAATATAAAACTAAGTAGATGATGTGGACAGAAGCAAATTACAATCAACTCTCTGACTTACTGTGTCTATTTACAACCAAAATACAGAAGAAAAACTCTGACAAGTTTGTCAGCTTACGTTTAAGGAACTTGTCTGGTTTTAGGTTAAGAAAACAGATTAGTTCGTCAGAACTAAACCCCCATCAAGACGATGTTTCGGGTGTTATACCAAAATCTAATTTAATCTAATCTAGAGTAATTTAATTACTCTGCATGTACGTTTTTAGGGGACTAGTCTAGGGGATTAGTCTTGAAAATACTTGTATTTAAATCTGACTAAATTGTAATTCAGGTACAGTAAAGTCACCCTTTCTGATGGTCATCATAAATGGTGACCTCTATGATTCTGGCTTTGTGAGGGTCAGATTATGTTAGATGAGTCCAGACTGTAAGAGAGGTTACCTAGGTCACCATTTCCGATAGCCACCCAAGAGTCAAAGCCAACACCACAAATATAAAGTTAGTGAACACATTACACAGTGGTAAACTTTAGACTTTTTAACAATGCAACTCTGGAATCCGATGTTCCAAAGCAAACACACATTTACACACTTCTGTCAGAGGTTGGAGCTGACCAACCAACGTCACAACGTCAATAATGCGTCTGTTGTTCTGGTTAATTTCTTACGGTTGAACACTGCATTTGCGGTCTGTATTTCTTTGGGTTCATTATAAAGCAGGTACAGTATAGTCACACATTCTGGTGGTTTTCAAGCCTTCGCTCGTGACATACATGTAGAGAAATGTACACTGTCGCCCCCTGTAGTCACAGATTCTGATGGGTTACAGATTTTGGTGTAACACCGGGAACCAGTAAGGTCTGGTTTTAATCCTTTATATTAATCACTTTTAATGGACAGCTTTCTGTTCTCAGGTCAGTTATAAAACCCGGATCAGAGTGAAAACTCTGGACAGAAAGTCAACAACAGTCCTTCTCCTTCCCACATTTCTCATCTCTGCCCTTTAACTGTCAGGTTTTTATGAAACTTGGGAACCAGGATCAGAACCTAGTTTCAGGTGTTGGCGGATCACAGCTGATTCCCTCCATAATCTTCCCAACCTCGTGTCTGAGTCCAGATAAACGTTTCAACCAGAAAACCCCCTTACCTCGGACGTTTGGCAGAAATCATAACCTTCAAAGTAAACTGTTGATGTTTTCTTCTTCTTCGTTTCCTTTCTCTTCTTCTTCGGTTTTTATGTTGGTTACATACCATATTTTAGTGAACTACCGCCCCCAGCTGGTCTGGGGAAGTCACGACACGTGTACTCTTTTCCCACTCACATGATTGTTGAGTTGTGACGAAGGCTCGATCCCAAACCGCCTCCTACAGACTAGGCACTCGCAGCTGTGGAGGCACTTTAATTAGAGACGGAGGGCATAAAAAAGCTGGATAGAAATAGGACACCCTCTTCCCTCCACCGGAAAAGGAAAGCACTAGTCGCCATGGCAACACAAAGACGCCCTGAATTTCTTTTACAAGTTATCACCTTAGAATGCAAATTTATTTCGTATAAGTATATCCTTTTATATATTATTTGTATAAGTAGAATAGGAAGTATTTAGTCCAACAGTACAGGTTTTGTGGACTACTTATGGAATAAATAGATTTTTTTTCCACTTCAAAGTTAGACGATAAAGCTTCCTTTCACTGTCTATATGTTACTTTGAGTTAGTGCATTTATTTGTTTGTTTATTTATTCATTTATTTATTTTAATGTCAGAGAATTTGCGCGTTGCAGGATAAGACAGAGAAAGAGAAATGCTTTATTTTGAAATCCGAAAGTAATCATTGGCGGTTGTTGCTTTACCACAAAGTTGAGAGTAAATGCGCACTTGAAATGCAGTGGCGGCTGGCTTGACCGCAGTGAAAATGCGCTCCTGTTTTTTTCCCCTCTCAAACACTAGGACATGGCTATTCAATTCGGTCTTACGAGGCCGCAATCCAGCAGGTTCCCATGTATCCCTGCTTCTACACACCTGACTCAAATTAATTAGTCATTGTGCAGAACGTGATTGGCGTAATGTCCATTTAATGTGATTCAGGTGTGTTGAAACAGGGATACATGGAAACCTGCTGGTTTGCGGCCCTCATAGGACCGAATTGAGTAGCCCTGCACTAGTAGAATACATTTCATACTTACTAGTGAAATGTCACTATAATGTGTAAATGGTTTCAGTATGGTATATGAGAAGTTTTAGTGTGAATGACTTAAATTTCACATGTGAATATGATAGGGTAATGATGAATAATGTCTCAAACGGTCCCTAATACGAAACAACATGGCCAGATAACTGTAAACCATTATCATTGTTATTATTAATATTGTTGCTGTTGTTATTGCAAACTCATCTGATATAGAAGCAGAACATTCCTGCATGCACTTCAGTAAACCGTCCATATGTGTCAGGACCCCAAGCAGTCAAGCAACGAGGACACAGAAAGTAATTTCACAACTAGGATTTTATTGACCCAAAATAATTACAAAAATCCAAAAGAATGGATAAACTAGCGGCCAATAAAAGAGGTCAACTAAATAAAAATATACTTAAAAGTGGAACTTAAACCAATCAAACTTCACTGAGGAAAAACTGACACGATACAATGACACAATGAGGTCAACATATATAGTGGTGGGCCAAACCAAAAAACACACACAGGGGAAAACAAATAACAATAACTTGACAAGGACTTAAAACTAACTAAACTTGAACCTTTAATGATTTTAGTTTAATTTTACTTCGTTGTATTTAAATGTATTTCATTTACTTATTTTATTTTGGTCGGGGTCACTTCCGGTCCGTAGCTCCGCCCCTCTCTATCGTTAACGTACATCTCGATGGGTAGGATGAAACGTTACAAAACAGGCAGCTCCTCTTGCACAACTCTGGGCGGCTTCTTCAGCAGATCTGTCCTCCAGTTCATCCCGAGGGTCATCAGCGAGCAGCTGGTTGTTTGTCCAACAGAAGTTGTTGTTTTTACCGTGTTGGTGACAAAAGAAGAAAATAAAGAAGGTATGGGAACAACTCAGTCAGAGACAACAGTTTTACCCGGACTCCTCTTTACAGGAGGACACTAACTAAACGGCTTCAAATAGTCACTAAACCACGTACGGGTTTGTCCTTCCATGATGCTACAAAACCCTAACAAACAAACAAAAAGCTTTCTGGTTATTTAACCAGGTTACGTCAGGAGGGAGGAGCCAATTCGCACGTGATAGTTAACGTTTGTTTTCATCAGAGAGATTCAACTCAATATTAAGATGTCAGTTTCTGATCCTCCAAGATCCCCATCTCTGGTCAGCCTCTACTGACAATAAAATCTCATCGTTTCAGCTAGTTCAGAGTTGTTCAAAGTTGAGGGAAACCGAGGGTAAAGCTTGCTTACAGGGTTATTCCTGCTGTCAGCATCTCATGTTATAGTGCTTATTATTAAACTCTGTCATGATAAAACAAACTATTAGACATTTAGGAGTTTTGCAACCAGAGTTAATCCACAAAGAACCAGAGTTAAGTCCTTATATTCATTGATTAGATATATAATGATGAATGATGTAGGTTTTTCCATTCAGATCCATCCAGTTCTTAACATTTACAGTGAAGATTATAAATGTGTTCAGGACATTCTGATGTCCAGCCTGTTTTCTGTTTTTCCTGGTCAGTATGTTCGGGGCAGTGGTGGTCGGCGTCGGTACAGCAGGCTGGGTCCGGATCAGAGACATGCTGAATCCCCATCCTGGCAGCCTCGCAGAGAAACTCTCTGTCAGAGGATTCATATCCAGGTAATAGTTACACTCAGACAATGACGTTACTAAGAGGTCTGCAGGATGTTTCCCCACAGCATGGCAGGAGTATGAGGTGGAGAGTTAAAAATAAATAATTCTACAACATGGTTTTTGAACAGGAAGCAGCTCTAAACTCGGGATCAGATTGAACAGATTCTGCCTGTGCAGAGCGTCTTATCTTTGCTGAGTAAATGGATGTTGTGATCCAACAGAAGAAACCTGAACACCGAGCAGGACGTGAGTCAGATCTCAGTGGAGGAGGCTCTGAGCAGAGAGGACATCCATGCTGCCTTTATCTGCACGGAGAACGACTCCCACGAGGACAACGCTAGGTATGCATCAGACTACCAAGTACAGGACACCTTAGTGCTGGATCCACAGAAACACCCCTCAGTTGTTTACCCCTTAAAACTCCACTAGAGGTCAGGGTTTTTTTGTAAAAGTGGGTTTAATGGGTTAACTAATTTAATGTTAATCTAGATCAGTGCTTCTCAACGGGGGGGGGCGCATACCGCCCCCCAGGGGGCGATGTAATAGTCAGGGGGCGCTAGGAGCATTAATTGTTTGGGAGATGTGGGGGGATCAGGGAGCAAAGAGTGGGCAGGTCTGGATGCACAGGCAGAAATGATTGACAGGTAGCAGCTTAGTGGCATTAAAAAGTTGCTAATTTTATCAACAGTATATGTGGTTTTCATGGTGTTTGTTTTCACCTCAAAAAACACATTTTTGGGTGCACTACCCCTTTAAATTCCACATTCTGTCTTACGGACTTTGGAAAGACTGAAGGGACAAAACAAACATTTTACAACAACAAAATTTTATACCAATGTCACAGTATAGTAATGTTTTTGGCATTTTCCAGCAATGGAAAAATAAAGTTTATAATAAAGAACATCTTTATTCACTATTATTCTCTGACAATCATTATTCCTGATTGTCAACATCAGGACAATCAGGGCCCCGTTTCAGAAAGCGGGTTTTGTGAAAACTTTGAGTTATTTGACTCCGAGTTAGGGGAAAGTCTGGGTTTTCGGTTTTACAGAGTTCAGTGTAAAGGCGCATTTATGCTTGCGCGGCGTCTGCATCACCGCCGTAGGCTCGGCATAGCTCCGCAGAGGCTCGACGCACACCTCTTCCAGACATGACGTGCACCCCTGCTACGCAGACGGTTGACACGAAGGTTCTTCCTTGTGATTGGTCAGTTTGGGATCACGTGTTGCCGGATATCTGGATCTTGTGGCTGAATTTGTGTGGTAACCACGTTTCTAAAACAATAACCAGAGGATCAAGTTGATGAGAGGCTAATCGAAT
Source organism: Rhadinocentrus ornatus (assembly GCA_037177495.1). Taxonomy (NCBI): domain Eukaryota; kingdom Metazoa; phylum Chordata; class Actinopteri; order Atheriniformes; family Melanotaeniidae; genus Rhadinocentrus; species Rhadinocentrus ornatus. The sequence goes on along the minus strand of JBAMHW010000008.1, from coordinate 2,574,542 downwards.
TATTTGTTCATTTTCTTCCACAAACTAATAAAGACACTGAACCATACTGGACGCCATTGTTGTTTTAAAACAGGAAATACCTACTGAACTGAAGTTAATCATCAAAATAGCTCCGACCTGGTGAGTTAACCGGCCGATACCACGCCTGCTGCCACCTTCAGGTTAGGAGGAGAAACTGCAACATGACACAAAAAAGACGGGCACCCCCTACGCTCGAGTGCGAAAGCAAACTCACAAGCGTCAGCTACGCCGTAACCGGCAGCACGCAGACGCCACGCAAGCGTGAAGCTAACCTGCGAGCACAATTACTCTGCAGATATCTACATCGGGAAAGGGGGATCAGACCCCGCTTGTTTGTTTGGGCAGAAAAAACGGTAACGCTCAATCGATCATGCATCTGAACAATATTCTCAGTAACATGTCAAACACATCCAGTAAGCCATAAAGACATGTTGGTTTGTTTCTAAGTGGACAATAATAAATACGGGTTAACAGCATTGAGATAGCTCTTTCTAATTAGGAAATTTCAATTAAATAGATCACATGTTGATTGTAGCTACCGAATGCTGCTTAATTGGTTGAAATGAAGCACAATAAAAGCAGATACTTCCAACAAGTCGACTGCATGGTAAAATTATGCACTTAACATCCCATCATGCTTTGCGGTATGTAAAGATGCTGAGTTGATTCTGATTTTGTATCAGGATGACGAGAGGGAAACAAAAAGGCTGACTGTCAGGACACAGGGGGCAACTTCAGTCACAAAGATGCTCAACTAGCTGATGTTTCACTAGGAACAGTGACAGAAGGGACATCTGCTTTTAGATATTTGGGGAAACATCAGTAAATAGGATCAGACATGATGGTCTACAGCACATCTGATGACCTTGATGCTTGTACATTAGTGCGATATGCAGGGAAAAAAGAGCAACTCTTCCTCAGGTAACTGTAGGATGTGATCAGACTGTCAACGAGAACAATCTGCCTACAATCAGGGACGTTCTAGTAGGGCTGCAGAGCAGAAACAATTACAAAACACCAAGTTAAGAAATATCTTATGAGAATATTAATACCAAGATACATTGAAGCAGAGATACAAATGTTTAATAACTGGAACACTCCAGATAAAATATAATACTAACGCATGGACTCAGTCAGATATTTTCTGCCAGCTCACATTCTTGTGCGCTACTGAATTGCTTTTTTCCGAAATATATGCTCATATTCTGCATTCATTAATATTTCTAACTCCGCTGGAGCAAAATGGGAGGAGCGACCCTTTTTTTTCCACCTGTTGCCATGGTGAATCGTGTTATTGGTGTTCCATTGACGAGGCTTTTTATCTGCCCGTGCACGCGCTGGACTCGGATAAGTTAACTCGGAGTTGATGGAACTAGTAGTAATCATCTGTTCTGAAACCAAAAACTCTGAGTTTGACAGCTTATGTAATCTCTAGCTACACAGAGTTTCTGCTGACTAATGTGCAGTTGCTAGAATAAGGTCCCAAGTGTCATCTGATAGCAGTCTCCTCGTGGTCTTCACCTAACTTCCTATTTTCTGTAAGGGAGAGATTAAAACACACCCACACAAGCCCAGGTGCCATTTTCCTTTGCAGAATGCACTCTGAGTCAGATAGACCACTCAGCACATTCAAGTAATCAATCTCTCATTTGCCCTTTTTCTCCTCCTTCCCATCCGAGTCTCACTGTTACATAAAGATTCATAAGACACTACTTTTCAAATATATGAACTTAGAATAAAAATAATTAAAATTAGTAGCAGTAGTAGTAGTAGCACACCTGAATAATTCCTTGCTTAATATCCCAATAAAAATGTCTACATGATCTAGAACATGGTGGAGATGATGCAATCAATTACATTACATGCTGCATTTACTGACCCTTGGACATCTGATGTTACCTCAGTGGAAGGTCAGTTAACACTAAATATTCCTATGCATGTGCTTGCAGTAAAAACGGGCAAATATCAGGCATAATGATGAATTTATTTATAACCTGTGATTAAACTGCTTAAAAATTTTATTTTTATGTTTTTATTGTGTTTATTATTTCATTCAGTCGTCCACTAACATCAATTTAAATAAAAAAATGTTGCTTTATGAGGCAAATTTTATTATCCAATTAAAATGTGATAAGTCAAGCTTAATTAATTACAAAGCCTGTAATTAGTTTCATATTCTGTTGGGAAGAGGTTCTTAGATTTCTAAAGACATCACAATATTGTCTTTGTAGTCCAAATATTAAGCAAGATACATGATATTATGATAATGATTGTCCCTGAACTGTGATTTTAAGAAAAAGGGGCTCAACGAAAGTGTCCTAGCTCAATGATAGTTGGTGCCTCTACATGCCTACATTTGTAGTCTTAAGCACCTCATTTGGTGGTTTTCAGTTCTTTTTTCTTCTTCAGTGAGAGAAATCTAGTCTCTGTTGGGCTTTAACCAGTGCATCAAAGTCAGGTTGAGAGAGGATCTGTACCTGGATGTGGTAAACGTCATCACTGAGAATGTTTGTTTACATATGTAGGTAGAGCCAAAGACAACCAACATCTTCTGAGCATGTCTCCTCATGTTTGGAAAGTTATTCTCCTTGAGAGAAGAGTGAAAATCCAGCAGTGATCCTGACTTAAAGTGCTCTGGTCAGCAGGTGGAGGTTTGTTCCCCCATCAGGACCACAGGCACAAGGTGTAAACATGCCGTGATAAGGAGTGTAAAGAGAACTGTGATAGTCTTTTAAGAACACTGTCATCCTTCTGTCTCGTCAGAGTGTTTCTGCAGGCAGGGAAACACGTCTGTGTGGAGTATCCCATGACCACGTCCTACAAGTCTGCTCTGGAGCTCTGGGATCTGGCCGAGAAAAAAGGTGAGAATCTATTTGATTGCATTTACCTGAAGAGAAGTTCAGGGTGATGTAGGATTCCTTGGGTCAGGTCTTTGTTTGATGACTCCTGGAGAGCCAGCATCTGTTTGTAGGACGTTTTCAGGAAATGTGTGTGTGTTAGGATTGATTCTTCATGAAGAACATATCGAGCTGCTGACGGAGGACTACAAACTGCTGAAGAAAGAGGTGGAGGGAAAAACCCTGCTGGAAGGAAGTCTTCATTTTACAGGTAAGAGACGGATGTCCTCCGTGGACACACTGACGCTTTCTGTTTATAAATATGTCAGAAGAATGAAGTAGATTAGAAGCTGCGTTTCAGTTACTCCTAGAATTGTGCAAAACTTAAATATCACAATAAAAAAACTAGTAAAGGAAACACTTAAACTTTGAAAAACCTCTAAAATAAAAAGCTTTTATGGTCACAAGATTTTTTTTTTATTAGTTTTTTAGACATTTCGATGTAGAAGTATGTCACAAAAGTGTAATGGAAGCACTTTTTCGCAGGGAGTCACATGACAAGTTTATTTCAAGTAAAGATATCGGTATGTATAGACGGAGGAGGAGACGGAAATAGTTTTATAAATAAAGAGGAAAATATAACCGACATTCTTGATAACAAACAAGAAAAAAGCTGTTTCAAGGAATTGGAATTTACAATCCTCCTCAAAGTGGATTCTCATGGGTCGAGATTTTATGAGAATTACAGCTTATGCGATAAACACCATTCAATGGGAAAACCTGCAAATCGCAGCTAGTAGTTCTCTAATGTTTTACATCACAAACCACCGCAAGAGACATTAGATCCAGTAGCAGAGTCTTAAACGTTTCATCAGGTTGTTTCCAGATAAAACAAATAATTATTACCATTTAACTCAAAGTCCGCCCCATCAGTCTGTTCAGTTAGGAATCAGCACTGTTGTACAAATGGAGTAGACAACAGGTGGAAATGAGGCAAACAGCAAGACAAGCCCTGTAAAGGAATGGTCCTGCAGGTACAGGCCACAGACCATTTCCCTGTCTTCATCCTTTCTGGCTGATCTTTGCTCTTAACACCTTACAGTTGGGTCCTTAGGCCAGTCCCTTAACGCTACTGCCTAACCACTTAGCTAAATTATTGTACTGTAATGTAGAGGTAACATTGATGTTATGGACTGGCCTGCCCATTGACCAGACCTGAATCCAATCCAGCACCTCTGGGACATAATGTCTCATTCCACAGACTGTCCAGGGGTTGACCCTGATCCAGCTCTGGGAGCAGATTGTGGTCACTTCAGGAGCCCAGATGTTGTAGGGAGTACATACAGGCAGGTGGAGGCCACACACACTTCAGGACCTCATTCTTAATGGTCTGGAGGAACTTCCTCTGAAGTTGGCTCAGACTGTGATCTGATCGTTTCACTTATATTTTCAGTATGATTCTGAAATCAGACCTCCATGGGTTAATGATTTTGATTTCTATTGGTCAATCTTTTTTTGTTCTCTACACATTTCATTATGTCACGAATAAAGATTTACAAGTGGAATACTTCATTCCTCAAGATCTAAGACATGTTAATTGTTCCCTTTATTTTTTCAAGCAGTGTAGAGCAGCTATTATTGTAAATACAGTTGGGCCGATACTGATGCTAACATCGGAAATACTCTCTGATCCTGCCAAAAGTAGGGGTATCAGCGAGTACTTCTGTTAAAACACCATCCGTTACTATGGAAACAGAATCATAATTCTTTGTTTCCTGCCTATGACAACCACACAGGGACAGGAAGTTATGCAATCTTGCTGACAGTTGTTGTGAGTTGGTAGGCGGACAAGCAGCTGCACGTGAGTCACTGTTGTGCTAATATTTAGCATTAGTGTTATGTTAGTAATTCGGCGTCATTACTCATTAGAAAATCTCGCTAGCAAAACAGCGACATGCCTCATATGCAGGGGTTTGTGAAGTTTCCAAAGTCCAGTTTGTCATCACATGAAATAGCACATTAACGTCACACATTCTCATATTTATCAGAATGGTGACCTAGATCACCCCTCTCAAAATCTGGACTCTTCTAACATAATATGTGATCCTCACATAACCAAGAACACAGAGGTCACCATTTCTAATAGCAGTCTGGGACTTTACTGTACCTAATACAAGTGTTTTCAAGACTTTGCTCGTCTTCTAAGAAGCACATGCAGACGAATGTACATTATCGGCCCCTGTGGTCACAGATTCTGATAGGTCACAGATTTTGGTGTAACACCTTAAAGGAAAAGTGCCACAAACTCCAGCAACAAACGCTTGCAAATGCTTTTAAAATCGTGAGGAATTTGCAGAAGAAAGCCAGAAAGCCTCCACAATAACAGACATTTTAGAATTTATCGTCCTGGATTGGCAGCCCCTGTCTTTTGTGGAAAACATTCACTGTAAGTCGATTTTCAAGATTTTTTTCAAACTCAAAGGCTTTTAATAAAAATTCTTTTGTCCGTTTATTTATTCAATAATGAAAAAGTTCAGTGGCAATCGTGGTTTTCATGTGTTAATAAAACATTAATAAGAGATTTAATACGTCATTACTTAAAGATCCTGAGTTTATCAGCTACTTTAAAAGAGAATGGTCCTTATATCTAGAAA
>JBAMHW010000008.1:2498797-2516373 GCA_037177495.1 Rhadinocentrus ornatus | reverse complement strand
CTAATAAAATCTTGCCAACTTGGAAGACCTCTGTCTACTGCCATCCTTTTACCACTCTGGCTACACAACCTATAACACAGATATACATTTAGTTCATGAGGAGTACATTTAAAGAGTAAATTGTGAGCAGAGCTTCACAAAAAGACAGAAGGATGAGAAAATCAGCATGAAAACCAATAGAATGATTGGTCTGTGCTCACACCTTAATGAATGGTTTAGAGGGATAAAAGATCATTCCAGAACATTTTAACCTGGTCTGAGATTAAATTCCCTCAATATTGTTAGACCTTTAAGTCCTATAAGTTCCCATGAGCTTTAGGTCTACATTAAGGTCTCATTGTAGATTAACATAAAAAAAAAAGTGCAGCCGTCACTAGAGCTAAATTAGAACGTGAACAAATAAGTTCATTTTTTAAAATTTTTTTTATGAGGGTACAACTTTAATATCTCTCAGGGGCAGTTGCCTTTGCAGGCAGCAATGAACGGATAAAAACATCCATGCAACTACAAAAATACACTAAAATCTCAGGTCACATGACAGAGGGCAATGTTGCTATGAACAAAAAAGAGATTGAAGTCTGTTTGTTTCGCTTTGAAGTGGATCATATATTCATCCCAACGGCATGATCTTCTATTTAGACAAGGGTGGGAATGTGGTTTGAGGCTAAACCTGGATTAGCCAGTCAGTTGAAGATAAAAAAATATAACCACTAGGAAGTCTCAGTACACACAGCATCAGTGCCCTTTGTTATTGAGGATTGCGTCTCAAAAATTCAATGTTTTCTCTGTTCATTGCTAGGAATGATTTTTGTGTACCAGCCTGTAAAATCTTCACTGTTAAACACAGCGAGCTCTCTGAAAGCAGCTGTTTTTATCAGTGGGCTTGTGCCACCCATCAGAAAAGGAGAGGAAAGATTCAGTAGATTATTGGCACAGAATAATTGGCTTTTATCAACATATGCTAACAACAAACTGCATTTTATTACACAACAATGCGCTTCTGGCGCATTGTTGTGGCGCTCCGCTAAATTTACGCGCCGAGTCTATTTTTGACGCTGCACGCACCCAGAATGCGTCATTTTCCGCAGTTCAGATAGGGGCAGACAGGTAATCAGATACGGGAGAAGTGTAAAACTTCCGGTATTTTTCAAAATAAAAGGCCCCGTGCACATTTGCGCTGCTGAATCATGAAACCATTACGAGTTTAACCTGCCAGGGGGTGTTTTTGTGTGTATCTGTCTTCATAGATGACAACACGTTTATCCTGGAAGAATCAAAATTCTACTAGGTGGACTTCACTCGCGAGCGCTCCACACATGACACGCTTCCTGTAAAAATTGTCGCGCTTCGGAGGTTGGAAAGAAACCGTGGGGCAGCCATAACGTGCCGCACTTGCACCCGGTGTAAAGGTGGGGTGACATCCAGGAGGAGTTATCTCGCAGGATAGATCAAACGAAACCCAGAGGAGGAGCTGCATCTGCCCCCACTAAGCCTCGATGAACAGAGACATTGGTGGAGGCAAGAGGAAGGAGCTTTATTTGCCCCCAATCCCCTCAACAGCTCTAAGAGCCAGGACGGTGATGGCAGTGATGCCGTTTGTCCAAAGTGTTGATGAGGTTCTTAAATCCCGGGTTGTTCACTGTGTTCACTGAGCGCTGGTCTTTGGCGAGAAAAGAAGTTTTGTTTGTTTATAACGTTTGTTTATCTCTCTGTGTCTCTGGGAGCTGGTAGATTATTTAGTCACGACTCACAAAAATTTAACATTTTTCTATTTCCTTGTGTCGCGTCGTAACGCGCCAAAGAAACGTGCGTCCAAATGCATCTTCTGAGTGCGTTCTCGACGCGTTCTGAACGCGCTCAGAACGCCTTAACATAGGCTTAACATAAGCCGCATTTGGACGCACGTTTCTGGCAAAAACAGCTTTCCGTACCCGTGTGCACGTCTACATGAACGTGCGTAACATTTCACATGCACGAATGTCACCTGTCGCTTGGCTGGAGGAGGGCAGCAATTTCCGCCTCATCGTGCAAAATAATGGAGAAGGAGCAAGTCGCCTCCCGTGTGTCCAGCCTGTAACTTGAGAGGTGTTTGCATCTGGAGTTAGCTGGGCCTGTGGGAGGAGTCTGCAGTGGAGGGAGGAGTCTGCAGCAGAGCGCAGCGCTGCAATGCCAGTGGCGCTAGATTTGCAACTGAAAACAGCCCAAGAGTAAACTGCGAAGGAGCAAAATAATCGGACCATTTCATGTTTATGATCGTTGAAAAACCAGATCGTAATTGTGATTAAAATTTGACTAATCGCCCAGCCCTACTGTGGGCCAGAGCGTGCCCCCAAACATAGGGTGAACAATTATAAACCCATCAAGTTAGCTTTATTAAATGTTAGGTCATTGGCAGGGAAAACATTTTCAATTAATGATTTTAAAACTGAGCACAACCTTGATTTTATGTTTTTACCTGAAACTGCAGCTGCTCTTCCCAACTTCAGTTTTATCAGTGAGGTTAGACTGAACAGGAGAAGAGGGGGGGTTGCAGTTTTATTTTATCAATCATTTTAACGTAAGCAATTATCTCTCGGAAGTTTTACTTCATTTGAAGTTGTGGCTCATTAGATGAAAGCCTCTTTTAAAATAATGTATTTAAATATTTATAGACCACCAGGACAGCGCACAGCATTTTATGATGAGTTTAGTGAACTACCAGCTACAATCTGTGTAGATTTTGACTGTAATTATTGTTGGTGATTTTAACATCCATGTAGACAACCCTCAGGACAAAGGGACTAAAGAGCTGAAAAACAGTATGCACAACTTTGGCCTGACTCAGCATAAAACAAATGTCTCAATGGAGATGATCACAAAACGGTGTATAACTAAAAACAGGAGTGGGATGTTTTACCAGGTCTTCTCTTTGACACCTGCCCTATCAGGGGGTTCAGTCAATGACCTTGTCACTAGTTTTAATGCTAAAATGTTAAATATTATGGATGCTAATGCTCTATTAAGGTGAAGGTTGTCTCTGGAAAGAAAAAGTCTACATGGAAAAATTCTACACTGGTGAAAAAGGGAGTGTAGGAAAGCCGAGCGCAGATGGAAAAAACAAATCTACAAGTTCATTATGACATGTATAAATGGAAATCTTCACTCTTATAATTTGAAACTGAGGAATGCAAGGAAGTCTAATTTTTCTGACATTATTAGCAAAAATTGTCAGAATGCTCTGGCCTTGTTCACTGTTGTCGACAGATTAACAAATCCTGGTGTGTCAGTAGCACCTGAACCTTATTCCACCAAGGCCTGCAATGAGTTCGCCACATTCTTCACAGAAAAAATCCAGAATATCAGACAAGCCGTTGGTTCATCAACAGCAGGTTCAAATGACATATTGTGTATTTTGAAAACCAGTTTTAACAAAATGACACAGTTTAATCAAAAAGGTCTTAAAGACTCTGGAGCCAGATCTGTTACAGATTGTGAACTTGTCTTTAATTTTGGGCGTCTTCCCAGAACTTCTAGAAAGATCTGTAATCAAACCTCTGCTAAAAAGGGGAAATCTAGACAAGACACAAATGAGCATTTACAGGCCGATCTCCAATTTACCCTTTCCAAGTAAAATCATCAAAGAAGCTGTTTTTCATCAGCTAAAGGACTTTTTAACTCAAAACAACTGCTATGATGTCTTCCAGTCAGGTTTTAGACAGCACCACAGCATGACATATGTTTGAATAAAGACGATGGAAAAATGTCAGCCTTACTCTTACTGGACCTCAGTGCTGCATTTGATACAGTTGACCACAAAATACTGGGAAAACTGGGTGGGCCTCTCTGACCCTGCACTACACTGATTTAATTCTTATTTGCAGAACAGAAAGTACTTTGTGTCAATAGGTAACTTTACATCAGAGCGGACAAGAACCACTTGTGGAGTTCCCCAAGGTTCCATCCTAGGGCCTCTTCTGTTTAACATCTACATGCTCCCACTGGCAAGAAAAACAAAATTAGTTACCATAGCTACGCAGATGACACACAGATATATATTACAATGTCACCAGGAGACCAAGGCCCCGTACAGGCTCTTGCATTGAGGAGATTAGCGATTGGATGTGCCTGAACTTTCTTCAGTTAGGCAAAAACAAAACTGAGGTGATTGTCTTTGTAGCCAAAGAGAAACAATTAAAGGTTACCACAGAGCGTCAGTCTCTACACCTAAAAACCACCAACCAGGCCAGAAATCTGGGTGTATTAATGGACTCAGACATAAACTTTTAAAAACACATTAAGGTATATATGTCAAACTTAAGGCCACATCAGGCCCGTGAATGAATTATTTTTGGCCCGTATGATCATATGTAATTACTATTAGAGCTGGCCCGCTGAGAGAGCGCACGCACCACTATAATACTAAAAGTCCCACAATGCATTGCCAGCGCGTTGGCGCGTTAATCTTGAGCCAGTGAGCGCATACCTCGCTCGTTCTCTAGCAGCCTGACGAAGCTGCTCACCTTTGTCAACAAGACCTCTCCCAAACAATTGGCTCAATAAAAAATGGACTTTGAAAACAGAGAACAAAGCACCACAACAATTAAAAACATATGGACAGGAAACAAAGGCTTCAAATAGTAGAAGAGCAATTTACCCTTTAAGCACCAGAGTTCTAAAAGTTTTTAAAGGGGAAAAAAATGTTGAAAATGAACCAGAGTTTATGATGGCAGTGAAATTACTCATCTAATTTAATATCGTGGCATCACAGGTTGGCAGCTGTATTAGATTCTATAACTTTCACAATGAACTATATATAAAAGTATTTAGTCAGCCACCATTTGTGCAAGAATATATATCAAGAGTAAAAGATCTGATGTCTCAGCAAGACCTGGAAAAACTAGTCCAGGCTTTCATCTTTAGTCGGCTTGATTATTGCAACTGTGTTTTTACAGGTTCTACCTAAAAAATCAGTCCACCAAGAAAGTGGACCACATCAGTCCAGCTCTGAGGTCTTTACACTGACTGCCTGTGCGACAGAGGATAAACTTTAAAGTTCTGCTGCTGGTCTATAAATCTCTGAATGGTTTAGGACCAAAATACATCAGTGACCTTTTGATCCAGTGTGAACCTACCAGAACCCTCAGGTCATCTGGATCCAGTTTCTTATGACTTCCCAGAGTCAGAACCATACATGGAGAAGCTGCATTTAGCTTCTATGCCCCACATGTCTGGAACAAACTCCCAGAAAGCCTCAGATCAGCTGAAACACTCAGTTTATTTAAACCCTGGTTAAAGACCCACCTGTTCTCTGTTGCAGTCCAAATCTGCATCTGGTTCTTTTAAGCTGGAATCTTTAAACTTAATAATGTTTTGATACTGTGTTTTCCCAAACTGGAACTTTATTTCTTGCATTTTTATCTTTTTTTTACTTTAGTTTTTTCTCTCCGTTTTTATTTAATTATGGGTGCCAATGCAACGCATTGCAGACATATTAGTATCACTTTTTCCTTTCCGCCCCGGAACCTATCTTCTCCTACAGCTTTGACTTTACCCCCACAAAGGTTATAATAAAACGTGCATCTCGACCTCGAATGGTGTACTAAAGTCACTTTGGAGTTTTTGGTCTACAGACACAATTTATATATCAAAACGTAGCTATTAAGTTGGCTTCAAATTGACAGGAGCTCATTTTGAGCTATGATGTACAGATTTTGAGCTACAGAGCTCCAAAAGTCACAGAGGGGCCACCTTAAATTCAGCAGGTTTTTCCAGTTTTAATCAGCGTACCAACTTTAAACAGGTGCATTGGCACCCATCAAAATTTCTTGAGATTTTCTAGTTAATTTTATTTCGTTAAAATCTTTATTTTATTTAATTTGTTATTTATTATGCACTTGTTATTGCTTTCTGCAACTCGTTGTAATGTTTAATGTTTTATGTCAAGCACTCTGAATTGTCATGTTCATGAAATGTGCTATACAAATAATTTGCTTTAGCCTTCAAGAAAAATTAATGAGTGGGTGAATGAATGAATGAATGGATGGATGAATGGATGGATGGATGGTGAGGAGAACAAAAGAATAAAGACGTTGTTTCTTAAATGTTTTATTAATGAAGAGAAAGTGTGTCACAATGTTGTAAAAACGTTGAGACACACCACTCATACTGGGTGGGCAGACCAGATCCAGAAGGTCAGAGAAGACATTCTGATTGGTTATTTTCAGTCATGTAAATAAAGCTGGGGAGGAAGGGATAGCACTCAGAGGAACCACAACGAAACCTTTGAGATACAGTAATGAGATCAGGGTTGATGCATTATGGCTTTCCACTGTCAGCAGCAATGGTGCCAATGGCTAGGGTGAAGGGTACCAGTGGTAGGTGGTGGGTAGTAGTGGTTAGTACAAGTGGTTGGTAGGGACCAGTGGTTGGTTGGGGTTCCAGTGTTGGGGGGGACCAGTGGTTGGTGCTTGGTAGCAGTGTTTGGTAAAGACATTCTGATTGGTTGTTTTCAATTATGTATATAAACATGGGGAGATAAAGAAAGATCGTGGGTAACCGTGGTGGGAACCAGGGGTAGATGGTTGGTACCAGTGGCTGGAGAGGACCAGTGGTTAATGGTTGGCACCAATGGTCTGTGGTCAGTACCAGTGGTGGGTAGAGGTGATTGGTGGTGGATACCAGTGGTGGGTACCATTGGTTGGTGGTGGGTGTACCAGTGGTTGATTGTGGGTACCAGTGGTTGGGACACACGATTGGTTGTGCGTACCAGTGGTTAGTGGTCGGAGCCAGTAGTGGGTAGATGTGGTTGGTGAGGTACTGCTGTGACTTCAGGGTCTCAGTGCCTTACATGAAAGGCAGCAGGCCTTTCGGTAGTACCAGTGGGAACACAGTTTCACTTTTAGAACCAAAGCACAGTTGGCTGTAGACTTATCTTGGCAGAAGACGTCTGTGGCTGCTGATGCTGTTGCAGCTGCTGAACAATAAGAACATATAAATCAGTAACAATCCAATCCATTGATATCTGGAGTATTTCTGACACTGCTGATCTATCCTCCACTGGTGGAGGTGAAGGTGTGCTGAAATGTGTCAGAGGTTACATTAAACACGTTTTAGATGTTTTCCTACCTGATGACTCTGTTGGACAGCTCTGGATTTCACAGCTCTGTCTGGACTCTGGTTTCAGAGCTGAGTCGCAGCTGTGGCCCCGAGTTACTAGTTCATCCCCCTGGTAACACTTGATCTCTCGAATCTGGATGCCCCTTCCACAAGTCTTACTGCACTAGAAAAGATGGAGATGTATTTACTTCATCATTTTTAACGTGACATCAGTTCTCTGGACTATGCTTAAATAAATCTGGATCTGGTCTCCTGATCAAACGATTTCTAAATAAATATGACTTATAGGCTAGTACGACTTATATATGTTTTTATCCTCTTCACGACATATATGTTTTGTGGCTGTGCATCTTATTACATTATTATCGCATTTATGCATTAATTTACAATGTAAATTTTTTTATCGTGCGTTAATGCAGTTTTGTTTTTTCTAGTGCTGGGCAACTATCAAAATAATTAATCGCGATTAATCACATGACATATTGCGGTTAACCGCGATTAATCGCATTGTTAAGCGCAAAATGTCTCTTTCCTTGAAAAGAAGGCCTACGGCTATATATAGAAAATCCAGTGAATTCCGGTTCACAAACACTAAATCAGGGTTTCCAACCTGCGACTCTGGAGCCGCTAGTGTCTCTCTGGACCTTCCACAATGCCTCTAAATACGTGGCTACAATATTTTTTAAATCCATTTTTCTTCTCATTAGGTTGGAAACTATGGACTGTTTTTATTTTGTTGTTTACTTTACATCATTTTCCACAAATATCTACATCTATTAGAAGAAAGTCTGTCTGTCCTCATTTTAAAAAGGATTTATGTTTTTCTTTCTGGCCCGCTGATAGAGCGAACACACCACTATAAAACTACAAGTCCCACAATGCACTGCCAGCGTGTTGGCGCATTAATCACGGGCCGCGAGCGCATACCTCACTTGTTCTCTAGCAGCCTGAGTGAGCTGCTCACCTTTGTCAACAAGACCTCTCCCCAAAAATGGCTAAATGAAAAGTGGACTTTGAAAACAGAGAATATGTTTGTGGATGTAAAGCATAAAGCTGCGCCTTCTGTGTGGAGACTGAGGCTGTATTAAAAGAAAACAACGTAAGAAGACACTTTGAAGCGAAGCACCACGACAGATACAAGCATCTAGTCAGGGTAAAAAAGTCCCCAAAAGGTGGAAGAGTTATTAACTCTTTAAATGCCAGAATTTAAAAAAAATGTTTTAAGGCAAACAGTAAGAAAAAATGTTGAATATGAACCAGAGTTTTATGGCAGTAAAATCTATCACCGAATTTAATATTGGGGCGTCACATGTTGGCAGCTTTATTAGATTCTATAACTTTTCACAATATATATATATATAGTATATAGTGAAAGTTATAGAATCAGAAAAACTGACCTTCAATGTTTAAATTTTTGCTATTACAGGGCATTTGAATTTTTCAAATGAGGAAATTATTTTTGACTGTAGAAAATGTTTTAACTTAAAAGAAAATGCGTATAAAGCCATTAAAAATAAATGCAAATTAATGTTGTTTTATAGGCTATAACTAATAGGCACTGTTAGTTCCAGGTAAAATGTGGACAATAAAGTAATTTAAAAAAAGTTTGTATGAAACATTAAACCAGTCTGGCCCTCGACCTAATCCAGTTTTTTAATTTTAGACCGCTGTGTATTTGAGTTTGACCCCCCTGCTCTACCCCCACAAAAGTTATATGAAAACGTGGGTCTTGACCTCGAATGGTGTGCTATTCATTTTTTTTAAACAAAAAAAAAATCTTAAGGTGAACTGGTTAAAAAACGGCAAATTTTGGTCCCATAGGAATGAATGGGATTTGGGGCAGACCAGCTCAAAGACTAAAGTCACTTTGGAAGCCTACAACTCAGCCACACTTTCACCTAGAAACATCATTCAAACTCTAAACGAGTCAGGAGGGACAAATCTATGACTGGTTCAAAGGACATTTTTATATCTTTTATGGTTTGGACGCAATTGCAGTTTAAGTTAAAGAAAAAAATCACCAAAACCCCAAACTCTGACCACACTCTCTTCCCCTGTAGCTTTTTTCCTACAAGAAGTTGTCTCACGGCCTGAGTTTTTGGTCTTCAGACACAATTTATATATCAAAACGTAGCTCATTAAGTTGGCTTCAAATTGACATTTTAAGGTCGGACATACAGATTTTGAGCTACAGAGCTCCAAACGCCACAGAGTCTCCCATTGACTTCAGTTATAGAGGCTGTGATGGGATGTTCAGCTCTTTTGCCTCGGCTCCCAAATAATCTTTTGGCTCCTGAACAGCTCTTAATTTAGCATCTCTTTTTGCCCCAAGCTCCAAAAGTCACAGTCAACTTTTCCTCCCATTGAAGTCCCATTATTCCGACTGTTTTCCTTCACTGACTTGTCGTGTTTTAAAATTGCTGGCATTTGAATTCTGTTCGTAGTGGTATAAAATAAATTAAATCTCCGTGTTCCAGAAAGACTTCCTTTACTTCTCCACCAAACAGGAAGTTACTCTAACTCTGCACTCAGTTGACCGAACCAATATTTGGTTTAGTTTTAGAGTCTCAACCTGAACATGTTTGTACATGAAAACGTCTACAGAGCCACCTATAGGCCAACTTTGTTTCTGCAGGTTTTTAAATCATGCTGATATTTGGCAGTTTTAATCAGAGTCCCAGCCTCAACATGTCTGTACATGACAAGCGAGTATTGCGCCACCTAGTGGCCATGTGGGATTTTTACGTTATTAGATTCATGGCCACGTTTGCAATCGCCAGGTGCATTGGCACCCATCAAAATTCCTTGAAATATTCTAGTTATTTCTAGTGTTTAAAGGGGAAAAAGTGAAATAGTTTCACCACAAGTTTGCTGTTGTGCACGGTAGATCAGTGTAACCACACCTTCTCTGCCTCTGCTCCCCACCCTCCACCCGCACTCGCCTTGTCTACGAATGAATATCTGTAAAGTGCAAACACACTGAGAAGAACAAGATTACTATTTTGTGGTACATGTAAAAGAAGGATGCAAGTAACTTAAAACATAATGATCCTGCAAGCAAGAGAACGTCCTTTTGGCAAGTTTTCTATACAGTTTTGTCCATAAATGCCATTAACTTAGTGTATCGCCATTAGCATCAAACGGTGTCTTTTTGCCGTTAATGGTGTTAGTAGACAGTTTAATTAGTAATGTATTTATAATGTGACGGCACTAAGTAGCTTTCCTGCAAAAACAATCCAAGTTAGCTAGTACTGAAAAGTTTGTTTTACTTATAAATGTATTTTATCAAAGCCACTTACATTTGACTGTAAGTTACATTTTGCTTTTGATCCAGCTACTAAGAGCAGCAGCAGTGACCTGTCTGCTAAGGCTGACTATTGTTCTTAATTTGTTCTTTATTTGTAAATAAGTAGATCTTCTAAAATCATGGTGTGGATCACCTTCATTCAGAAAAAATTTAATTAGAAAAGACCACAAAAGTATTATAATCTGTGGGCTACACAGCGTTTATACTTTTCATGAAAATACAGTTTAATCTGCAAACCTTTCAGGTACCATATCTTCTAATGTTTTAATAAGCTCTTCCGTATGGAAACATATTTCTATGGCAGGGATACACTTGCAAGGAAGTAAATTTTATTTTATTTTACCTATTTGGACCTTTACCGTGCATCCCAGTACAGCTGCAACAACTAATTGTTATTATTAATTTCACTGAACTACATTTTGATGAGCATAATTTACTAAAGTAACACAATCAAACTTCTAATATGAGCTTCTGGCTTCTTTAGTTATCTGTTACAGCAAACTGAATTATGAGTTGTGGAGAAAAAGGCCAATGCTGATCCGGATTCTGTAACGTTCTTTTTTTTACAACTTCTGTTGTAAAAAAATACTGCTGTTTCTTTAGAGGTGATGTCGGATACTGGTCATCTTCAGGTGGATGTTTTGTTTTGTTTTTTACATTTTTTCAAACTAGAAACAATTCCTTTAATTATGCGTATTGCCCCTTTAAGGAAAAAATTTAATTTGCTTCTAGAAGATGCCGACTACGGCTGACTGGACTGTGTGAGAGCACCTGAAGTGAAGGCAGACATGTATGGTTACCTGGGACCAAGCTGTTGTAAACCATTTGGAGCAGGGTCTTTGGAAGCAGGAGGATTTGGTCTCTGGTTTGTTTGTCTGGTCACAGCTGATGTCTGGAAACCTTTTAAACACACCGCCCTCCAGTCCTGCACACACTACCTGACGCTGCTGCACACCCCGTCCACATGAAGCGTTACACTGAAACCATGAGAAACAACACACCGAAAATCATCGTCATCTTTTGAACGTCCTCTAAAATTTCCTCTGAAAGGTGTCGCCACTACCTGCTGCCACTCCTGTTCCACCCAGTGGGGGGCGCAGTCTCTGTCACCACAGGGGTAGATGGCAAGCGGGCGCAGTAATTGGTCACACTGCTCTTCTGACATCACTAAACCACCTGAGTTGCGACAGGTCACTGCACGCTCCATCCTTCCCTCCCCACACACACCTGAGCACTGGTACAAATGTACAACAGACACCTTTCAGATACGGAGCTGAATGATGCTGGAGTTCTAATCTGTCAAGTTCTGGTCAGCTGAGGTGGACATAAAACTGAATAACTCACGGGTCCCCAGTCGGAAACGGTCCATCGTCTGTCACAGGGTAGCCCCTCACACTCCTGACTTCCTGTTGGCTGAGAGGATTTGTTACACAGTTTTATTTCCATAGAACAACGAACCTCTCGAGTCTGGAATCCCCGGGAGCTGCAACGTGATGAGCACTGAGAAACAGACATGAATATACACAGAAACATAAACAGATCCAATTGTTATTCATTGTGATCGGGGACCAATCAGTATGATAATGAGCAGGGTTCAAGCTTTACAGGGTTTTTTTTCAGTCAAGCCCCATGACTTTCAAAGTCACATACACATGCATACATATTTGCGCACAGCAACACAGTTAAAACAGGGTTACTGTAGAAAACATTCTGTCACTACAATATGCAGCTCAGACATCACAATGTCTCACATAGGGACGATAACAGCAACATTGAAATCAAATTTCATTATTATTGAATAAAGGCCAGAAAGTTATTTTAACACCAAAAAGCTAATTAAATGGTCACCTCTTAGACTCATAACAGATCCTGTAGTGAGTCAGTCTAATTCAAACAGAAGAGATTACCTGCCTCTTGGTTCAGAAAGACTTGCATCATCATCAAAGTCATCAAATACACCAAAGTCAAATATGATTGGGGTCAGTCCTGGGTATTAGCCTACCGCGAATCCATAGCAACCACAGTGGTCTGGGCTGTTAAACTGCTTTTATTACAGTTTTCCACAGTAAGAAACTTGTTGCAGATCCATTCAAATGGAAGGCTATTGTGAGGTGGCAAGTGCAGCGCAGCGTGCATGGATAGCCACAGACCCAGCAAAATGATCTCAAATAGTAAAGAAATGTGTTTGGGAAATTTAATGTCATGAATAAATAAACACGATGACTAATTATTGCTAATCTTTTAGTTTCAGAAACAGGCAACGTATTGGAAAAAAAGCAGAAGCTTTAAGATACAACTGTTGTTGGAGACAACCGTGTAGAGCTGTAGAGCTGACTCTGCGTATTGTCCAGTGAGAGTTTGCAGCTCTTATCATTTTGTTACTGTTAGGGTGGAGCATTAGGACCCTGGCAGCCAGTTCTGGCAGACCTGTCCCTGGTGGTCCTGTTATCCAGCCAACCACAGCAGTGAACCTCGGCTGTGGAGGTGGATCAACCCAGACATGGTGAGAGAAATGCATGAAAAAAATTATCACTTCTCAGACAGATTCTGTCAGTGTATGTAAGATTTACCAAAATATAATGAGTTTAGTGGCAAAATTCAGCTGTAAAAGAGCACTATATTCTGTCATAGCGGAAACAGATGTCAAAGTTTGAAAATATCAGCCATTTTAGCAATGGTGGTGTTACGTATGGACTCCTCAGAGACAAAAAAATATCTTTTATAGACAAACAGTGAATCGTGCCAGGGGAAGAGGAGAAGGAGCGACCTCCTTGGACACAGGAGCAAGGTACGGTGGAGGAGGAGTGACCTCCTCAGACACAGGAACCAGGGACATTGGAGGAGGAGCGACTTCCTCGGCGGTGGGCACCACAGGTAGCGGAGGAGGAGCGACCTCCTCGGCAGTGGGAACCAAAGGTAGTGGAGGAGGAGCAACCTCCTTGGAAACAGAAGCCAGGGACGTTGGAGGAGCAGCGACCTCCTCGGTGGCAGGAACCACAGGTGGTGGAGGAGAAGTGACGTTCTCGGCCGGAGTGGGTGAGAAGCGTCTCAGTCAGAGACCCCCTCGGAGACAGGAGCCAAAGACAGAGGAGCTTCCCAACCAGGGACCCCCTCGGGAGCAGGCACCAAACAAGAGGGGCATGTCTACCAGAGACCTCCTCAGAGACAGGAGCCTCAGAAGGTGGCGTGGACCCGGGTGCCGGTATGGAATGCAGCAGAGCTAGAGATGTGGGCCGTGGAGCTGGAGGCGACACCAGGGGACATGAGACGTGGAGCTGGCAGATACACTGGAGGCTTGAGACTGAAGCCGGCGGAGACACTGGAGGCTTGGGCTGTGAAGGCAGGGGCTGAATCTCTGTTAGAGCAATGATGCGTACCGCCCAAGCTTCTTCCAGCAACTCAGCCATCCCTGGAGAAAACAGAAGCATGGCTTTCTTCTGACACAGTGAGATTAGGTCTATTGCCACCCGTAATCTGTCCCAGGGCCCAGATCTCTCTGCGAGTGTCGTTGTAGTCCCTAACAACCGTCTGTGCCGCCCTGAAATCCTCCGGAGAAAGGAAGACCACATAGTCCAGCTCCAGATGACCTTCTGCTGGGTCCATGGTTGGCCTGATTATGCTGCTTTTTCTTCGGTTTGGTCATCGGAGACAAAGACTGATTAACAGGGCTTTATTGGACAAACAGTGAATCAAGGAATATTGGGTAACAAACGGTGGAGTCGATGGATCATCCAGAAAATACAGAGCTGGGAAAGGAAAGAGGCATGGTCCATGAGTGAAGCAACGAGGTCCGACAGGTAAGGAGTGTGGTGCTGGGGTATATGTAGCCGGGTGAGGAGATTGGATAACCGGTGATTGACTGGAAAGGGTATGGACAATCAGGGATCCAGAGGGGACCTGGTGCAGGTGTAACCTGTGGACAGTCTTAAATCATTGTTGCAAGGGAACAGCTATTCAAGGAACACAAAGATGTGAACGTGACCTATATAGCTGTTAACCAACCAGTGTTCTCTGGTGGTAGCAGGACAAAAAGGAGTATTAAATGTTGTGAAAACATCTTCAGGTCCAACTGAGGAACCTGGAAACAAAAGATTAGCTGTTCTACCTCTGACCACTCTGACACCTCCCACTGGGGTCCACAGCTCTGGCCGAGGCAAACCTTTCTATTGCCTGGTTTGTGAAGATCACGTGACAGACACAGTGAATCGTAGACGGAGGAATCCAGACCAGGAGACAGCATCTTCCAGCAGCGTACAGTACGATACTGAACACCTTCTCCACAGGTCCGAGAACAATCGCTCCAACCACTGGTCTCCCATCTGTAGAGAAACAGTATACAGATGTAAGGTATGATCATGTCACAAAGAAATGTGAAACAGTTTCAGTCTTGTCCAGAGAGCTGATTCCTCTGTAGTAATAAAAAGGCAGTGTCTATCTGCAGCAGTCCTGGTGGGAGCATTAAACAGTTTCTTACCGAATGTGCCCCCTACTCCCTACATAGTGCCCTATATAGGGGTCCCGCCATTTTGTAGGGGTGTCCGAATGTCCAGATAAAAAAATATAGGGCACTCAAAATTACCCACTATGCATCTTGAAAAGTATTGAGCCTCGATGGTCACTAGACGGCAGAAGCTTAATATGGCACAAGGAGGCAATTTTTTTTTATTATTAAATATATATGCAACAAAGAATAAAATACAACATTAATAAATAAAACTAAAAATATTTACGCACAACTTTGGATTGGATTTGGAATAACATCTTAACGCGAGTTGTGGTTGCCGTGGAGACGACTGGTAGTCACGTGTTCTGCAACGTCGACTAATCGTTGCAGCCCCAGCCACATCTATAGAACATTAGCTAATAAAAACATTAAGTAGTTATCAACCAATAATAGCTATGAAATAATAAATACTCCATCTTTGCTTGCTACATTTGTAGCCTTTATTCTGGGGTGCGCATTACATTGCAGTTTTTCAACTTTCTAAAATGTACCATATCACAGGATGAAGTTCATCATGTTTAATCGAAGGCCCAGCATCAAATACTTGTGGACAGTTTTAAAAGTACACACCTGTAAACATTTCACCACCTTTTCTACATTTTAACCCTCACATACTACTTATTTTGTGTGACTGTATCTCTTCATAATTCTAAACCATAAGTCAGTCACAAATAACCTCCCTCTTACTCCTTCACATGCTACTGATAGGTTTCGTAATGCATACAAAGCTTAAAAGCAGGGCATGAGATCTTTATTTTACACATAAAAAAATTAACAAATGATGCATTTTCTATGGATCATTTTCTCTTTAAATGTGTACATCATGTATGCTCTGTCTGTCGAACTCTCACAACATGATGCTTATTATGAAAAGGTGTGTTGTGATTAGTTGGAAGGCAGGAGGTAACGCATCAAGGCTGCAGCACCGCAACGCCTTCGGTATCTGCAGCGGGTGGTTGTGTCCATCCTCTTCTGTGCAGCATCAGGTGGAGACAGATTGAAATGTCTTTCTGGACATGCGGAAATTCTTTATCTACTGCTCATCGGTAAAACTGGGAACAACCTTTTTTCACCATCATCAGCTTTGCTCCGGACCAGCACTGAGGAGTGTCCAAGAAGGAGTGTCCAAGAAGCCGCAGCAACATCTAAAACGCAAAACACGAGTTACAAGAAATCTGCTGTCTGAAATATTCACTTATGTAATCTGCTCAACGCAGACGGTAAAATTGTCTGAAATGGTCACTCATTTGACACACATACAATTGCCGCATGTTTAATAAGTTAAACTTACGCGTTGTCTCCTTTGTCTGTGGAGCTCTTCTCTCCTTTCTTCCTTTCTTTCTGAAACGAAGAACTATCTCCTGCTGCTGCATTCTTCATCTTCTGACTATATGTGCATTTTCAGCCTCGACATTGGATGCCTGATTTTATCCTCCATCAGTAACATCCCCTTCAAGCAGAGCATAATATCGGCGATCTGTTCTTTCTTTATATTAGCTTGATGATGTTGTTTGTGCTCTCGTTATCTTTCGCAGGTTTAGTTTTGTTGTTGTGTGGCACTAAAGTCACACGTCACAGACATCGCAGACAGTTGCGTCACATCGGTCCCCTTACCTACCCCCAACTCATGTGCGAATGCAACATCATACAGTTCCACTGGGGAAGGGCAGTTCATAGAACTACTCTGTCCAAATGCGGCCAATAGCTAACAAAGTGAGTCGTCAGACAGCACAAATATTGAAGTAACCCAGAGATCTAGTTCTGTTTTGATATTATTCCAACAGGCTGAGGCCAGCGAATCGGACAGTGAGTAACTGCTGTGTGCTTGTTTTCACTGAAACATGGCTGAAGGACAGCATTCCCAACGCTGCTATACAGCTGGAGCAGCTAGCATGCTACCGAGTGGACAGGGCCCTCGTAAACAGAGGAAAGACCCATAGCCGCAGGGTCTGTGTTCACATCTGCAATGCGTGGTGCTGGGACGCTACGGTGGTATGTAAACACTATTCACCACTGGCGGAGTTTATGATCATACAGTGATCTATTTGCCCAGGGAGTTTACTGCGATGTTGCTAGTTGCAGTTTACATCCTTCCCACCAACAACAGCAATGATAGAAGTGCAGCACTTAATGAATTGTACCAAGCCATCAGTGAACAACGGACAGCCCACCCAGACGTCTTCACCATCTTTGCTGAAGGTTTTTATCATGCTGATCTCAAGACTTTCCTTCCAAAATTTCACCAGCATGTTGATTTCTCCACAAGCGGAGACAATATTTTGGACCTCGTCTACACTTCACTCAAAGGAGCATACCATCATCCTCCCCCACATCAGACTCTCTGATCACCTCACTGTTATGATAATGCCAGCATACAGACAGAGTGAAAGTCATCAAACCAGTTCAGAAGCAGGTAAAGGCGGATTTATGCTTGCGCGGCGTCTGCGTGCAGCCGGCTACGGCGTAGCTGAGGCTGGTGAGTTTGCTTTCACACTCGAGCGTAGGGGGTGCTTGCCGTTTTGGTGTCTGCTGCAGTTTCTCCTCCTAACATGAAGGTGGCAGCAGGGGTGGTATTGGCCGGTTAACTCACCAAGTCGGAGTTATTTTGATGATTAACTTCAGTTCAGTAGGTATTTTCTGTTTTAAAACAACAATGGCGTCCAGTATGGT
>JBAMHW010000008.1:2487797-2498697 GCA_037177495.1 Rhadinocentrus ornatus | reverse complement strand
GTGGTTACCACACAAATTCAGCCACAAGATCCAGATATCCGGCAACACGTGATCCCAAACTGACCAATCACAAGGGGTACTTCCGTGTCAACTGTCTGCGTCGCTGGGGGGCACGTCAGGTCTAGAAGAGGTGCGCGTCAAGCATTGTAGCTACGTGGAGCCTAAGGTTATGCAGATGCAGACAACACGCAAGCATAAATCCGCCTTAAAAGTGTGGCTAGAGGGGGCCTCCTCTGCTCAAGACTGCTTTGACACAACAGACTGGGAAATGTTTCAGCAGGCAGCCACTAACAACAACCTGTCCCAGGGCTTCAGGAAAGCAAAAACAGGAGTACACACACAATATGACATCCCACTTCGAAGACAGCAGAGATGCACAGAGCTTATGGCCGGGCATCAAGGCCATCACGGACTACAAGCCCACATCCCAGAGCTGCGAGAGCAACACCTCTCTGCTCAACAACCTGAACAGCTTCTCTGCATGCTTTGAAGCACAAAACAACACACGCCCAGAGAAAACCCACCCCCTCCGCACGACCAGACTCTATGCCTGTCTGCCACCAGCGAGAAGAGGACACTCTTCACCATCAACACGTGGAAGGCAGCAGGTCCAGACAACATCCCTGGCCCTGTGCTGAAGGACTGTGCAGAGAAGCTTAAGGAGGTCTTCTTGGACATCTTCAACACTTCTCTAAAGCAAGCTGTTGTTCCATCATGCTTCAAAGCTGCCACCATCATACCTGTGCCCAGGAAATCATCCCCATCCTCCTTTAATGACTACAGCCCTGTGGCACTGACACCCATTATCGTGATGCTTTTACCAGCTGGTCATAGCACACATCAAACCCCACCCCACCCTGGACCCCTTCCAATTTGCATCCAGAGCTAAACAATCCACAGAGGATGCTACCCAACCTCTACCCAACCCTCACCTACCTGGACAAAGAAAAACTCATATCTGAGAATGCTGTTCATTGACTTCAGTTCAGCATTCAAAACCATAATACCACAACAACTCATTTGCAAACTGAACAAACTAGGCCTCAGCACCTCCCTCTGCAACTGTCTGCTGGACTTCCTCAGTCATAAATCGCAAACAGTACGTGTCAGCAACAACACCTCAAGATGCATCACAATGAGCACAGGGGCTCCCCAAGGCTGTGTGCTTGGTTCCCTGCTTATCATCCTGCTGACACACGACTGGGAAACAACCTACAGCACAAATCACCTAGTGAAGCTTGCATCCAGGATGCTGTTTGGCTCCATCTCTGATTAAGTAAACATGCATCAGAACCAAATTATCTACAAAAAAGATGTGAAACTGGTTAAGTAGATCAGCTCAGCTATTTGGGTGATATTTGAGAACAACTCTTAGGTCTATACAGAAGCTTTAATGCTTCTTGTCCTGTTTACTAAACATCAAACTCTGTGGTTTTCACAGCAGATGATAGCCTCCAGAAGCCCCACGCAGCAGTCCTTTGCTGCGGCGTTGCCCGAGTAGGCAGGTTGTTGGTCCAAGGTGTCGAATTTATTTCGCCCCACTCCGGTGATTGTGGCCCTTAATTTAGTTGTAGTCTGTTTTTACTTTTCTTTATGAGTTGCTTCACGTTATGATAAATCCCTGCATTCTTTAATTGAGAACTGATAGTCGCAAAATCTTTAATATTCCACTGTGAGCCCTTAAAACCTCTCTGAATAGCCTCTGTGGCGTAGACGGTCAGAAGAGCTTTGACCTCCTCGTTGGTCCATTCATTGCATGTTCTGTTGTTGTTTTCAGTAGCTGCAACCGTAGTTTTTTAAAATATGGTGGCGACACAAGAAGCAGAAATCGGCAAGTGGCGTAGCTACCAGTCACCAAACACCTACATCATAAGGGGTTCCTATGGAACCCCGAAAAGACCCTGTCTCGGAGTAGGAGCTAAAATGGTTATAGAGACTGAGGGCCTTTACCTACATACAACTGATTGCTCGTACATAGTACCACAACGCATACATACACCTTTGGTGCTACTTTCAAATCAAAATGTGAACCTCTTATTGTTATTGTTACAGATAGCCTTAGGATCAGTTCATGCCTTAAATCTTTACACTTTATTTATTATCACTGTGCAATCTCAGATACTTGTTGTGCTTGTGCTTTTTTTATTTTTTAATGGTTACGTCAGTGTTGTAATATCCTGTCCTGTCTTCACCGTGGGACAGTGGGGAACGTAATCTCGATTCCTTTGTATGTCTTGTACATGTGAAGAAATTGACAATAAAGCTAGCTTCGACTTTAAAGTAAGGACCAGCATGAGACATGTAGGGCATGCACTGTGTGTTTGTGTGTGTGTTTGTAAATACTGCAGTTGTGTCAAATTGTTGTTCTGAATGCGACTTTGAATGCTCAAAGGATGTATTGTAGGATGGCATGCATGGGTGAGACTAGTGACGATAATGGTGCTAAACTGTCTTTGGAGAGAAATAGCCCAGTACAAACAATGAAAATGGTTCCAAGTTAGCTTCTGCTAATGTTCAGCCTGGGAAGGTTTAGAAGCTGTATTTGTGTGAATATGCAAAGGCTAATGACACAAATCCAAACAATATTATAGCCTGCGCTTGTCGTGGTGCTGACCAATAGTTGGCCACAGCAGCCATACATAATCTCTGAAGGATTTTTCGGATGAGTAACGCAAAGGTTCCATTCATCCATTTTCTTCCGCTTATCCGGGGTTGGGTTGCAGACTTTGGCATTAATTTTTCATCCTCGAACTGGAATCTTCCCTACCACTGGCCACTTCTTCCAGCTTATTCCAGGGGGATTTCGAGGTGTTCCCGGGCCAGCCGAGAAATGTAGTCAGTCCAGTGTGTCCTGGGTCTTCCCTGGGGCCTCGTCCTGGTGGGACGTGCCTGGAATACCTCACCAGGAAGGTGTCCAGGAGACATCCTGACCAGATGCCCGAGCCACCTCATCTGGCTCCACTCGATATGGAGGAGCAGCGACTCTACTCAGAGCCCCTCCTGGATCACCGAGCTTCTCACCCTATCTCTAAGGGAGAGCCCGGCCACCCTGCGGAGAAAACTAATTTCGGCCGCTTGTATTCGCGATCTTGTTCTTTCGGTCACTCCCCACAGCTCATGACCGTAAGTGAGGTTGGAGTAGAGCTCGACCGGTAAATCGAGAGTTTTGCCTTTTGGCTCAGCTCCTCCTTCACCACAACAGACAGATGCAGAATCCGCATCACTGGATGCTCAAGGACACGCTGGCGAATGTGGCCAGGGAGAAGGAAATCTGGGCTTTCCTTGCTTAGGCAGCTGCCCCTGCAACCCAACCACGGATAAGCGGTAGAAAATGGATGGATGAATAGATGGACGCTGTGTGTATTTGTTGTGTCAGTGTGTATTTTATTGGCATCACTGTGTATTTTGTTGGAGTCAGTGTGGAAATTACAGAGTGGGTCAGGGTCATACCGTGGAGGACATTCCTTCCCAGAACAGAACTCATGTGTGGGTTCTGGTCTCGTCAGAGAGTCACAATAACTGTCATCAACTTCGGCACCATCATACCTCACACACAGGGCGTAACTTGTGGTGATACCTGTTAACGCACACACACCCATCAAGAAAACATGGAGTTCAGTGTGTGAAGTGTTTGTGATGAAAAACAGAGCTAAAGAAAATATAAAGAAGATCAAACATTGTGACCTCTTCAGTTTTCGGAAAGTATTCAGACACTTTTTGTTTCTAATTATTTTTTAAACATAAATTAGATGTTAAAATTGATCATTTTTCAAAAGAAACTCTGAATACAACAGTTAGGACTGAATACTTCGTAGAAACCTTTCTACAGTTCTGAGAAAAGTTCGGTCCAAATCAGATAAAATAACAAAACTAATTAACTTTGAGCTTTTTTGAAAAACATATACTACCACTCAAAAGTTTGAGATCACTTCCCCATTGAAAGTTTTCTAAAGTGATCCAAAACTTTTGAGCTGTAGTGTATTTTGACATCTTCCCTAAAATATAATTTTTACTTCAAAAACCCACAAAAGAAAGAAAATGTACTAAACACTTTTGATGCTTTTCATGCATGAGCACACACAACACAGAGAGATTTTCTTCTTGGACATTTGAAGCAATGGGCAAACAGCATGTCCTAATCTGAAGAATTTCATCATCAGTCTGGTGCACCTCTTTTACAGCAGTCTAAAGGCAAACTGAGGCCTGTGGATGTGACAGAAATGCTCCTAGTCCCTGGGCAGGGCTGTGCCGGGGTATATGGGAGGTGTTTGAGCCTGTCTTTTGGGAGCTGTGTCTTTGTAAACCTGCACCTCGGTGCCCACTGGGTCCGTTCATCATCGTCCTGTGTTGATAGGCGCCCCCCTGGCCCCGTAACCCGGGGGGTGGGGGTGTCCCCCAGGACCTGGAACCCAATCCAGAAGTCCCACAACAAACCACCAGGGTGGGACTGATTCTTCCTGCTACTTAAGAACTCTTGGGTCTTGGGCCCCTCCCTCTATCTAATCACTTTTAACTGTATTTATATTTTTGATCAATTATTCGAGGGGGAATCATTGGAAATAATCAGCATATAATGCTAAAGTAAGGATTACAACAGCCTCGTCTGTCTTCTTTTTCACGTTTGATTTCTTTCTTTTCTTACCCCTCTCCTTTGTACCCTTCTATTTCACTCTTTTTTTTCCCTTTGTTTCCCTTGTCAGGTTTGACATCAATATTTTAGTTACAGCAAATAAATAAGAATACAAATAAAATTACAATAAAAAGGATCTAGTATCTAGGGCAGCCATTCGAGATGCCTCCCTTGGTAGCAAAAAATCTGTCAGGCACATTTTGGCAAACAGACCACCACTCTGCACGTCATGATGCTGGACAGGGTTTTTTAAAAAAAAAAAAAAAAAAAAAAAAGCTCCTGGTGAAGTGTCAATCAAAAGCTGATAAGCTGTTGAAAAACTACAGCTGTTGTAACTACCCAGTGTATGTTTAGAATACTCTTTTGGAAAAAGTTGTAAAAAATGTTCCTTAGGTTTTAAAAATTTCCTGAATTCTGACTTTTTTCTCAGAATTTAATTTTTTTTTTTTTTCAGTGGCCTTAATCCTCTTCCGTATTTAGGTGTGTTTTAGTATTCACAAATACCTGTTGGCTCAGTGCTGCAGCTTAAAAGACCCTGAATACTGATTTGCATGAAGACATTAACTCTGCTTGGTGTGTTGTCATTGTACGGTAAACCAAACAAATGGATCTAATTTTGGCTGAGATGAAAAAACCCAGGAGGTCTAAGAGTATTTGGTGTACAAGTATTTACCTGCTGTACAGGTGGAGCTGCACGGAGCGTAAGCAGAAACCTTCCAGCGATACAGGTCGTCTAAACTGATTCCTGGAGGTGAATCCAGATCAAAGTCATTGCTAGAAGAAACAAAAACAGATTTCTGAAAGCTGTTTTTCACTTCAATATAAAAATGTTCAATTATGTTTAAGTTTTGGTTGAGATCTAGACCCACACCCTCTAAAATAGTGCAGTCTGAAGAACGAAATGACATCACATTTTTTACGCTAAGATAGGCAGTAACAACTCTGGAGGATATTTTATTGGGACCAAATATGGTTATGTTGATCTGAAAAGAAACTAGACCTCTGCACCTCCTTCACTGGCTCTAGAAAACCAGCCTCTGATACAAGAATAACCAGTTGCAGATTTTATGAGACCTAATCAGGTTCAGTACCACTCAAGGCCACATTATTCTGTTGCCTGAGTAGTGTCAGTGGCTTTCAACCAATAACAAATTATTTTCTGTGTGAAATGATCTGATGGTATTTATTGATCTATTAACAAATATCTCTTCTGAAACTGCTCATACCTTTCTGTGTTGGCTTCCTGGGCTGCTGACGCCTGCTGCATCTGAACCAAGACGACTGATTGCGGGTCAGTAACTATGAACATGTCCGAGTCTGTTTCTACTTGTATGTCTGAACGTGTTTCTGTTTGTACATCAGAGTGTCTTTCCGTCTGTATGTCCAAGTGTCTTTCTGTATGTACGGCCGAGTGCATTTCTCTTTGTAGGTCCGAGTTTGTCTCTGCTTGTACGTCCAAGTGTGTTTCTGTCTGTACACCCGAGCGTATTCCTTTGATAGCCATAGTTTCTACAGCTGTTTCTGTTATTGAACTTGTGTCTTTGGGTGCTGGTGTCTGTTTCATAGACAGTGTTTTGGCGTGTGTAGGCCCATGTGTTTGATTGTAATGTAAATTCTCCAGCAGCAGGTAGGAAGCATCCTCTGGCTGAGCTGCAGAATGAACACTCTGACCTGTAAATAGAACAACTTATGAATGTAGAGTTGTTACAACTGTTGCTGTTGAAAGGACTTATCCTAGTTATTAGTCTTTATTAATAAGTGTCAACTAACAACTATTAATATTTAATTAAATTAATGTAAAACCCATAATTTTGGTATTAATGTTTGATAAACTCTGCAACTGTTGCATCCCAAACAGGTCCTGTCACATGACTACCCTTTTCAGGGATACCCATCACTTCCTTTAGTCTTTTTTACCTGAAAATGAGAGCAGCAGTGTATTGTATTCATCAGCAGCTGGTGGTTTGTCAACAGAGTTGGAGGAACTTCCTGAATGAGTAGAAAAGCAAAGAGGAGACAGTTTCTATGCCAATGAAGCTAAAACACTGCAGAATAAGTTATGTTTAGATCAGTTAACATAGATTTGAATTTGGGAATTCATTTAAATTCAGGCAGTTTAAGGTTGCTCTCTTTGGAACGGAGAAGCTTAAGAAGACTCTTGTCTAGTGATGGACTTACTCTGGATGGTATTGGCTTCATTTAGTACAATGAGGAACCTTGGAACTTTTCTGGAGCAGGAGACTGCAGGTTTGTTTGTCCTAAAGGTTCTAAAGTAGAATGGGGGGCAGAACCTTCCGTTATCGGACGCCTCTCTGTAGAACCAGCCCCTAGTTTAGCTTCAGGAAGATGACACCCTCTCACTCTTCAAATCTTCCTTTTTCATAAATCTTATAATTAGGACTGGCTTAGTTACCCTTAAGAGATATTTATGCTCCACACCAGGGTTATTCAATTTGGTCCTACGAAGTCCACAATCCAGCAGGTTTTCCATGTTTCCCTGCTTCAAGACACCTGACTCAAATTAATTATTCATTGTGCAGAACTTGATTGGCTGTTAGATCCATTTAATTTGATGCAGGTGTGTTGAAGCAGGAATACATGGAAGACCTGCTGGATTGTGGACCTCGTAGAACCCAATTCAATAACCCTGCTCTACACTAAAGCCTTCTTTCCATTCTCTGCATCATTTATGTGTGTAACTTGTTCCATTTCCAGGGCTCTTGCTGATGCACCCCTCGACGCAGCAAACGGGGCAGTAGACCCAGAAACCCCAGGGAAAGGTTAACCAGTATAGCTGACATGCAACCAGCAAAAAGAACAAAAAGGAAGAAAAAGCCACAATGAATTTATTGGCTGTACAGCCCATTGTCATCTATTGTGCTGCCTCCTTTTATGTCTCTTTCTGACAATAAGAATTATCATGATCTCCTCAACCATTGTTTGTCATTGTCTGAAACTGACATCAGATCTCAGAGGTTAACTATGAACTCTGCATTGCCCTCTGGTGGATGTATAGTTGAACAACCATACCAATATAATTGATACGTGAAAGTATGAGAGCAGTGATGTGTGCAATTGATGTATCTCTATGTGTACAAAAAGGGAGCGTGAATGAGCCTTTATCCATCCCTTTAGTTCTGCTGCTATAGGCCATGGTTGCTGGGGGACATCCGTCCGTCCGTCCCTCCATCCATCCATCCATTCTCTTTCACTTATCAGAGTTGACGTTACAATGCTTCCCCCTCCTAGGCCACTGAATGGTGGACTAGAATCTCCTCAAAGCTGTCTGGAAGTCATTAACCATGGCCTCACCACGCTCCTCACCATGCCCAAATTTTTGCCTCAGCACCATCTGAAGTTCCACTCCACTAGCTGAGTCCAACAGGCCAAAAAAGCCCAGACTCCTTTAGCTTGACGGCATCCCTCACCGTCTGTGTCGACCCATGGTTTTTGGGATTACCGTCATGACAGGCACCGACCACCTTACAGCCACAGGTCTGGTACCGCCTCGACAATGGATGCACGAAACACAACCCACTTGGACTCAATTTTTTCCTGCCTCACCTGGGACATTAGAGCTGACGCCCTTTCTGACACCAGATATTCCCAGCAGACCATTACAACACTTTTTGGACTGCCAGGACTGAACGGCATCCTCCCCCACCATCTGATCCAACTCACCACCAGGTGGTGATCAGTTGACAGCTCTAACCTCTCTTCACCCAAGTGTCCAAGACATGCGGCCGCAAGTCTGACAACACAACTAGAAAGTCAATCATTGAAATGCGGCCTAGAGAGTCCTGGTTCCAAGTGCACATATGGACATTTTATGCTTGAACATGGTGATCTTTATGGACAATCCATGACAAGCATAAAGTTCAACAACAAAACACCACTCAGGTACAGATCAGGGGGGTTCCTCCCAGTTACGCCCCTCGAGGTCTCACTGTCTTATACGTGAGCATTGAAGTCTCCCAGCTAAACACTGGAGTCCTCAGCAGGAGTGCTCTCCAACACTCCGTTCAAGGGCTCATCCAGCCAGAACTTGTCCTCCTAACAGAAGATGGAGGGAAGCTATCCTCTTGCCTATTTGGGTATACCCCAATGTACTAGGGATGTGAATCCCCATCACTGAGGAAGATTTGATACACATCTCGATACGCTGCCAGTGAAACAATAGATTAATGATACAGTGAAGCCACCTGCTGATTTGATATGACTCATTATTGACTTGACAACAATTTGACTTTAAACAATGCGCTTCGGTTTGATACGATTCAAACTACTCAACACAATACAAAGAATTTACAAGCCCACATCTAGTTTCTAAATACAATTATTTTGTTCTCTTTTTATCTTGTGAACAATGTATTTGCATTTAGCTTGTAACTGTAACCAATGCATGCTGAAGCTACCAGTGCAGTCGCATCGCAAACGTCTGTCTCGGACCACAGATTCAAATCAGTAAGTCTCTCCATCCCTACAATGTACAGGCATCAAGCCTGGGGGCAATGAGTATGCCCACAACTGCTCAGCACCTCTCACAGGGAGCAACTCCAGAGTGGAAGAGTCCAACCCTTCTCAAGAAGTTCCAGAGCCTAAGATGTGCTTCATAGTAAGTCCAACTATATCTAGCTGGAACTGATTGACCTCATGGACCAGCTCAGGCCACTTCCGCGTCATAAAAGTAAAATTCCATGTCCCTATAGCTAGCTTCTGCAGCCAAGGATTAGATTGTTGGAGTCCCAGCTTTTGGCCACCGCCCAGCTCAAAGTGCATCCTATAACTATGGAAAGTTTTCCTTACTGGTTTTAGTTTTGAAGGAGGTTTTCCTTCCTCATTCTGATGAAGTATTACATCTTCACTGTCTCCTCATGCAGCTCAGGATACAGGATTGAATCAAAGAGCAGATTTGATCCAGTCTTTTGGCTTCCTTAGATAGGTAATTATTATAAATGGGTTTCTTGAACAGACAGTAATGAAGCATCTTTCCTTAGCTTGTTACGCCATGAATCAGCCAGGAGGATTATTAGGTAAATCATATTTAATAATTTGTTAGCTTTTTATTCAGTTCAAATCCAGAATGTCGTCTCTAAACTGCAAAACTAATAAAGTGATGAATGATTTCAGGACTGACACACATTTAGTCTGCAACTTCAGTAAAACAAGAAGAGATCAAACTGCCACCTACGGTATCCAGATGGTGATAAAGGTCCCTGCTTTTCCTCATCATTACTGCTCAGCACCTGACCTACTACATCAGCTGGTCTGTAGACCACGGCCACAGGTGGAGGAGATGGGCAGGGTGTGTGGACCTCCCACACCTCCTCATCTTTATTCAGTAGTATGTCTGGTAGTGTGTTATGATGATGGATAGATGCACTTCTGCTGCGGTTCAAACGTCTCTGATCTTCTGGGCCAGTGGTGACACTGCTGGCAGCCGTGATGTTGTGAGGCTTCAGGGGGACGGTGTACTCATAGGTGATGTGTGGCAGTTTCCCATTTAAGTTGTAATACTACATACAAGGAAATAAAATGGTACTAATCAGCCGCTTCCTTCTCAAATGACGTTTGACAGTTAACCCGATTCACATTAGTATTTAGAAATGCATTTATTTGTATATGTGTGTACCATAACACGAAGGGCCTGGCCTGTGGGCCCCTGGGCGATGATGTACTCCAGCCCACCAGAGAAGACGCTGCTTGGACGTCGATATTTGAACACTGTTCCAGCCACATGGAAGTTCTGAGGATTGTCAAAGACGGCATTTCCATTGAAGAAGAAGTGTCCTTCATTATCTGTAAGAGCTGGACAGAATGAGAAACGTTACGATGGACAAATAAGTTCATCTGATGGAAACTTCATTCTCCACCATGGACAAAGTACTTGCCTTCACTTCCACATCTACAGAGGATTTATGATCTATACACCCTGTTTCCTCACCCAAGATGTTCTCCGTCTGATGTCTCTCTATGATTTGGATGTTTGAAGCTCCAGGTGGTATGTTGGTGATGAACACATAACCTGAGGACAAACACACATATTCATTCATTCATTTTATTTATTTTTTTACTTGTCCTGTCCAACATTGTAGCAAACAGAATGATGGTCAGGCTGCTGTGTGGAACAAATCTGCTCTGCCAAGAGGAGCTTTATAGGTATAAGCCCCCCTCCTAGTCTTTTTTATGTCTTTTGGGTGGCTGTGGCTCAGGAGGAAGAGCAGTTGTCTTTCAACCGGAAGGTTGAAGGATCGATTACAGGCTTTCCCT
>JBAMHW010000008.1:2462370-2487697 GCA_037177495.1 Rhadinocentrus ornatus | reverse complement strand
CCACCCGCGCACCCCGTGAACCAGGGCACTAGCCCCATCCTCCTCCACCCTCACCCCCCCCCCCCCCCATCTTTCCCCCATCCTCCCTCCTACACCCACCCACACCATCCTCCCTCCTCCAACTATTTCTCTCATCTATCCACCCTGTAACCCCTCACTCACAACCTCGCCCCCTCCGTACCCACAAACACTCCGTTTCACACACCCCCACAGGTACATGTGACCGCTCCTCACATACATGCCTATGTCCCGCTAGTCCTGACACACATACACACACGCAGACATATACACACAAATGCACACACTCACATACCCATACACACCCCACCAACCTCTCAGACATACCCTTACCAATCCCCCAGTGTCTCCCACTACAATCCCCCCAAGCCCCACTCAGTCTCCCTTCATACCCTTACACCCCTCCTAACACCGTACCGTACCCTGGGGAGGCCCAGAACCCCCGGCACCAAAACGATCCCTCTACCCCCGAGAGAGGGGGCCACCCCCAGGCACCAGAGCCCAGAACCCCCACCCGGCCCTCCACAGAACGATCCGGCCACCCGGCCAAGGACCCACGCCCACCGACACAGGCTTCACACAGCTCTACAGGGCCGGACACAGTGCCACCCCCACAGTGGAGTAGTCCAGGCCCCCACCACGGGAAAACCACCAGGGACCCATAGCCAGAGGAAAGCCCCCACCAACATCCAGTCCCCCGAGCCACGAGGTCACAATCCTCCACCGACACTAAGTGATGAAGGTAATCACAAGGGACCAGAGGGAATGAAATTCAGCTAACTGGTTCCTTGAGGAGGCAGACATGGACTCATTACTGACGCGGTCTAATAGGATGTTCCTAAACTGCTGAATAAACAGATTATTTTTGGTTTTCCAGTTCACAAGGATAGTTTTCTTTGCGATGCATAAGACCGTTAAGGCCGTGAGGATCATGCATTTAGAGTTAATTACCATGTTAATTTCACACAAGTCACCAAGCAGTAATGAATGAATGAATGAAAAAATGAATGAATGAATGAATTAATTAATTCATTAATGAATGAATGAATCCATTAATTTATTTATTAATGAATGAACGAATGAATTAATTCATTAATAAATGAATGAATTAATTAATTAATTTATTAATGAATGAATGAATGAATGAATCCATTAATTAATTTATTAATGAATGAATGAATTAATTAATTCATTAATGAATGAATGAATGAATGAATCCATTCATTAATTTATTAATGAATGAATGAATCCATTAATTAATTTATTAATGAATGAATGAATTAATTAATTCATTCATTAATGAATGAATCCATTAATTAATTTATTAATGAATGAATGAATTAATTCATTAATGAATGAATGAATGAATCCATTTATTAATTTATTAATGAATGAATGAATCCATTAATTTATTTATTAATGAATGAATTAATTAATTCATTAATGAATGAATGAATGAATCCATTTATTAATTTATTAATGAATGAATGAATCCATTAATTTATTTATTAATGAATGAATGAATGAATGAATGAATCCAGTAATTAATTTATTAATGAATGAATGAATGAATGAATGAAAGAATGAATGAATGAATGAATGAATGAATGAATTAATTAAT
Source organism: Rhadinocentrus ornatus (assembly GCA_037177495.1). Classification (NCBI taxonomy): domain Eukaryota; kingdom Metazoa; phylum Chordata; class Actinopteri; order Atheriniformes; family Melanotaeniidae; genus Rhadinocentrus; species Rhadinocentrus ornatus. Next base: position 2,486,058 of record JBAMHW010000008.1, on the reverse strand, counting down.
TCATGAATGAATGAAACAATATCCTTGCCCAAGCTTCTGCTGCACTGATGCTTTTGTCTGTCTTTGCGTTATTAATTAATAATTTTGTTTTTTAGAGTGTTTCTGTTGAATAATCTGAACTTGAATTTGGATGTGTATCTAAACCAGAACAGCAGTTTTTCAGAGATGGCATCAGTGACGTCAGGCTTCTGAGTCGAAATAGCCTGGTGGAAAAAGTTCAGTTAAATCTAACAGAAGTAAAAAATGAAAACAGTTTTCTTTGGGAACAGCTGAGAAAAATATTAAACAACAAAAATACTTAATATAAAAAATAAACTCATACTGTATGTTTTGTATCTTTGTGCATGTGTGTCTATGTGCATTTAAACGATCTGCATTTTATGAGTGCGTCTATGTACATGTGTGTGTGTGTGTGTTACCTAACTGTGTGAGTGCCTTCCTGTAGGATCCTGTGATGCGCCGACATGACGTCCCGTTTCCTCCACATACTCCACACCTGTCGATGGTCTGAGTGCTGTACAGCTCCCCATCACAGCCTACAGGCTGAAGCAGAGCAGATATTAAACTCACCTCACCGAGTTGGACGTCTGCCCTCTGAAATCAACCTATTCTGGATGAACATTTTAAAATGATCACATCTTTGGTTACCTGACAAATACCCTGGATACACACTCCGTGGTATTTGGTATCACGACAGAAAGTACCGTCATGGGCAGGAACGAGCAGCTGTCGCTCACCACTGATGGTTGTGCACTGGAGGTCACATGGCTTATTGGAGATGCTGATATAATCAGCTAAACAGGAAATTACATGGTAAATATATATATAATTTCTTCTCATGTCACAACATTTCCCATTTCTGTGTTATGAACTTTACAAAACTCAATTTATCACATCTGGTTAATGTTTTGGAAAGCAGAAGTTAGATTCTGCTCCAAATCAATATCTGCTGTTCAAACACACAGCGTCTATAAATTCACCTTACAACTCCTGACAAAAGTTATCAACCCCTCTTATTTTTTCCCTGTTTTGTTGCTTTACAACCTGAAACTTATAGGGATCAGTTCTGTGATGTGGTATGACAGCTGACACGTCTAAACCGGTGAAGTGAAACTAACAGTGACACTGTAGTGTTTTGTAAAAGAGGAGGAAATCTAAGCAGTCGTGAGCGTTCAGTCGCTCATAGATGTGGTTCAGTCAGGTAAACCTGTCCTGAAAAGCTTCAGAGTCCAACCAGCACAGAGTTATAAAAACCAAAACATTCAATATCTTTAAAAAAATGAAAATCTTTTAGACCGTTAAATCTATTATAAGTAGATTAAATGAATAAATACAAACAAAATATAAAACCCTTACATCAGTTTACATGACCATCAAAATCAGGTAACTGGCAGTAATCAGATCACTAATAATCAGATCTGAAGTCTACGTCCATTTCTGAAATGGGATATTCTAAAAACCCTGGGGCCTCATTTATAAAGCTGATGTAGGCACAAAAACTGGCGTACGCCACATATAGTCAACTTTTAGGATTTCTAAAAATCAAACTTGGCAGGAGAATGTTCCTACCTCCACGGCAATTCTGACCCAGGCGTACGCACAGAATCTGGATAGACGGGAAATGCGACACCAAAGGTACAGAATGAAATCAAGTAATTTCTCTGAGATCCACCAGAGTGGGGCAGACTGGAGCTTCTAGAAATAAGGCAATGCTTATGAAACACATAAGAGGTGGATTTCCTTTATTTATTTATTTATTTATTTATTCTTACACAATCCTTTTATAATTGTCCTAATTTCGGTCAAGACAGTCTCCATTGTTAATAGCGTCGAGCGTGTCCCTCTGCACCTGCAGGACTTCCTCTGAAGACATGGCTGCTGCGGTGCTGCGTGGAGTCTCTTGTCTCACCCTCTCCACTTACAGCTGCAGCAACCAGGAACTATAAAGAAAAATCCGTGTCCTCCAATTAAACATTTTCGGTTTTTCAACGTGGTCCATCAGGATCTCTACCTCACACTCCGAAAAATTCCACTTTTTCCCTCCTTTTCTGCTCCTGAGACATAATGGAAATGATTTGATGAACATGTATCATCATGGCTCAGTGGTCTCCTTGTAGCCTGAGGGTTGCCGGTTCGATCCTTGGCCTGTTAAGCTCATGTCAAGGTGTACTTAAGCAAGACACCAAACCCCAAATTGCTCATGATGGGTCGTGGCTAGCACCGTGCATTGCAGCTTCCGCCATCAGTGGGTTGTCTAGCTCTGTTGGGTTGTTGTGTGTTGTTGTTGTGTGTGTTTGTTCTTGTGTGTTGGGTGGGGGGGGGCGTGGCCTTTCTGTGTGGAGTTTGCATGTTCTCCCCATGTAAGCATGTGTTCTCTCCAGGTTCTCCAGCTTCCTCCCACCGTCCAAAGACATGCAGAATGGTTGTTTGTCCCTATCTATGTCCAGGGTGTACCCTGCCTCTCACCTGTTAAAATACTGGGATACGCTCGACCCGTAATGGACTAAGCAGTAGATAATGAATATGTATCATAGGACCTTACCATTTAAAGCCAGGAAGACATTCCCTCAGGTGCCCTGTTTTAGAGTTGATTCTGATTTATAAAAGGAAACAGGCATAGAACATGCGTGCACACTCTTTTATAAATCTGAAAATTGAAGTGCGTAGCATTTCGCTTTTGCCCTGCAGACGTTACCTTTAGTTTGCTTTGCTACACAGTTTTATAAATGAGGCCCCTGGCCTGCATATTCCTTTTCCTGTTGTCTTCTTTGTTGTACATGTACGGCATTTGCTGTCTGAAAGTTAGCTGTTACTGTAGAGCAGGGCCAGCGCATGTCTCTATTTATTGATTCATAATTTAGAAAATACTGTCAATAACCAGAAAAACCTAAATTTGGAAAGAAATGCTCTATAAATCAGGCTCTGAAAGAGCTAAAAAAAACTTTCTGTAAAACCTTTAAAAATACAAATAGGTGCAGAACTGGAAAGTTTGGTGTGTGGACGTGCTGCATAAGTGGATATTTTAGATCCAGAGTTTTAAAACTATAACACATTTTTATTCTAAAACTCTATTTGCAGACATCAGACCATATCGTTTGCTAGAAACAAGTATGCAGAACATCTATAACACAATAGCTTGTATAGGAGCTTTATCTGAACACAAGCTCAGTAACACGTTGATACATCTGCTTCAGGCAGACATCCTGAGATAATTACCGTTAGATGTTTGGACATTCAACCCAGTGTCCTTAATTTTACTTGAAAAATTAAATCGCTTACATAAAATCCACAAATATTTACATTACAGGTTGTAATGCAAGACTACAGCAAGCACTTTGGGATGCCGGGTGAGTCTGGTTTCAAGAAAAGTAGAGCTGACTAACACACCTGGGTAAAGTGGTATCCACTGGTAGTATCTGTTTCCAAAGGCTTTAGAGTTGAACTGGGAACACTGGTGCTGTTTGAAGCTAACACTGGGAGTTGGACAGGGCTGGAATCAGATAAAAGTGATACATACAGCTTAAAATAAAATCTTTTCATTGATTTCCTTCAACTGATTAATAAGTAATGGATTGGCACCATACCTGGTTCAGACATAGCTGGAACTGTTTAGTGGAACCAACACAATATGAGTCGTTTACATTCAGGGTGGTGGGCAGCCTGAGACACACAGGACAGTTTGTATTTAAGTTTACATCACACTTCATGTATGAGATAATACAGGGCAGGGTTATTTAATTTCAGGATCCTCCATAAATTCCAGGTGGAACCTCCACCACCACCTGGATTTATGATCAGCTAACAACGGACCACAGTTTGTGAGACTGAAAGGTTGTGTGTCTGAGATGGTGGTGGAGCACCACAAGGGACTGTACTCGCACCATTTCTCTTCACACTGTACACCTTAGACTTTCAATTCAACTCTGAGTCCTGTCATCTGCAGAAATACTTTGATTACCTTGCAGTTGTGGGGAGCATCGGTTATGGACTAAAGAGTCCAAACCTGCTCCTACTTGTGTGTGCCAGTTAAAAGAAATGCTGCTGCATTTTGTACAAGCTGCAGTTGAGAAATGAAGGGCTGATTCACCCCAAAATAAAGTACATGGCAGTAATCTAGCTGGGAGGTTACAAAGACATGGATCGCTGTTTCTGTGCTGTGGTGCTAGAAAGTGCTTCATTCTGGCCACTTGCCACGGGTGAAAGAAACAACTGGATCTTATCCTCATCCTGCACTTAGCACCAACATGTCTGCTCTAGATCTCTGGTCGTCTCAGTGTTTGTGCAGCAGCTGCTTCCTCCCTCTCCTCTCATGTTGTTCCAGGAATCATGACGGCTGTCAGTGATCAGCTTTTCACTCTTGTTGCGTTCAGCTGAGAAGGAGGAAACTAGCGGTTCATGGTTCACACCATCATATATTTACCTCAAAAAAGGTCTAGATTGGGAGATGAGAGTGAGATGATGTTATATGAATTCTGCATTATGAACTAGAAGATGGTAGATGATTTAGAACATATAGATTCTACATTACATGCTGCATTTACTGACCTGTGGACATCTGACGTTTAGAGAAGGTCAGTTAGCACTAAATATTTGTAGCATTGGCTCTTTCTGTTGATACAATGCAGTAAAAATGAGCAAATTTCAGGCAAATGGTGATTAATCACAGTTAATTCATTTAAAGGCAGTGATTAATCATGATTAATTAATTTGAAAGCTGATTAATCTGATTAAAAATGTTATTCATTTGGCAACCCTAATTTTCACATGTTTATTTAAGATAGTTAAAGTTGATTTAAGATTGCTGTACGGTTGTTAAATAAACAAGTAATAAACTACATTTATATCTGTTTGTTTTTAAAATTACTAAATACATTTTTTAAGTTAGGTTTGATGTTGCTTAGCACTAAAGTAAGATCTCAGTCTTTTCCACAGAATGAAACATAATTCAATGCTTAACAAATCCAGTGAGCTCACATTTTGACGACTCATAATCAAACTGGCATAATCAAAAAGTTTAAAATCTTTTTTTATAACTCCTGAGCTGTTGCTCCAAAAATTCTGATAAAAATCTAGGATGGCCAGGACTGCGTTGGGTATGCTGGGAGTTATTTTGGACTGCCTCCACACAATACTTAAGAAATTAAAAATTCTTTTGTGATTTTTGCTCTTCATAGTTGAAAATTTAAATATTCATGAAAAAGACAGTTTGTCTAAAATTTACAAAAATATTCACACATTTGGGACTATGTTTACAAGGTGGTGATTATTTTAAATGTACCTCAGATTGATACTTACTAAATTAAATCTTTAAGTGTACGGTGCGTTTTATGACAGAATTTTTAAAAATCCTGTATGCTGATGCTTTGCTGAATATTGACCAAACTTCCTAGGTTTGACAAGGACCAGAGGATTACTGTAGTAAATTTTGCACCAATAGGGTAATCTGATACGATTGAGCCAATTTGCATACTTCTGAAAAAAGAGAGCACAGATCTCTGTGAAGCAAAATTTAGACCATTTTAGATGTTTGGCATCATCCAAAGAATATATCCTGCACATGTTAGTTCTGTAGGACAAAATGGTAAACATTGTCCTATGAATCTCGCGTCTGGAGCTTCCACTCCAGAAGCTCCTCTTACAAGACAAAAGATCCTTAATTCACATTCACTTTACAATAAAGACACAAAACATGGATGTGCATATCAACTCACAAATAAAATTTAGTTAAGACTATAAAATATTCAAAATGGCTCCATATATAAATGCATAAAAAATATTTTGTTACATCAATAGGAATACTCTTTCAAAGTATCTACACATTGTACATGCCATGCTACCTGTTCTATAAAGACATTTGGACACTCTCCATTCTGGTTTAAATACTCATTAGAAGGCATGGGCCATGACAGCTAGGTTTGATGCGAATCGTCCAGCCGTTTTGGCAGAATAAACTACATATTAGCGCCCCCTAGAGTTGCACTTTTTCCAAAATGTCTACACCTGTTTAGCATTGAGTTCCGGACTGACTGTATGAATTTCATGTCATTATCTGTTGTTGTAAAGATACAGACGAAGTCTTTTGTTTCAGCTTGGACTCAGCCAGAATTTTCGATGACTGGGTCAATGCCCTCCTTAACAAAAGTTAACAAAAAAGGGTTTGAAAATTTTGCTATGTAACGTCGGAAAAAATTCTTTGGAGAGAGAAAGTAATAATTAGAAAAAGATTCAGATTCAGTCAAGGAAGGTGATGATGTAAAGCCCTTGACTTTGCATCGTGTAGTTTAGGAGATAGAAGCTAAAACCTACTACCCTCTATAATAGTGCAACCCAGTGGCTCACTTTTTTGGTTTCTCTGCATTGACAGGAGTTGTCTTAGGTCCTGTTAACGGCTTAGCTAACGGTTTAGGCTGCCCAAGGCAGAAGAAAGAAAATAATGAAAAACCAATTACAATAGGAGTCCAGGGTTCCAGCACGCTGGAGTGCTGGGAACAACGATGCATGCATTGCAGGCCTTGCACTGCTCCGCTCCTAATAATAATAAGAAGAAACAAAGCTATTACAATAGGGTTGCATCACTGGACACATGCACTGCTCCACTAGCGGTGCCCCCAGAATATTTTCAAAGGGGTGGCCAGATAGGGCCAGTAAAAATATTAGGGTGGCATAGCAAATTGGTCCTCCATGTAGTAAATTAGGTAGAGTCCAGCCTGTGGATGAGCCCTGCATGCCCCTTCACTCTTTTTCATTAAAAAGATGACATCCAACACACGTTTAAGGCAAAAACCAGGTCTTCTAGCCAGTCTCCCTGAAGAGTCCTGGAAAACCAGAAGTTGTGGCTGTTTTAGCTTCTTTGCTCTTGACTGAGATTCTAGATCAAGGATACAAGAGAGAAAATAATTTTATACAGCATTAATACAAATAGTGACTAAATTAAGTGTCCTTAAGTGTACTTACATTTGTAAAACTTTTCTATTTAGATTATTCTGAACTTCAACTCGTGATCAAGGCGCTTCATAAAGGTTTTAAATAATAACGTGCAATGTCCACACTCATTCTAAACATATTATAACCACAGATTTATTAAGATGATTTTATCCTGTAGCCATTCATTTCTCATATCGTGCACACACAGTTAAATCCACCAGGTGCAGGTGGAATGTCTGGCCGAGCTCTAGCACTCTACTCTGTGACTGATCTTGCTCCCTGCTGCTCACGGTCATGCAGAGGATCTGTTTCGGCCCTTGTAGAGATGTAGCCATGGTCTGAGTCTCTATCATGCTGTCTTGCTGCCCCTCCCTCAGCTACATGGTCACCCTCCTCCCCACCACTGTTATTGACTCGACACACGGGAGGCGACATCGTTCCTTCTTCATCATTTTTTATAGAACTTGCGCGATGATACGAAAATGGCTGCCCTCCTCCAGCCAAACAACAGGCGACATTCATGTATGTGAAATGTTGCACTCGTTCACGTAGACGTGCACACGGAGGCTTGTGACGCGACACAAGAAAATTGAAAAATGTTCAGTTTTTGTCGTATGGCACTGACCAATGAGCTGAGAGCAGGCTGGACAGTGCAGTCTGCAAACACTTTCAACATGGAGGAACAGATCATTTTAGCTGCGTCTGACTTTCCCAAAGTTTACAATACCCCTCTTCATTGTCTGCAAACTGACATGGAAGCACACCTCACTGACAGCAGTCAGCTTTCACACCAAATAACGTAGCTCACAGATGATGCCAACTTCTGCTAGCGTAAGTTTGAACTGTTTGAATCATCCTGGAAAGCCATGAAAACATTAAGGCAGGTGTTCTGACAGCTTGGTATAAAACTGCAAATGACTCATTAATTCAGCACCACTGACTGATTATGCCAGCATAAAGCCGACTTTGAAGCCACTAGCAGTTAGTTTTGTGTATTATATTTCATATTACTTGCAAACTGCTCAAGTGCATTCTCTCGTATGACGAAAGCTAGAGGAAAAACTCACTTAAAACAAACAAAAAGTGTTTGAAACTGTACTTACAAGGCAGTTTTTTCCCTGTTAATCTTTTGCAAGTGAAGTTGTAATGTTGAAACACGCCTAGTAGCATGGACTCATTAGCATCCAGCACCTTTTCCAAAATGCCGCGAGATTGAACGTGTAATGTTAAACTTGGAAATTACTATAGCCAACCAGCATACCTCTTTGTAAGCTCTATTATTTCCGTGTATGTAGAGGATATTTGGTATGAAACTCAAATGAGAAATGTAGTTAAATGCTTAGGTCACATTTAAAGTGAAAATTATTTGTGTGATTGTAGGTATTTGAGAAACCAGTGCAATCAATGCAGTTACCAGGGGGCGCCAGTAGGGGGAGTGTGGGACCAATAAACTGTGTTGCGAGGCACATCTCTTCCTCACTCCAGTTATTACATGCAGGAGCTGAGGAAAGCTGGTGTCCATGTGTTCTTAACTAATTCTCCCCCTTTCCAGGTATGAACACCCTCATAATGACAATCTATGCCTGCAAGTGGATAAATAAGTGTTAAACCTACCAAGGGCTACTTTTTGTAGCTTGACGGGACTGTGTGTTTTAACATGATTATCTAAGTTCTGCATCCGCGATGAAGCACGTGTCAAGTTAGCATAATTAGCTTGAAGCTAACAGCGTTCTATGTTAACCGAAACACCGTCTGTTGAGTCACCGTAGTTAGTAAGAACTATGGATTAGCTGAGAACTTGTGTTGTCATGTGTGTGTCTTAATGTTCTGTGTTTAATTTCTGTACTGCGAAATTAGGAGTGCTGTTAATTCTACTTGGACGTATGAGTTAGAGGCCTGACAACTCTGGTAATGAGCCCAGTCACAGTATGTTCATTTTGTTGCTTACCATATGATATTTTAGTATGTTCATTCTGTTAAAAGGTTTGTAAATGTTTGCATTATCGCTGTATTTAGGGTAACATCTGTGTCTAGTTATATGCAATGTATGTAATACATTAAGCCCAGTTTAAACATGCAGGAGCCGAGGAAAGCTGGTGTCTGTGTACTCTTTACCAACAAGATATGACTATGGTAAGCTATTTAGACAAGTTGTGCAACAACTGACTTAGCAACGGCACAATGAAACTTACAGCATTTTCGTACTTACCGGTGTTATACATGAGCCGATCTGCTCGATCACGTGTTGAGCATGTGACACAGAAGTGTTGCGAGCATTGTTTCTGAGCATTGATTCAGCATGCCAAAAGTACCGTGACCATATCAACTGAGGCCTCATTACGTCATCAATGCGTGTCAAGCAGCAGGCGGGAACTTTGAAGAGGTCGAGCTTGTCAATCTCTCAATTATTTAAATGGATTCCAAATTTGGTTTTTGAGAGGATCAGATTCTGCAAGCGATTGTGCAATACATTTAGAAAACAAAATTAGGGAAAAAAATCACATCAGCATTAGCTTATATTGGATCAGATTTAGCTTTTATAGATTTTAGGTGCGAGACGCCATTACCAGCGCAACTGCTGAACGAGCTCGAAGAATGAGAGTGTGAGAATCACAGGTAAGCTTCATTTCTTTATATAGGTGTTTTTTAAATAGCATTGCAAAAAGCAGACTTTCAAGTTAATCATCCAGAAACATCAGAGAAAATGTCTCAGTCAACAGCTGCAGGGGAACACCACAACCTGTGGGACCTTAGACAGCCGAGCTGGTTTCTAATCACCATCAGCAGAGATTTTTAAATGATTTTAAACTCGTCTTCAAAGATCATCTTCAAACATCTTCAAAGCTGGAGAGGTAGTGTGTCAGAAGAGGAGCAGACTGAAGCCTAACATTATCGAGAAAATATTTAAATAAATTTAAATCTATGACAATCACAAAGTTACCAAAGCAACTTATAATACATTTAAATACAACTGTACAAAATCAGTAACAGAATCATTATCCTGTTGCACAAGCACCCCTTCCCTCATACGTTCCCGCTGTGAGTAGCTTATACTGTAATTAAGATTGGTATAGTTTACATAATTCTGTTACCTAAACTAATCTTACCTAATAACCCCTACTTATCATTTATATGAACGACAGAAAATAAATATTTACTCATGGTAAAATACGTATTCTTGATTGAACACTTATTAAAAGATGAGACAGGGATGACAGATGTGAAGTGAGAAAGTCATCAATGCTGTTCTTCTGATGCATCAGATGCCCACAGCCAGCAGATGAAGCTGTTTGACCTGGTCAAATGATTCAGAACAGTAAAGGCGGACTTATACTTGCGCATTGTCCGCATCACCGCCGTAGGCTCTACGTAACTCCGTGGAGGCTCGACGCGTACCTTATCCAGACCTGACGTGCACCCCTGCTACTCAGTCGGTTGACGCGGAAGTACCCCCTTGTGATTGGTCAGTTTGGGATCTCGTGTTGCCGAATATCTGGATCTTGTGGCTGAATTTGTGTGGTAACCACCGTTTCTAAAAACAATAACCAGTGGATAAAGTTGATGAGAGGCTGATCGAATTATTTATTCATTTTCTTCCACAAACACTGAACCATACTGGAGGCCACTGTTGTTTTAAAACAAAAAATACCTACCGAACTGAAGTTAATCATCAAAATACCTACGACCTGGTGAGTTAACTGGCCGATACCACCTCTGCTGCCACCTTCAGGTTAGGAGGAAAAACTGCAACAGAGACCAAAACGATTCGCACTCCCTACGCTCCAGTGCGAAAGCAAACACACCAACGTCAGCTACACCGTAGCCGGCTGCACGCAGACGCCAGGCAGGCATAAATCCGCCTTATGCCATTTTCATGCATTTGCGTCAAAGTTAACTCGATGATTCACGAGGCCTCGGTTTCACCATCCGTACCGGTTAGCTGCCTTCCAGGCTAGCAAGCTGCTGGCGGCCTGCCTGTGTCTGCAAAGGTAGAGAGAAGATTCTGGCAACAGAGAAGCCGGAGTGGAAATTAGAGTCAAAATATGGGAAGCGACTGAGTGAATGACAGAAAAAATTAATGTTTATTAAATGTTGCTTCTTTCAATTTAGTTGAACTTACGGTCGCACTGCTTCTGTTTTCTTCTTAATCGGTTTCCTCTTGTGCTTCTTCATCTGACTTTTTTGCAGACTGCACACCTTTCGGTACGTTACCACCCCTCACAGGTGAAGGCTGGAGTTAAGGCATTTACACACCTACTCCGAACATTTCGTCCAACTAATTTGCATGGCAATATTTTTTATCGAATCAATGAGAAGTCAATGAAAACGTTCACATCAGTGACGAATTTCCATTAAGCGATTTTGCGAGATTTATTTTTTCGGACTGAGGTCGATTTTTCTTAATATTCGCATCAGACAGATACACAATCGACCAATCAGACGGCGTATTGACAGCGTCACCAGAGCCGGTGTTGCGAGCTATGCAAGTGTCCCTTCTCGCTGCTGCTTCTTTCAAACTTTGTATCACCGTGGCCGAGCGTCTTATTACATTTGTCTCACAAGCGAGACAAGAATTACCGTGATAACGATCACAAAGACAATGTGTGGCAAACAATTGCCAACGAGCGGAATTATGAAGATCCGAAAGTCGGTCCTGAAGCGGTCGTAGTACAGCTTCAGCTCCTGGGCTAAACAATTAAACTCCCCAAGCTCCTCTCTCTATCAAGGATATGGTATACCAGTGCGCTCTTTTTTCTTTTTTTTTTGGCAGCCTCAGCACAATATCATCGTTGCCTGATGTGGAGTCCACGTTTGTTTTTCCCACTTTCCGAATGTGTTTTAGAATCTTTATAATTTATAATAATTTTATAATTTCGTATCGCACTTGGTGTGCATAGACAAAAACCTTGAAATTCTTTTAAAAACAAGAGCAGTCTCTGTGGGCCTGAGGTTCTCTGGCAGATTGTTCCACAGACGAGGGCCATAATAGTGGAACAGGTTAGAAATACTCTTTTTGGGAAGACCAGAGAGTAGAGCACTACAGTAATCTTTTCTACTAGAAATAAATGCATCAACACCTCCCGGCTGGCAAGAGAGACAAATGGTCAGACTCTGGCAATGTTTTTAAGACGATAAAATCCTGTCTTTGTGACTAATGTGTGGATTAAAATAGATGAGGTTGTGATTAGAGGAGATGTATGTGGCTGTGGACCGTCAATCTGTAAATGGTTTATTGGAGTCAGTTTAATGTTCATAGATTAAACATTGTCTCTAATTAGTTGCCTCCAACTACCGGCCCATCTCAATTTTCCCATCTCTCTCAAAGGTTGTGGAGAAAAATGTTCTTTCAACAAATCCAGTCGTTCTTGGAAGAAGAGGCTATTTTTTCAGTCTTTAAGTCTGGTTTTAAATTCCATCACAACACTGACATGGCCCTTTCAAAGGTTTTAAATGATTTGCTATTTTGTGTTGATTCTGGTGATGCTGCTATCTTAGTCTTTGCTGACCTGAGTGCTGCCTTTGACACAATAAACCACAGAATTCTTCTTTCCAGTCTTCAAGAATGTGTGGGTCTAGAAGGATCGGTTTTTAAAAGGTTTAAATCACTGCACAGGTGGATGTTGTTCTGCCACAGCCCCTCTTTCTTGTGGAGTTCCTCAAGGGTCCATCCTTGCCCCACTGGCACTTCTTGGCTACTTTGTTATATTATTTTGTTATGTTTGCATTAAACGATGGCAATAAATTGCAATTTAAGACCTACAGAGCAGTCATTCTCAACTGGAGTGGGTTGCAGGCCAGAGTGTTTGTTTTATTAAGTTAGAAGGTACACGGCTAAAGCTGAGGGTTGTTTTTTAACTTCTTTTAAATTTTTTTATTCCGTGTTTGTGAATGTAAACACTGTTAATAAGTTTGTCACGGCTTGTCATTTAGGGGTGATGGTGGCTCTCGAATCCAAACCAGTGGAGAACCACGGATATAAATAGTGTTCATGTGATTTTATACATTTCTATTGTTGGGAAATTATCTGTCATGGAATAATTATGATTATTTTTCTAATAAAAATCGTAGCAAGAACATCTAGTATGGTGACGTCCTACGATGTTCTGGATGAGTGTATCTCTAACACAGAGATTGAGGTTGTTGGGGAGGATGTGGAAAACTTTCCCCTGGAGTCAATGCATCTGTCTTTCATTAGTGTGGACACCCCCCGCCACACCCCCTGACTACTGTGTGTTTGTTCGGCCCATCATCACCCGGTGAAGCAGAACAGCAGCAGGAGGTAAGAGGGAGGTCACTGTGGAAAAATGTCACATCTAACTGGTAACAGGTGATGAGGAAGCAGAAACTGAGAGTACAGATGTGGGGTGTTGGGTGAAAAGGAAGAGGTGGCGAACAGGACAGAGAAAGTTGATTGTGTGGAAGTCAGTTGATATCGACCATTGCATCCGTGATTATTCCCTGAGATTTTACTGAAAACTCCTCCCCCGCCCATGAGTGAGAAACAGAGAATAGTAACTCACATATCAGTGTTAGAGAAGCTGCTGACGAAGCAATGTGGTGGGTCTAGTCATCAGTATACACAACAACATTTTCAAGGATGCTCTGCTCATCATCCATTACTTCATCTACCTCTGAAAAGTAGCAGGAGTTTTACACAAGCCAAAAAGCATCACTGTGTTCTGGACAAGCCTGTCAGGAGTCGGGAAAACTGATTTCAAAGGCTTTGACAGATAAAAGTACCTGATAACAACCCTTTAAAGTAGCCCCACATAAGTTTCCAACTTTAAAACTCTGTGTTTCCAACTTGTTTTGATGCCAGACTGATAATTAATATGTACTTTCCTGAAAACGTCCTGCAGAAGTTCAGTAATGGAGCTTTGTGTGTTTGATGTAATAACTCTCTACCTCTGGATGAGACAGTGTCTTTCATGACTCCTCACGCCTCCTCCACAGCTTCTGGAACAGGAAGACCAACTGGACCACTCCCCCCACCACTGAAATACCTCCTGGAAAAACAGAGAAATTTGTTGACAGTTAACAGGCTTCACTTTTGAGGCGATAAAGATTTGATAATGATGTACTGCTGCCATGAAACAACCTCTTGGAATTGTAGTTGAGTTTGCATCTACATTCACATTCATGTAGAATTTCCCTTGCTGGTTGCATCTGATGATGGTCATGGCTCTGTATCTTTCCTGTTGGATCTCAGTCAACACCATTGGCTGTTAAAGTTTTTCTTATTAAGTCATTTACTAAATAATAGTTGTTTCTGTGATACAATATTATCTTTAATCAGAAAAGTCATAATGTTAGATTACTTAGCTCTTTGGATAAGTGGAAGTGGCTTAAATTCAAAATTAGGAATATTACTATTCAGAAATGCAAGACAATGGCTGCTTTAAGAAAACAGCAACAACCAGAATTATTTTCCCAAATAAATAATTTATAAAGCCACGGTCATATTACGGTAAAAAGTTAGAAAGCTCCAGCAGAACAACCAAGGGATGTGTGGTCGGGAATGAAAAAGCTCACCAGCTTCAAGTTATAGGCAAATCAGACTGATGGAGGTCTGGACATAGCTAATGAGCAGAACAAGTTCTTCAATAGGATCAATAGGATTTCCTGTCACACCTCCACTCTGACACCCTACAGCTCAGCCATGGACCTTAACAGAGCCTCATCTCCCACCACAGCAGAAAATATTAAGACACCCTCTTTCTCACCTCTAGGTGTCTGTCTCCTGCAGACAGGTGAAGAAGCAACGTGAGAAACTGCACCGAAGCTTCAGAGAGCCCACTCCCATCGGGACCAATCAGGCAGTACTTTAAGGATCAAGCTCTTTGTCTTCTCAAGTGCTTTTAACACAATTCAGCTGCTCTGTAAAGTCCATAAATTTCAGGTGGGCACCTACCACCACCTGGATTTAGGACTAGCCAACAAACAGACCACAATCTGTGAGGCTGAGAGGTTGTGTGTCTGAGATGGTGGTCAGCAGCACTGGAGCATCACAAGGGACTGTTTTCTCACCATTTCTCTTCACACAGTACACCTCGGACTTCCAAATACAACTCTGAGTCTGTCATCTAGAAATACTCAGATTACTCTGCAGCTGAGGGGATTATTAATGTTGGACAAGAAGCTGTGTACAGAGAACTGATCAGTCTGTGTGTGAGATAACAGAAATAATCACCTAATATTGAACAGAAACAAAGGAGATAATTGTTGACTTCAGGAGGAACGAGAGCAAGCAAAAAAAATTTTTCATCCTTGGAGAAGAGGTGGAGGAATACAAGTACCTCAGAGTTCAGCTGGACAACAGACTGGACTGGAAATGCCCACCTAATCCCACCAGAAACAGAACCACAGACTTAAAGAAACTGGACAAACTGATCCAAAAGAAGATTGTCCATCCTCTACACAAGCCCTTCTTCGACCGAGCTAGTTCCAGAACTGTTTCAGAGCTAGAGCCTGCCTATGCACCGGTTCTTTGACTTTCCACCGCCCAAGCACCGGCTCCTGGCTCTCAAAACTGGGTCTAAACTAGCACCAACTCTTTGTTGGGCAAGAGCTAAGAACCTCTTCACGTAGGTTGTGTCAGCGGTTGGAGGCGAGATTACCTGGCCACATTACGACAGTACTGGCATCATTGACATATTTCTCCTCTCTCAGCAGGTTTTGCTGGATAAAGGTTGCAGTGTCTTTTGGTCTCTCTTTGCTGTCTTCTCCATTAGGGCTGGGCGATACAGCAAATTTTGGTACCAAGCCGATACCAGTAAATCCAGGGCAACTATCACCGATACTGATACTTCTGGTTGAAATTTCACAATCATTTAAAGAAATAATGCACCCAAAAATGTGTTTTTGAGCTGTAAACAATACAGTATTACTTAATTGGGATGAAAACTACATTTACTACTAAACTAAAAATTTTGTGGGTAAAAAATGGCTCATAATGCCCTCAACAGGGTAAAACCGGGTTATGTTTTTTTTGTGACAGAGAGGTTATCTGTGTCATGAGAAAATTTTAAAAATCCCACAGCCCTTGCTTCTAGATGCAAACAGATGGGTCCTCACCTAGCAGGCATATAAACAATGCCCACCAACGCATATGAAGGGATGTGAACTTATATGGTGTAGATTTGCTAGTTTCCTGATTAAATACTCCTGCAATGGGACGGATTTGTGCTTTTGAGGGGTGTAAAAGTAACACTGGACTTTATTCTTTACCTGCTGATCCTCATCTGGCAACAGACAGCAGCTCAAATTGTGGCAACGGCAACATACAGCGGCACTTCCTGCAGCTGCCACAACCTGCCCGGGTGGCATCAGTCCCCAAAAGTCTCTAATAATACCAGAAAAAGTCACTAGATCTGTTGCTAGTTGCTTAAAAAAAAAAGAAGTCGCTACAGGGAGTAAAAACAAACAGGACAAAGTCACTAAGGTGGCGACACTGAGCCAAACCACTTCCCTACCACCGAGTTAGTCTTTCCTCTCTTATCAACTATTTCATCTGCTCTCTCTTCGCTTGTAGAAGCTTGTTCAGTCACGTTTGCATTACAGACATGAGCACTCGTTTTGCATCTAAAACTAGCAACGTTGGCGCCTAGCCTAGCCTAGCCTTCTACCCTGCGCTGAGCACAGCTAACTGCTGCTGGGCTTGGTCGGAGCTCATTGGTCAGGCTCCGTGTCTGTAGTGTACGTCATCACTTACGTAGCCAACGTGTTGCAGCTCTTTCTGTTCGGCTTGAACGCCAGTCAGTGAAACGCTGTAATCTTATACTGTATGTATATCGAGATATCGGAAATTTGTTTAAAACTCACATTACCGTTATTGAATAAAAGTATATTGCGATATAGTATATTGATATTGAATTATTGTCCAGCCCTATTCAGGACCACTTTGTTCTTGTGTAGCTGAGGAGATTCATTAGGGGAAAAGTCTTCCACCTCAAAGACGCCCTGTGGCATAGGTGCTTTGTGAATCTCACTCTGCATCTTGCTAGTGAGCTGAGCTGCTGTCTGTCAATCATTTCTGCCTGTGCATCCCAATCGATCATTATTATCATAATCAAACACAGTATAAAGATGATTGTCAAATTAAAAAACATTTTGTTAAAAAACTGAATGAAAAAAATAAACATTTTAAATTTAAGCTTTTTTTAAATTTGTAAACAATATAAAATAACAACAATGTAAAAATAAATAAATAAAATAAATGTTATTCCCTTTTATCACATAAAAATAAAAACCTACTACTAGTTGGCTCTCATTCTTTGGCTTTTTGCCCCCAAAGCACTCAGTAAAAAAAATATCACTCTCAGCTGGAATTGTTTGATACAGATGGTATCAATATATCGATATTTGGAAGGAACCACCCAGCCCTACTCTCCACCCCAACCGGTCGAAGTAGATGGCTGACCTCCCTGAGCCGGGTTCTGCTAGACATTCTTCCTTTCCACTGTCATCCCTTGCATGCTCAGGATGAGGGATTGGACCAAAGATTCGATGCAATCTGTTGGTTTTCCTTAAAGGTGAAATAAGAAACTTTGAAACCTAGTGTTTCAAATCAGAACCGCAGTCGAAAGAGAAAAACACGGAGAGTGTTCTATCCCCATCGGAGTTGCTATGAAATTTTAATTTCTGCTTTATAGTTGGTACAAGACATACCGAATGCTAGCGCTAATTTCACACGCTAATTTACGTTAGCATAAAATAGAGTGTAAACAAAAGTTACATTAATCAGCAAGTGCCACACAGTGGCTGTTTTTTGTAATTTGATAGTAATTTCATAAGTTTACAAGGACAAACACACTATTCACTTGGCCAAAACATCATTACATTTGTTGTTGTAAACCAATAGGCCACCAATTTACTCAACTAATATTTCCATACAGTCACACAAATTATTTTAATGAGTGCCGAGAAATTAATTAGACTAAAATCTTGTAAATCAAGATAAACTGTTCAGTTAATTTAAGCAAAATTCTGGTGCTTACCTGTCGAGGAGAAACTTTACCTGCTCTGCATCCATCTTGAAATTAATTTTTCTCTCTTAAAATTTTAAAATTTAAAAGTTCCTCAGACCTCTCCGCCTTTCAAAAGATTCTCCAATATTGATCCTCGTTTTATTCCATTTTTGGTCGTTTGCTTTTTTAGCAGGATGCAGAAGCTTTTTAGGTTTTTCTGAAAATATTTCTGGTCCGCTTCTTTTGCTAGCTTCCATACCTGCAGGCTGCTGCTCTTTTGCCAACATAAAATGCCAAACGCTGCACTGTTGTTTGGCAACCTTGAGGAGTCGCCTATGATTTGTTAAGGAACCAGGAAGTAGGAAAGAGCTACGCAGTAGTGATGGGATGTTCAGCTCTTTTCAGAGAACTGGCTCTTTTGGCTGGGCTCCCATAGAAGAGCCGGCTCTTTTGGCTCCCAAATGGCCTTTAATTTAGCATCTTTTGAAAACCTGTTTGTGTTCAGCATTTTTACAAGAAGCCTTATATTTGCTTCCTTTTAAGCATTTATTCTGATACAAAACCACTTACTTTAGTTTACTATTTCAACAAAAATCTCATATTGCACAAATGGACAAAAACACAGCAAACAAATCCACAAAACCGAACGAGAACCAAACTGAAGAAAGCAACATAAATGTCCTCAGTGCAGGTTGGCGTTAAAAAAAATAAGATGCCTCATCTTGGATGGGCTGATCCTATATCCTATATCCTTACATGTGATTGGCCACCTGTCCATGCGGGACAATCCAAACAAAGCAGGGCCGTGGGCAGAGCTGGGACTGAGCACTGAGAGCTAAGCATGCAGTAAAAGGAAAAAAAAACTGGGAGCCGGTTCTCACTCGATGGGCCGGCTCTTCTGATTCACTACCAAGCATCAGGCTCTATTTCGGCACATCACTACTACAAAGTGCACTGAAGTTATTCCGTCATGTAACTCTTATTTTGAAAGGAGAAAAGCTTGACAAAGACATTGTTGATGTAGAAGACAGATTGTTTATACTAAAGCTTTCTTTTATCCCTCCCAACAAATGAGAGAACATTTTAAATTATTTTTACAGAAAAAATGTTACTTATTTAGCCTTTAACTGGCCTATTATTGATTATGAATTGGCTCGAATTGACATGTCTGCAAAGTCCAGAGACAACATTGTTGTGAAGTGGCATTATACAAATAAAGCTGAATTGAACTGAACCTACTCTTGACCGAATTCCAAGACAACTGGAATGCACCATAAATGCTGCTTGCATCAGTGTGTGAATGCGATGTATATTGTAAAGCGCTTTGGGTGAAGCCGCCGTATAAATACAGAACATTTTCCAAAATGTTGACAGTGCTTTTCATCCATCTGTGACATCTGGTGACAAAAAGACTCGGTCAACCAGTTGGAAGTCACTTTGTCCACACTGCGCTGTTAAGCCAAATATTCTGGGCTTTATCAGAAAATATAACTTTCAATAATAAAGCAGAAATGTTTTTCTACCTCATTTAATTTACTACACGTTTACGCTTCTGTGTTTGTAAAATGTAAAACACATTTTCTATAAGAAAGGTGTTAAAATGATTGTCTTTAAGTGATAAATAAGTGTGATGAATAATTATATCGATGAATCACTGGAATAAACCATCCTACAAGTCTTTTCAGACATTTGAGACTTCTTATTATAAAGATAAACTTGTTTTTGCATCTAACAGCCTGAAGTCGTGTCAGTGTTTCAGGTCAGTCTGCACCAGCATGAGGGCGAGCTGAACGGAGGAACACACACCCTAATAATGGCAAGTATGTAACACTGTGAATGCATTGTTGACTGTGTGGTGTAAACACTTTAACATCCGCGTCACAACAACATGGATCCAGGAATTCCACAAAATCTCCCAGATATTCCCAGAAGAAATCTGTGACATTCCTAACGGACTGTTCTCTCACAACGAAGTAAAAACGGAGACGGTTGTAAGTTTACGGTATAAAACTGACGATGATCCACCAGATCAAACAAAGTCCGGAACCAGAACTAGAACCAGAACCCGTCTGCAGCTTTGAGTTCGATTAGGTTTTGTTTTGTTTTACCTTAACGGGTCGGTGGTTGGTCAGCGGGAGAGCCGGGACGTGAATGAGTAGGAAGGAGCAGACAGGGAGAGCTAAGCCTCCGTTACCGAACATGGTTCATTCATGTCCCACACCGAGACCACTTCCTTTACCTCCGCCCCCAGTCCTCACCCGCGGAGCTACGCCCCCTGCTCTCCTCCAGACCCCCACCCCCGCCATGATCTGCACCGTGGATTTAGGTTTATTTCTGACTTGCTTTTCTGTTCATATTTCTTGTTGTTATTGATAAAAGCGCTGCTTTCCTTTAGGATCGATTTTCACTCACGTTTTTCCCCTCCATAGGCTGTTCTTTCTGGAAACATGAATAGCGACATATTTCTGTTGATTATAGTAACTTCCAGAATCCATTTACTTGTATTCTTTCAAATCTGTCTAAATTTACCTATTTCAGTTTTTTTCTGGTAAGAAAATTTACATTTGTATAAAGTGTCCAAATACTATGAAGCTGGTCAGTAAAGACACTCAGAAGTCCCACTCATTATAGTGTGTCAGATGAAGGTTCAAACAAACCATCAATTCACAGATTTAGATTTTGTTTAATATTTGAAAAAATGACACATTTTTCTAGAAATACTGTTTGTATATTTACATTGGATAAACATTAAAATGTAATATGGTGTTGAAGCAACGTTAACCTACTATTTGAGAAAAAGAAGCTTGATTGGTTCAATATAGATTTTTCCTAACAATAAATACAGTCCTACCACCGATAAAATCTGGATGCTATGTGTGTGCAACTAAATAAAGAGATTTTTATGCTTTACTTCTTTCCTGCTGCTGAAGCCCATGAGATATTTTCAGTTCTTTCTTTTTAATTTATTAAAATAAACTAACGTGTTCTTTGTGTAAAGTTCTTTAGAACTTTTGACAACTATCTTTGGGTTCAGAATCTGGACCCATACGCCTGCATTTCCCAGGTTGCATCGCTTCCAGTGGGTCAACCATATTTGTCTCCCCCTAAACGCGCTAGCTCGATCGGCTCCTACTTACTAGTGAAAATGTAAGTACTGATACGAAAATATTATCACATTCTACATTGATTTAACCTTTGTGTCTCAGTGTTGACTCTAGTTTATATTCTGTCAGTGTGTTCCAGTTATGTTAAATCTCACAGATAAGGTTGGAAAGTGAGCTAGCTTACCTCGGAGGCTCGGCTCTTTATCTGTTGTTGTTTGTTACAGCGACAAATTACATTGAGCACTTATTGATCCTTTAATCTCAATTTGTTCTGTTAAGTTGAAAGAATCAAGCGTTTTCTTGACTTATAGAGTGTTTATTTTTGGTTGTCCTGCTTATTTTTTCTTTGGGTGTTTATGTTCATAAGAATAGCTACAGTAGCATCTGTTAGCAAATTAGCTTTAGCTGTACCCCGCAGATTCCCTTGAAATCTGCTCGCGAGGTCAGTCTATTGACGGCGGAGAAGCCATAGACTGGAGCAAATGTCTGTTTAAACATGTCTTTGTAGAGCTATTTAATTGTTAAGGACTGTAGTAAAGGCTCATTTAGTTGGAATCAGACACTGGGTTTAGTTTATTGACATGCTTAGCTGGTTGTGGTCCAGGGAAACATAACTGTTGGTTGTCGTTGACATTTTCCATATCTCTGATTTAATGCGCCAGTTTGCCCCAGAAGCCCTATATTGTGTTGAATCTGGACCACCGTTACAGAATCAGAACGGCATGGTTTACAGTTATCTGTCGGGCTACCAACATCCACTGTTTCTGGACTTTTATGTCTCTGCTCATCATTTTGGATACAAAACATCCCAATTAAACGGGTTGACTTTTTAAGGGTGTTACAGATGACTGGTGCTATGACTGAAATAAGTTTGTTATATTATGTTCATATTCCTCGTAGGTCTTTAATTCAAATAATTGTATTTAAATATAAATATTATCAGCGTCAGGTTAAAAAATGGATGTAAATGTTTCTGCACAACAAGAAAATATGTCAATACCTTCCAGTCCTTGAGTACTTACATGCAAATATTAAGTCATCATCATCGTCAGTTAAAGCCACATTAATGACACATCTCCTTTCTTCCTGACACGTTACTGAACGTGGTAGCCTGACCTGCTGATTTAAATGGCTATTTTTGTTTCTTCATTTGCTGTAAAGAGCCTTTTAAAATGGACACGTTCTTACATGCCTCATCAATACACATGCAACATATTTATTTTACAAAATCCTAACTAAGATTGTTTGATCTGTTTTTGCTTTAATGGTGTAAATGACACTGTCGTGATGTCCTGTCACTCTTAGTTTTACTGGTCAGAAAATACTGTGTTTTTTTAGAGTAACATGAGTTCCAGACTATTTGTGAACATTACACGTTTAAAATGCAACTCTGTTAAAGATGACATGTTTGACATCTAAGAAAAGCGTCTCTGGTTTTTATTTCGGTTCATATGAGTCACTACTTCATGGCATTCATATATATTTTTTAAATTAATCGACCGATTAATCGGTTATCTGAATTTTTTTTCTGTCAAATATCGGAATTGACACCAACCTGAAGAAAATAATATCGCTCGGGCTCTAATGTGCTTGTTAGAGCCACATAAGAATTATGGTTTTTTTTAGGCATTTGGTTATATTTGTATTATTTATGTTTACTATTTATTATGATCGCTAAGTTAGTTTTTAGGCTTATTTGATATCCTGCATGCTCATGGTCAGCAGCAGGTTAGTGAAGCTGGACAAGGAGCAACAGTTTCCTGACAATCAACATTTCGCGTTACTGTGTAAATTTCGTTACTGTGATCAAGGCAGTTTTCATTGGTAAAGTTATTTTCGTAACTGTAGATTTGGTAGATAATGAACGGATGTCATTTTTTTAATCTGTTTTCTCTTTTCCTTTTGGACTTAACATGACAGAAACCTCATGTCATGCAAGAGGGGTGAGGAAAAGTTTTTTGTGTGTAAGTTATGTTGCCACTACAGTTCTCACGTATTAATATTGAAACACCTCGCTGCTTACTATTATATACCAATGAGAATATTTTAAAAAAAATTTCAATTGTTAAGATCTGATTGTGTGAGGTGGTTTCTTGGAGAAAGCATTTATCTGCGTTTATTTGAGCCGATGTCTTATTATTTAGACTCTTTCTTGAGTTGGGAATTCTCGCATGTTTCAAGTTACCGTTCTGTCTTTGCATTAAGTATTTTACATGATTTCTTTTAAGTTTCATGGAGAACTGGGTAAATAAAACGTTTTTATACGAGATGAATGAACAAAGAAGTATCTGTATCAGCTATATGTATGGAATGGAGTGCATTATTAGTTCATATATCTGCTTTCTTCTTTTTTTTTTGCTCCAAGGATTTTTTTAAAACTTTTTTTTAAAATTCCTGTATCCTGTTCTGGACTAGAACAGGATACAGGAGAATTAGTCCACAATAAAGTTGGTGCATTTATTGTTATTTCGGTATTTCATGCTCCGACACAGGATCTTTCTTGACTATTAACTGATCAATTATTTTACATGTTGTGCGTTTCAGTTTTTTCCCTTCTCTTTAAATTAGTTTATTTAAAGCCGCAGTGTGTAAGAATTACTCCCATCTAGTGGTGCACTAATATATTACAAGCAACCGAGCAGTGCTCTACTGGAGCCTCACCGTTTAAGAGCGTTATTACGACTACGGAAGCC
>JBAMHW010000008.1:2431518-2458849 GCA_037177495.1 Rhadinocentrus ornatus | reverse complement strand
TTTTTTTTTCTCCTTTTTGTGGGGAAAAGGGGGGAGGGGGTCCTCAGTTTAAGGGGAAGGGGGAAGGAGGAACAAACCACTCTCCTTTTGGTTGTTTTAACCCCCCCCCCCCCCCCCCCCCGAAGAATAAAGTCCAGTGTTACCTTTACACCCCTCAAAAGCACAAATTCACATCTGTTCACATGTGTTGGTGGGTATGGTTTCTATGCCTGCAAGGGAAGGAGGTTTGCATCTGAAGGGAGGGGCTGTGAGGTTTTTGAAATTTTCTCATAACTTGGAGAAGACCCTGCATGGCTCTACATCACGAAAAACGAAACCTGGTTTTACCCTGTAGGGGGCGTGATGAGACATTTTTTACCCACAAAATCCTGTTTTTTTTAAAAGAAATGGTTAAAAGTGAAAAGTTATATGGTTTATGGTGTTTGGGGAGAGTTTGAAGTAAGTTTGCATAAAGTCTTTGATCAATACTACCTGGTTGTCTGTGGAGAGTTCTGTAATACTGGTGACGCATACTTTGTGTTTGAATGTCCAGTGTTTTTGTTTTGTTTAAGGGTTCTGGTCTTAATCTGCTGTTTTCATTTTCACAATGTGTCTACAGAGTTGAGTCCACTCAACCCACCTGAATCTTATCTGCTTTCATAAAACATGAAGTAGTTTTAGTTAACTAGACTGTAGATGGTTTCCTCCTCCAGTTATTTCAAGTTGTTCCCATATAATTCCATTGTACAGATAGAGAAATGTAGCACATTTATCTTTGCTTTAAAAGAAAACACAAATGTCCATGCCTAAGTTTTGTGTTTTTGTGTTTCAGTGTTGCAGTGATGACTCAGACCATTCAGACCAACGGGGTCCAACCCCTCAGTAAGACCTGGGAGCTCAGTCTGTATGAGCTGCAGAGAACACCACAAGTAACGTGTCCCATTTCATCTATTTTCATTTAAACTGTCCCATGTTTCTGCTACTTAGTGGGGGCTGACCAATCAGCAGATATCACTAATACTAACTTCAGGATCCTTGTTAACTTTGGTTAGTCAGTGAGTTTAATCCATGTATTCTCATACTCACTCCACATCTGTGGTGATAGTTTAGAGCAGTGGTTCCCGAACCTTTTCTGCAGGGCGCCCTTTTCATCAACAAAAATAATGTCAAGCCCCACTGATTCCATGATCACATGCACCCCAATGCTTACAAAGAAATGTACAACGAAATATGCCATGAAATAGTCTTTAGTTGGTTTAGGCTGTTACCGCATAATGTCAGTGGCAGAGGCAATGATCAGTTCCTCTTCTACAGTGTCAGGCATTTTAAACCAGGAAACGGCAAACTACCTCAAGTGAGTTGAGCATTTGATGGGACGGATGCTGCTTTAGTAAAGCAACTCCTCAATTAACAACAGTTAAGCCATTTATTTCCAAAATAATCAACAGGCTTGTCTCTTGTGTCCAGGATGAGAAATGTCTGTTGTCAATTCATCATCGTTTGCCCATTGGTGCTATAACAAATTTGTCCATATTTTACCAGCAGAAGTTTTATTTCGTCTTGCTGCCTTGCTGGCCCCGTTTTGTTTAAAGGCATGTTAGCTTGTTGTCCTCTCAGCTGTGGTGCAAGTTCAAAACCCTAACTAGTCTTTCCCCGCAGCTGTGGTGTGCGTTTAGATCCCCGTTCCCCATGACCTAACACATGTTGATTTTTGCGTGTCACAGGAAGCCATCACAGATGGCCTGGAGATAGCGGTGTCCCCCAGGTCCTTACACAGTGAACTAATGTGTCCGATCTGCCTGGACATGTTGAAGAACACCATGACAACTAAAGAATGTCTGCACCGCTTCTGTGCCGATTGTATTATTACAGCTTTGAGATCTGGGTGAGTTTTTCTTTTTTTTACTTTTTATTTAAAGGAAATGAAGCAGTATTTTAATGTGAAAAGTGGTTATAAAGCTGCTCTGGAGCCAAAACCGAACATGGAACAATTTCATTCCGTCTCCATTTCTAAAAAACTGACACTGCACCGGCTCAGTTTGGGGCCAAAACCAGGAACCATTACTGTTCTGCCCTTACTAGAATTTTGGTGTGACTTCTAGCTTAGCAGACAGCTAGCATGTTGTTCAATAAACACACAGGATGCAATAAGTAAGTTTAGGATGTTTATAAGAAGCACTGTGAAACTGAAATACAAATGTACATATTAATACACTTGAATTGCATAAGTTTTTTATGAAAAAACCAAAACACAGTAACACACTGAGTTTACCCATTAACCATGTATGGAAAACTAACTTACCATTGAAAATGCCTTGGACAGGCTAACGCGATTAGCATAGCTTCTGTTTTAAAACATTTCACACAAAAATATTCTATCAGAATATTATTACTTAGTATTGACATCAATGTAAAACTTTAAACACCACTTACAGACATGTTCTTCAGGGTTATGCAGACCGAATGTGTAAAGGATAACGGAACAACCCTCAGTTGCGCTGCAGGAATGTTGCATTGCAGGAAACTACTGTCTGAAAGGACGAACAGCACTGCAGCAATTACTCTGCCAGCTTTTTTAAAGGCAGTGCACTCCCCGCCTGGTATAATGTAATATGTCACTATGTCTTTCTGAGTAGAGGAACAACTTCTGCGATGGGTCTTGAATAAACTCTAGGAGAACCTCTTTTGACTACCCTAAGCTCCACGGACCCTGGAAACGAATTGACTGTCAGTCCCATAGACCGTTCGATCCGCCTGGCCTTGGTGTCTTTAAGGTGCACAGCATCTAATTTTTGTCTTGGTTGTAGAGTTTCCAGGTACTCTTGAGGTCATTGTCTCCAGGGTGAATCTGCAAGGCTTTAAATTTGCTTCTACAGACTCCGGTAAAGACCCTTTAAGTTAAAATATCCCAGAGGAGCAGTCAGTGAATCTGTTTTCTGTGTCAAAAGAAGGGCAGGGGTAAGGACCGTAGGATTGTGTCGCCACCTCCTGTATCATAGTGCTGATACAGTGCCACTGTTAGGACGCGTTGACTTTCAGATGCATGCCACTCTATTGGCCACATACACATAGAATCTTCTAATAGAGTTGTAAATATAATCCAGCACACCTCTTTCTGTGTAGAACTTTAGTGTGTGAATCTGACTCGTCCACCAACATGTCGGCGAGTTCTACCGCTAGCACGGCTGCAGACCGCTCCAGACGTGGTACAGTATGACATTGTTTTGGTGTCAATTTGGACTTCCCCATACAGAATCTGACATGAATGTGTCCTTGATCTTAGTCCATTCTGAGGCATGCTTCTGCAGAGATAGCTGTGGTGGAGGCATCAGAAAAGACACATACCTGATGTGTGTGGAGACCAGTGAAATGGGTTTGACCATAGATCTGAAACTGCTCAAGTGCAATGACTGAATCTTTCCAAGTCTTCCACCTTTTCTCTTTAGCAGCAGGTAACGGGGCATCCCATTCACAATGCTCTGATGAAAGTTCTCTGACGAGGGCTCTTCCTTGTACCGTTATTGGGGCTACGAAACCCAATGGGTCAAATAGACCTCAGACTGTTGAGAGAATACCCCTGCAAGTAAATGGTTTCTCCTCTCTAGAGACAAGGAAAGTGAAGCTGTCAGTCAGGAGGTTCCAGTTGAGCCCTAAGTTTCTCTGCACCGGTAGTGGATCTACTCCTAGAGCTAAACCTTTTAATCCCATGGCGCGTTCTTCGCGTGCAGAATCCGCTTACACTTTGTGATTGGATGACATGTTGTGCAGTCGAATGTTCGAGACAGCTAACATTTCCTTACTCCCACTGGTGGGAAATGAGGATAGTCCATCATCCACATAAAACTTCCTTAAGACAAACTGCTTTGGCTCCACATTTTTCCTGTTCTTGTAGTGCTACTCTTCCCAAGCCATATATGTCAAAAGCTGGATAGGGGCTATTCCCAAATACATGGACAGTCATATGACACTCTGCAACCTCTCTGGCTGGGTCGTTGTTGTAAAACCAGAGGAACTGGAGGAAATCAGAAGTAGTAAACCAGCTGCTCTATATCTGCAGCGACAAGTGAGTACCCCCGAGAGTGACTTGTTTAAATTGGGGCCGCTCAAAAGGATGTCATTAAGGGAAAGGCCATCATGCTTAGCACTAGAGTCAAATACTGCCCATATCTTACCTGGTTTGCGTGGATGGTAACCGCCAAAGATTGGTAATTACCAACACTTTGGCCTTTGTTGAGCAGAGGGTCTGATTCAAATATTTTCTGCATGAATGCAGGAGTGTGTTCCATAATATATCTTTTCTTTCCCGGCATAGTCTCTCTTGTTGTTGTTTGCTTATTATTCAGCTCATGCTGAGGAGGGGAAACCAGCAGGTTGTTAACACAAAACGTTAGCAGTTTTAATTACAGTGGGCAAAAAATTATTTAGTCAGCCACCAATTGTGCAAGTTCTCCCACTTAAAAAAATGAGAGAGGCCTGTAATTTTCATCATAGGTAAACCTCAACTATTGAAGACAAAATGAGTAAAAAAAATCCAGAAAATCACATTGTCTAATTTTTAATTCATTTATTTGCCAATTATGGTGAAAAATAAGTATTTTGTCACTAACAAAAGTTCATCTCAATACTTTGTTATAAACCCTTTGTTGGTAATGACAGAGGTCAGACGTTTTCTGTAAGTCTTCACAAGGTTTTCACACATGCTGCTGGTGTTTGGGCCCATTCCTCCATGCAGATCTCCTCTAGAGCAGTGATGTTTTGGGGCTGTCGCTGGGCAACACAGACTTTCAACTCCCTCTAAAGATATTCTATGGGGTTGAGATATGGAGACTGGCTAGGCCACTCCAGGACCTTGAAAGGCTCCTAACGAAGCCGCTCCTTGGTTGCCCAGGCGGTGTGTTTGGGATCACTGTCATGCTGAAAGACCCAGCCACGTTTCATCTTCAGTGCCCTCACTGATGGAAGGAGGTTTTCACTTAAATTCTCACAATACATGGCCCCATTCATTCTTTCCTTTACACAGATCAGTCGTCCTGGTCCCTGTGCAGAAAAACAGCCCCATAGCATGATGTGTCCACCCCCATGCTTCACAGTAGGTATGGTGCTCTTTGGATGCAACTCAGCATTCTTTCTCTACAAACACGGCAGATTTAGTTTTTACCAAAAAGTTCTATTTTGGTTTCATCTGACTGTATGACATTCTCCCAATCCTCTTCTGGATCATCCAAATGCTCTCTAGCAAACTTCAGACGGGAGTGGACATGTACTGGCTTAAGCAGGGGGACACGTCTGAGTTCCTGGTGGCGTAGTGTGTTACTGATGGTAGCCTTTGTTACTTTGTTCCCAGCTCTCTGCAGGTCATCCACTAGGTCCCCCCGTGTGGTTCTGGGATCTTCGCTCACCGTTCTCGTGATCATTTTAACCGCACGAGCTGAGATCTTGCGTGGCGCCCCAGATCGAGGGCGATTATGAGCTTGTATGTCTTCTATTTTCTTATAATTGCTCCCACAGTTGATGTCTTCACACCAAGCTGCTTACCGATTGCAGATTCAGTCTTCCCAGCCTGGTGCAGGTCTACCGTTTTGTTTGACAGCTCTTTGATCTTGGCCATAGTGGAGTTTGGAGTCTGACTGCTTGAGGTTGTGGACAGGTGTCTTTTATACTGATAACCAGTTCAAACAGGTGCCATTAGTACAGGTAGCGAGGGGATGACAGAGGAGTTACAGGTCTGTGGGAGCCAGAAATCTTGCTTGTTTGTAGGTGACCGAATACTTATTTTACAGAGGAATTTACCAATTAATTAATTAAAAATCAGCAATGTGATTTTCTGGATTTATTTTCTCGTTTTGTCTCTCATAGTTGAGGTTTACCTATAATAAGAATTACAGGCCTCTCTCATCTTTTTAAGTGGGAGAACTTGCACAATTAGTGGCTGACTAAATTCTTTTTTGCGCTGCTGTATATAGCCTTTAGTTTGCATTTATTTTCTATTATTTTCATTATTAGCTGAGGTTTCCTGGTGACAGATGTAAAATCAGCTGGGAATAATACAGCCAGATGGATCAGGTTCAGATTTCTAACGAGTATCAAGATTGAACAAGAGGATGTTTTCTCTAAATCATTGATGCTGTGCAGATGTTGGATTGGCAGCTTTATCTTTTAGGAGCCATGAATGTGGTGAAGGTCTAAACAGATCCTGAATACAAATCGGAGCAGGACCTTCTCTAACCAGGTAATAGAAAGAACTTATATGCAGGGGCGGGTCTAGAAAAGTTCTAATGGGGGGGCCAGGCAGGGGCACTGACCAAGAAAAGTGTGGCAAAAATGGGAATGTTTTATCTTTTTTAAGTTCTAGCTTTTAGTAAATAATCAGCTGATCATTACAACTTAATCGCTCATCATATGTTGAACTGGAAAAACAGCCGATAATATTTTCAGTGTTGCTGTAGAACAATGTAGAAAATGAGCAGGATCTCAGGTTGGACCCCAAAATCAGGGGTGCCCGAGTCTGAGAAATGAAGCCTTTGAGCCGGTCTGCAGCACAGATAATTAACACGAGCGCTTCAGCACAGGGTAAAATGGTATATTCACTCTGTCAGGGACAACTTGGGAAACTTTATTTTTGGATATTGATTACGTGTGTGAGGAACATAGTGCAGTCACGTGGAGAATTACTGTTACCATCATTTTTATCTAGCTGTGGCATAACCACAGATCTGGCTCTGCCAAAGGACAGGTCGGAGGTTAAAACGGCTATTTTTAAAACAATTTCTTGCATATTTTAAAATTGTATACATTTTGCTAGTAAGCAGATTAGAAAAAAAAGAATTTTAAATGAAGATTTTTTCTATTTTTAATATAGAAATAGTCGTGTATTCAACAGGACGTTATTGTGGGAAAAGGTGTGGTTTTAAGGGTTTCTCAGTTTTGCTTATGCTTGGACCAGTGAGTGGTGCAAAACTCGGGTCATTCAGAATCTTGGCTTGGTCACTGACAAACTTTGCAAATATAGAGTGGTGGATATGTTCCTCTGCACGTTTCTTTTAATGAGATTCTAGAGAAACCCACTTGTGCCGGATTAGAGTCATCACTCCACGAAATGTGTCCAAGTAATTAGGCAAGGTAACAAGCTGTTTGCCTTTGCAGCTTCTAGCTTTAAAATAATGTGTCCAGGTTTTCTCTCAGCCAGGGGCGATTCTAGGATCAGAGGTTTAGGGGTGCTGAGCACTAGCGCTGGGCGATTAATCGAATTTTAATCTCAATTATGAACTGAGTTTTCATAAAAATAAAATGATCCATTTTTTTTGGCTTCTTCGCAGTTTACTTTTGTGCTGTTTTCAGTTGCAAATCAAGCGCCACTGGCCAATCGCTTTGGTTTTATTCAACGCAAGTTGGGTGAAAGGACACCAGTCTGGATTACCGCAGACAAGGATTCACACTGGCTGTCTCGCTCTCTAGATAGATAGATGGATAGGTGGATAGATGGATAGATAGATGGATAGATGGATAGATAGATGGATAGATGAATAGATAAAAATCACATTATTGAAGTGAGTAATGAATAATTGTGTTAAATAATCGAGATCTAAATTTCAATCAATATAATCATGATTTAATTTTTACCATAATCGAGCAGCCCTAGTAAACAGCAACAAGCAGTAAAGCTGTGAACTCCCTCTGGAGGTAGAACGGTCGGCATTTAATGACCATAAACTTCACTGAGAGTGAGCCGTGTTTGCAGACCACAGCAGCGTTACAACACCAGGCCTCGTTGATGTAAACACAGAGTCCCCCACCGGGTGTCTTCCCTCCCTCAGCAAGAGTTCTGTCTGCCCAAAAGCAGGTTTGCCACTCCAGCTGAATGGCATGGACGTTTTTATTGTTATTGAGCCAAGTTTCCGTGAACAAAGAGTTCTAGGTCCAACTCCCCTGATTCTAGTTCAAGTAACAGTTCTAATCCTTTTTCCACTTCCATTCCTAGTTATTTTCCTAGTTCCAGTATGGTTTATTTAGTTTAGTTTAAAGGGACTGTGCACATTAAAGGTCCCATATTATGCAAAATTTTATTTTAATTTTCTAAGTCATATGTGTCCTTGTGCCCCCCCACCCTCTAAGAGCCTGTCCTCTCCCAGAGAGGGGTGTGGACAGAGACCACTCATGGACATTTAAAAGTTCAGACACAGAAACAGCCCGTTCTCAGTAGAGCTCACTGGAGCTACTTTTGGAACGGCTGAAATTCAGGACCAAGGCTGAATTTGGGGTAATACATCAATGTTGTTGGACCTCTGACACAAATATGAACTTGTTGAAGAAATGTATGATATGGGGCCTTTAATCAACATTTTAGTTTAGATTTAAAATGTCAATGTGTCAGATTTAGCCAATGAGGTAATTGTCTCTTTGCTAGTCAACACAACAACATTCAGTACATACTTTACAATCGAAATAATAAATGCAACGTCAGAGCACCTGGTAATGTAAAAACAGCACATTAAGGTTTGGTAAAAATGTGGTGGGCTTGATATTTGTGGGTGACCAGGCTCTCCAATCATCTCGTCTTGTTCTGAGCAATCAGTGTTGTGCAATGGGGGACGTGGAACTCTGTTGTTATTTTCCTGCTTGTTGTCTCTGCAGTAATAAAGAGTGTCCTACCTGTCGGAAGAAGCTTGTGTCAAAGAGATCGCTGCGCCCAGACCCAAATTTTGATGCTCTGATCAGTAAGTAATAAAATAATCCAGGTGACATATTTACATCATGTGCTTGGCGCCGTTGGTCCATCTGTCTGTCTGTTAGCAACATAACTCAAAAAGTTATGGTCAGATTTTGATAAAATTTCCAGAAATCTCAGAAATGAAAAAAGGAACAAGTGATAAAGTTTTGGGGGCGATCCGGATCATCGCCTGGATGAGATTCTTTATTATACTCCCCAAAATGCCCACACTCATTGGCAAGAAAAAATAAAATTACATTGGCTTGGTGGAGGTTTTATTTTTAGTTTTATCAAGTTAGTTGTTCCTGTTTTATCTGTTTTTCTTTACTCTCGTTACCGTTTGCTAGTGTTAGAGGTATTTATTTAAGGCAAACGTGATGTAGACTTATTAATAGCACTTGATTTCTCGCAAATTTTTTTTTTTTTGTTTGTTTTATTTTGTTTTTCTGTCTTTGTTTATATATTTTATCTTTTTTTTTCTCCTTTTTTTTGTCTTTTCAGGATATCTGAATAAATTTTAAGTCTGTCCTGTATGAAGTATTTTTGATTCTATTTGTACTCTTTCTTTCTTTTCCTGTCATTCTACAGTGCTGAAATTTCCCCGTCTGGTATTAATAAAGTGCTTCTGATTCTGAAGAGCTCGGCTTAGGGCTGGGCAATATATCGAGATTTTCAAACATATCGAGACTTTATCAGACACGATTTACAATAAAAAAAAAAATCATAATTCTAGTGGCTTTTATTTGCATGATGGTGTACCACGATCATTTATCCATGACATCCTAACATCTGCAGATGTCGGCATTTAGTGCCTGAATATAAGACATCTCATTTTAATCTTAATTTCTGAAGAGAAAGAGCCACTGGGAGCCTTTGCTAGTTCATAGGAGGTCTTTGAAGAGGCTGAATATTCACGTCTGATTCGGCTACCAGTTATTAAAAAGAAAGCAAAGCAAACAAGGTTATATTCAGGCCTAAAGTGGGAGAGAACTGCATATGTTGTTATTATTCAGTTTTACCACAGACTTCTAAAGCATTTATTCCATTTCAGGTAAAATTTACCCAAGCCGGGACGAGTATGAAGCCCATCAGGAGAGAGTTTTGGCTCGTATTAGCAAACACAACAATCAGCAGGCGCTCTCCCACAGCATAGAGGAGGGGCTGAAAATACAGGCTATGACCAGGTAAACACCAACCACCATGCTGCCGGTCTGTAGTTACACTCCCAGCTTTAGAAGAAATGGATTTCCTCTTTCTTTGTCAGACTGCAGCGCGGTAAGAGACCCACAGTGGAGAACGGTAGCGGAGCAGAGGACAACGGAGATTCTTCCCACTGTAGCAACGCCTCTGTCCACAGTAACCAGGTAACAGCTGATCACATGACACCGGACTTTAGTTAAATAGATCCATCAGCCTATGAAGATCTGCACAATGGCTCATTAATCTGAGTCAGGTGTGTTGGAGCAGGAAAAACACCTGCAGCCCTCGTAGGACCGAATTGACGAGCCCTAATTTAAGAAGGTCTCCACCTGAACAATGTGAAAGGAACTAACGGGGTTGGACTTTGGGGGAAGTGGTAGCCTAGAGGTTCCAGAGGTGGGCTTGGGTCTGGAGAGCCAGGGTTCGAGGTCCTGGCAGGCAAACTGATGTGAGCCCTTGAGCAAGGCACAGAACCCCTTCCAACTTCTTCCCTGGCTCAGAAACATTGATGTACTAGAGATGCAGAGAGTACTAGAGAACCCCAGAACCCCCCAGAGAACACTGAACCCCAAATTGGTCCTGATCGGTCATGGTTAGCCACTGCATGACAGCTTCCGCCATCAGTGTGTGAATGTGTGTGTGAATGTGATGTATAGCGCTTTGGGGACCATATAACATTTATCTAGCGATGGTTTAAATGCAGAGCTGAATTATCTAACAAGAATTAATAAAGAAAAATTATTATTAAACAGCTGTGTAGTCTTAAGAAAACCACTAATCAGAAAAAAGGCTTCAGTTTGCTAGGAAGCACAAAGACTGGACTCTGGAGCAGTGGAAGAAGGTCATGTGGTCTGAGTCTAGATTTACCCTGTTCCAGAGCGATGGGAGCATCAGGGTAAGAAGAGAGGCAGATAAAGTGATGCAGCCATGCCTAGTGCCTGCTGTACAAGCCTATGGGGGCAGTCTATGATCTGGGTTTGCAGTTGGTCAGGTCTAGATTCAGGTTTAGGTTCAGCAACATTATGAGGTCAGCTAATACCTGAATATACTGAATGAGCAGGTTGATGGCACGGCCATATTCCAAGAGGACAGTTCCAGGATGCCTGGGGTTCAGACTGTGAAAGAAACAACTTATTATATCATATATATATGATATATTATATTTATCCTTTGAGATTACTAAAATATTTTTTAAATTAAGTTTTGTTTAGATAAAACTTTATTATTTATTTTAATTTAATTTGAGCAGTTTAAAGGTTAAGCATGACTACTTTATAAAATATTTCTCAAGCTTTTTTCTCACAATTTAGTCATTCCATAATTTTTACTTTGAATAATGATTCCTTATTCCGTTTCTAAGATCTTGTGGAAATGTCATCTAAATCCGTCCAAATCTTTTTGAGTTATGTTGCTAACAGCCCCGAAACGTTTGGGCTGTAATAAAGTGAATAGTCTGAAACTGTGGCAAACAAAGAGAAACCGAGAAATAGCAGGACCAAATTAAGTTAGCTCAACTGGTAAAGCATCAGTCTCCCTTGTGGGAGACCAGGGTACGAATCCTCCAGGGTTTAAGTCCTCAGGCAAGACCCTGAACGCTACTGCTGAAACATTGTAAATCACTTGGGATAAAAGCGTGAGCTGAATGAATGTAATGTAATATCTGTTATTTTATAAATAAAAAAGCTAAATAAACCTCTAGAAAGCATGTTTTTTTTTCATGAAGAAAACAGACCAATCTTAAGATTTTTTAATAACCCCTCCTGCTCTTTCTTCGCCTACCTTCCTCTGAGCTGAACCCGATGACCAGGCTGATGAGCTCTGCTGGATTTGCCATCAGACTGTTCCAACACGGTTTATTTGGAGCACAGAGTTTATGGTGAAAGATGGCCAGTGGTCTTCGGGTGCGTGTTGTCTAAACTAAATGTGGTGATGCATGTCTCCAGGAGGCGGGTCCGAGCATCAAACGCACCAAAATGAGCGATGACAGCGGATTGGACATGGACAATGCTGCTGAGAACGGAGGAGTGGACTCTGTAATCGATGGGGGTGCCAGTGAAATAGAGCTGGTGTTTAGGCCTCATCCCACTTTGATGGAGAAAGACGAAGGCCACAACAGGTGAGTCACCTGACTGAACGCCTGTTTACTATGAAATTTCAGACAATATGAGCTTTGTTGATGTTATTCAAACATTTTTATGAATAAACATGTCAGGACAAACAGCTGAGATTGTCCTGCGGCCGTATTTATCTAATTTCTTTGACTTTCTCTACAGACCACTGTTAAGAGTTGAATAAAAAAAAAATTCCCCGCTTAAAAGCTGCACTTAAAAGTCACGCATCAAGTGTCCCACTCACACTTTCAGAGAATTGTAGGACTCAGTCTTAAGCGTCCGTCTCAGAGCAGGGTTACAACATGAATAGGTGCCATAAACGTAATTTTAGACGACACTTCCAAGTCCATTGAAATTACCAATCACTGAATTAAATAATTTATCTAAGAATATCAAAATATCTTAGAGATACAGCTCAGTTAATCATTAAATGCACAATGGGAGTGTATATTTTGACAATAATCAACAAAATTATACAAAATATAAGAAGAAGAGAGTCCCAGAGTCTGGGGCCACTGAACAGAAAGCTCAATCTCCTTTAGGTTTTAACTTTGTGTGGGGCACCATTAGCAGGCCCTGGTTCCATGACCTTAGGGACCAGGGAGATATGGCTTCAAAATCCCTCTGATATAGGCTGGTGCCTGTCCATGAAGAGATCTCCAGGTCAGAACCTTGGAGACGGAGGTCCAAGTGTCTCCTTTATCCCAAACAGGCATTTTCTGCTGCATAGGTAATTATTTCATTTTTGTCTTGACTTAATTGAAGAAAACGGTCTTCCATCCAACGTTTAAAAGAGTCTAGTTACTTTGACAATCTGTGAAGTGTAGACATTTAATGTGGCATAAGAGATGCCTTCAAAGGTTGGCAGAATGCACCCAAGGGGAAGCAAATACAGTAAAACAGCTGTATGACTGTATAAATGCCCATTAATGCTCCCGTATGTACATAAATGGCAACCTCCATTTCAAACGTTGTCATACGTCGCCGTGCATGTTTTTTGTTGCCATGGTTGTTAAAGTGGACATATCATGCTTTTAAATCATTCATTTCAGGTCTATATAAAGTAGAACCGCAATGCTTTGGTCTGAATTCCTGGTTATTCTCCGCTCACCCCTTGTTAACCCTTTTCTGAGGCGCGTCTTTAGAGCGACTCGTTTTGCATTTCATGCCCCGCCTCCCTCCAGGTCGCAGAGAGTTCCACTCCACCCCATTCGGCCTTATTTGTACCCATCCAGAGACACCCTCAGGTCCGGTGGCCTTCCATGGGTTGAGCGCCCGCAGCGTGCGCCTCACGTTTTAATGTGCTGGGTCACCCGCCACACCTGCCTGCTGTTGTTACTCTCCAGGTGTTCCTCGACCCGCTTCCTGTAGTCTGTCATGGCCTCTCTGATGCCTCGCTTTAGCTTACAAAGGAAGCGCAGGGCGGCTGGTCGATGATTACTTGGTGGATGTTTCATGTAAAGCCCTTTTTGTTTAGTTGCTTGAATGTGCTGCAAATAAATTAGCCTTGCCTTTCTTTTCCAATTTATTAGGAGACTAACTTGAAGCTGGTGTGCTGTTCGTTTACCTTCTCTATTTCGACCACAGTCACAGTCCACGTAGCTGAAACCAGCGTGAGATGAGGATAAATGGGTTCAATATAAAGACATATTTGTAAATCAGGTTTTGTAAAAAATGTAAGTTTGTGAATGTGCAGAAAAAGAACTGCATGGTTGTAAAAAATGTTTTGTCTTTGTGAAAGAAACAAACATCCTGTCCACAGATGCGAAGCACAAAACTACGAGCCAGACTGCGATTTTTGGTTCGTGTCTTTCTACTCTTATCTGATTGGCTGGTGACTCATCAAACTGTCCAATCAGACCGCTGCAGGTTCTTAAAGAGGAGTAGATCCATTTTAAAGACGGATGATGGTCAACCAGATGGCCCTCGGTGCGTGTGTTTGAGCCGAGACATTGAAAACCTACTAAATTGTGGCCCAGCAGTTGTGGAACCAGGTTAGATAGCCTTGCCCTACAGGCAACTCCTAACCACTTAGGACACCTCTGGGGGTCTTTTAAATATTTGGGGGAGTAGGATTTATTTTTAGACTTGAGAAAGTTG
Source organism: Rhadinocentrus ornatus (assembly GCA_037177495.1). NCBI lineage: Eukaryota > Metazoa > Chordata > Actinopteri > Atheriniformes > Melanotaeniidae > Rhadinocentrus > Rhadinocentrus ornatus. The sequence continues at coordinate 2,444,752 of JBAMHW010000008.1, read as the reverse complement.
ATAAATCACTTTTCTTCTAAAGTTTGAGAGTACGACTAAATTCCACAATTTCCCAACACTTGGGACTAAAATGGATAAGAAACTGGATAAAAACGGCTCCTGGTGTTTCCACCCACATCTGGTCACCATGTATTTTATTTCTGTCTGTTGCCTCCCTCGATGCAGCGTGGAGTTTGTCCCCCGCTACATTAAGACGTCCGGGAACGCCACAGTGGATCACCTGTCCAAATACCTGGCTGTCCGTCTGGCTCTGGAGGAGCTGAGAAGAAACGCCGAGGCCAGTCCTGTTAACGTGGAGGCGGCGTCAGAGAAACAGTACACCATCTACATACCTACTGCTGGAAACCAGTTCACTGTGAGTATCTGATCAGCAGCATTTCTGAGTTTATAAGCCGAAGCTGCTGGCACCACACCGGAACATTGCAACTGTTTGGGTGGGTGCTGATGAGAACAAACGACATGATAAAGGTTTTGCATTAAATGGTTCATATCATCAGTTTCTGTCTGAAGATCAGGTGGAAGCTGCTGACCAGGTTCAGAGAAGATGGTGAACAACGGTTTCAGCTGTGGTCTCTGTTCGCAGGTCCTGAACGGTTCCTTCTCCCTGGAGCTGGTCAGTGAAAAGTACTGGAAGGTCAACAAACCCATGGAGCTCTACTTCGCCCCGACTAAAGAACACAAGTAAACACAGAAGAAGAAGAAGACATTCACACATGATCAGCTGATGGATTTCACCTGCACACACCAACCAGAGGAGAGGAGTGTGTCTGACGAGATCAGTCTCTTAAATCTTCACAAAGACTCGTGTAAAAAGAAAAACTCATTTTTTAAATATTTTGTCTCTTTTTCTGACTGTTCTCAGTAGATGGTAGCAGATCAGTATAGCAGCATCAGGTCGCCCGGTCCCAGACGTGGTTTCTCACGCCGACCCAGCGGTCAAGTTTCAGAGCGTCTATGAAATGAAAACCAGGACTCAAACACAACACGTGGATCTGACCTGGACAGAGATTCGCTAATTTGACGATTTCTTTAAGATGTTCTGGTTTCAAACAACGTTGTTTTTTTCCAGTCACTCTTCAGGATGGTTTTTTCCTGGTAACCAGGACAATGAGAATTTTCTGCAGTACGACTTCTGCTGCCTGAATTTGGCTAATCCACATCAAAGTCATCCGGTTCTAGATCTGGATCAGGTTCTGAATAACCTGTGTTTGTATTTGTATCTGAATCTGGTTCTACTTCTGTTCCGAATCATCCGGATCTGCTTCCTGATATTTCCAGAAGGAAGTCTGAACTAACATTTTCAGTGAGTTCTGCTTAAATCCGAATATTTGTGTCGCAACCACTTTTTTTCTGTTTCACTTTCACCAGATTCTTTTATTCTTTGCTTTCTTCTTCAAATGTGTCCCTGAAGTCTTGGAAAGAAAACCTGAGGTTGTCTGTTTACCTGATGAACAAAGCAGGTGTTGTCCTGATCTGTTACCGTTAGCAACCGTGTATGCTGTCTGTGATTTGTCCTTTTCTAAATGTCTTTTGTAATGTGGAGGGGGGTGGGGGAGGGATTTTTATCTGACCGTTCCAGTATTCACCGTCACCAGACGTTTTCAGAGAATCGTTTCTGTTCTGACTCGGCAGTAGCTGAGATGTTAAAGGTTTGTCTGAGAGTCTGAATGTTGATCCAGAACCAGGCTTATTTTAGGTTTTCAGTAAGGAGCACAGAGTAACGGTGAAACACGTTCGTACCGGTTGTATTTGCCTTCAGTCACCTTGTTAAAAAACATCCAACCGTGTTCCAACATTTACAGCAGCATTTAGACATTTCAGAGACCAGGAGGATCTGGGACGGGTTCCGGTCCCCAGGAGGATCTGGGACAGGTTCCGGTCCCTAGGAGGATCTGGGACGGGTTCCGGTCCCCAGGAGGATCTGGGACGGGTTCCGGTCCCCAGGAGGATGTGGGACGGGTTCAGGTCCCCAGGAGGATCTGGGACGGGTTCCGGTCCCCAGGAGGATCTGGGACGGGTTCCGGTCACTGGTTCCGGTCCCCAGGAGGATCTGGGATGGGTTCCGGTCCCCAGGAGGATCTGGGACAGGTTCCGGTCCCTAGGAGGATCTGGGAAGAGTTCCGGTCCCCAGGAGGATCCGGGACGGGTTTCGGTCACGGGTTCCGGTCCAAAGGAGGATCTGGGACAGGTTCCGGTCCCCAGGAGGACCGGATCACGGTATTTTATTGAACCTGTGTTGAGGTGTGATGGACACTGTGACGACGTCACGTTTAGGTCAGATTTGTGGAGCTTTCAGAGTTTTCAGCTTCCTGTAAATTAAAATCGGACCGAATTTTCCAGAAGCTCAAAAGCTTAAGAAAGATAATTTAAAACAAGAGTTCAGTCTAAGTTTAGACTAGTTTAGTTAGTCCCAGCTAACTTTAATTTCTCATCCTGGTTTTACTGGGTTCATATTTCTGAAATTAAACAGTTTTTAATAGAAAAAGTTTCAGGATTTCTGGCTGTAAACTTTTGGATTGTTGCTCCAATAAAACCTGAATGTTGGAGTTCGTTTAGTTTCAGACATTTTATAAACGAATCACCTGAGTTAAAGAAAATGTTCAGTTTTATTTCACAGTTTTTTCTTTAGATTTCATTGTGGAGGCGAATTAGTTTGGTGGACTACAGACGTCCTGGTCTGACAGCAGTTCTTCCTGGTTTTACTGGGTTCATTGTGCCAACATGCTTAGAAAAGGGAAAACATGCTTCACTCGTGTAACAGTGTGTGTTGGTGTGTGTGGAAACTGTAAACTGCTTTCTTCTGTTTGGACAATAAACCTGAATCTGTGTTCAACATGAAAACTGGTGTCTGATTTACCAGCAGCTGCTCCAGTTCTTTCTTAGAAAAGGATGTAAACATGGACAAACAGTCCTCCCCGTTTGGCAGATGGCATCTAATAAAGAGGTCAACCCTAAAAATAAAAGTGTGGAAAAGAATTTCATTTGCATCAAATCTTTTTCATTTTGTTTTCATGTATTTTAGGGGTTTTCCCACATTTGTGTGAATAAACTCCGATACTCGACTCTGAGGTGCAACATATGGAGCTGAAACTGAAAACTCAGTCTTACGAGTTTCATTCAGTAAAAACCGAACGGGTTAAAGAAGTTCAGACGCTCTGCTGGCTGCAAAGAACTGGTGCCCTCAGCTGAAGAAAGTGCTGGAATCACCAGCGTTTCAGTTAATGTTTGGCAGTGAACTGAAGGAAATGAAATGTAAAACAGAAGAAAACCAGGATCCAGTGCAGTTGAAGAGAATTAGTCATGGAGGAAGTAATGAATCAGCCATCTGATTGGATGAAATGACCGGAACTTTGGTTCTTGTCCAATGAAAAGAAGAAAGATAAAGGAAGACAGCAGACTTCCCCCATGTTTAACCATCAGGAGCTGATTTGCCAAGGCTTAGGTCGTGTATTCGGTGGTTTTGTCTGTTTATCGCTTATTATTTAGGATCCCCATTAGCTACACCATGCCTGCAGCTCTCCTTCCTGGGCTCCGCCAGCATTTTAAATAATACAGTTCTTAAAGAGATAAAGTTCGTAGAACTTTACACAATCGATCTCAAGTAGCTGCTTAGTTAATAGTTTGCTTCCAAAGATGTGCTTCCACTTGTACATGGCTCAGTACACAATGTAAGCACATTGACCGAGCTAATCAGCACCTCTCTCTCTCTCTTTCCTGGGCTCTACCTCGGCCTACCACTGGGCCCTGAGTGAGAGCTAAAAGCTGGGAACAATTGCTGATTAGTGCATCAATTAGTGGCACTATTAGAGACTGCTCTACTTGTTTTTAGCAAGAACTGGTCCAAGAGCGACCAGGGCAGAGGTGGCAAGACGGCTAACTGGTAAAGTATAAACGGGGCCTACAGCTATTGTGTGTACAGTTATGCTGAGTGTGCTTAGTTGGAAACCTGCCGTAGAGTCCAGGACCCTGGGTGGCTGTAAATCCCATTGCTCACTCTGGTCGCTCCTGGTGAGTTCTGTTTACGTGAGCACACCCCCAATAAACTTTGTACCTTCTTTTACAAGTTGTTCTTGCTGAAAATGGTCTTTTAACTTGTCTTATCATCTTTTATAGTGTCTCTCCTGCCGGACTGGCTTGTGGCCTACACCTGGTGCTTGTAGAACTGTTAAACTGAACTGGTTTTTAGTGTCATTTGGGTTTGTGTGAGAGTTTAGTGTATAAGTGAGTCACACTCATTACAGTTGGCAGTCCACTGCCATTGTGTGGTGTTAATCAATTACTTGTCCAGTCTTGCTCTGGCTTACAAAGGTGTTCTGCCCAAGGGTTGTATTTCCAGGTGAACGCGAGGGGGCCACTGCCCGCCTCTCTTCCCCTGTTACACACAACAGTTCTTTTACCAGCACTAGACGTCACTTCTGGCCCTGCGAAATATCCTCCAGCCACATTGGTGTATTTCTGATAATCATAGCTGTAACATAGTTTTTGGTACAAAGCACGAGGAGACTTCATCATAGACACGTTTCTAATGAACGACAGTAAAAAAATAGTCCGTCGCTAACCCTGAGCCAGCCCAGATTCTTATGCATATTGGGACTATTTGCTCCAGTTTGCAGCAGTGGCAGTATTTTAGCTTTTTTCCATGTTTTTGGACGACCATTCTCGAAGCTTGTGTTTATAATGCGATAGTTGGGAGGCGCAACAAGCTTTGTGTTGCACCTCCCAAATTGTAATTTGATCTTGCAAGTTAAACTCCGTGCAAGCGGAACCAAGAAATAAAACGTAACTATATTTATTTCTGTTATAATTAAGAAGGCATTCCCCTTTTTTCTCCACCTGCCATCCTACTCAGAGCCAGTTTACGTTAACCCGAAAGCACCTGCACACCGCTAACGGCACCCGGTGACCGTGCCCAAATAAACCTCACTCGATCGCACGTCAACTACTGCAAATACACACCACGTAGATTTCATGCCAAAAGATCAGGTGTAAACACTTCTGAGTAGCTACTGACAGGAGGACATGATTGTTTTAAGGGAAGGTGACACAGTAAACAAAAACATACAAAACAAAATGATTACAGTTAGTCCGCTCTTACAACTGTCACCACATAAGACACAACTCAGACCAGGAGCAGAATAACTTAAAAAACACCAGATCTTTAAATCCAAAGGGTAGCCTTACCCGAAAACTGCTAGCAGAAGCACAAAATTACTAAAACTGGAGTTTATGGTCATTAAGTGCCGACCATTATACCTTCCTAAGGGAGTTTACAGCTATACTGCTCGTTGCTGTTTACTTGTGGAAGCCACACACTGGACCAGGTTAACACCACCCAGAGATGAGCTTACAAGGTCCTTCCCCTCCCACACCTCGGCACCTCTGACCACATCACTGTCATGCAAATGCCAGCATACAGACCACTGGTTAAAGTCACCAACCCAGTTTGAAGAGGTACATGTGTGGCCGGAAGGGTCTCTGGAGTATTTAAGAACTTTTAACACCACAAACAGGGTGCCATCTGCAACAGCAACACAGACCTCCAGGTGCACACAGATGTCGTCACTGCTGACATCACCAAGGGCACTGATGATGCAACAACACTAAAGATCATAACTGTTCGAGCCAATCAGAAGCCATGGCTGACAGGGGGAGGTCCACAGGCTGCTGAAAGCTCGGAACGCTGCCTTCAGAGCAGGAGATGAGGAGGGCCTGAGGACAACCAGGGCCAACCTGTCACGCGGCATCAGAGAGGCAAAGAAGCAGTAATCCAGGAGGATAGCTCATTGCTTCAATGACAGCAGAGACACACGGAGCCAGTGGTGAGGAAAACAGACCACCGTGGTCTACAAGCCCCACTGCAGACCTGTGACAGCTCCATCTCTGCTAAATGAGCTAAATGACTCCTTCACCCAGAAGCCCCTCCACCCAATCCTTCACCCAACCCACTCCCACCCACCCCTGGCATCTATCCACCCTGTAACCCTCACTTACAGCCTCCCCCTGCGCCACACCCACATCACACCTAACCCTCCCACCATGCTGAGGAGACACCCCCAGTGGACTAGAGGATAGCGGGCCCTAAATCCCCAGAGCGACATCTGCCAAGCCATTTAACTTTTTATTTTATTTGCCCAATGACTGTGGCCATTGTGTTTTAGTTAAAAGCTCTAATGGCAAACTTATCCCACCTCCCCCATAGTAAAGAATCCTAGGCGATGATCCAGATCACCTCCATAATCTAATAATAATTCCTTATTCCATTTCTAAGATCTTGTGGAAATGTCATCTAAATCCGTCCAAATCTTAACAGCCCTGAAATGTCTGGGCTGTAATAAAGTGAAAAGTCTGAAACTGCGGCAAACAAAGAGAAACAGAGAGAACAGGATCAAGCTAAGTTAGGTCAATTGGTAAAGCATCAGTCTCCCATGTGGGAGGCCAGGGTACGAATCCTCCAGGGGGATGAACATTAACACCTTTTAGTTGGGTCCTTAGGCAAGACCCTTAATGCTACTGCCTAACCATTGCTTTGGATAAAAGCATCAGCTAAATGGCTAATGTAATGTTTCATCATCATTCTCTGTACCGCTTGTTCCCATTAGGGGTCGCGTGGTAAGCTGGAGCCCATACCAGCAGTGTTTCAGGTGAGAGGCAGGGTACACCCTGGACAGGTCACCAGTCCATCGCAGGGCCAACATATATGGGGACATACAACCAATCACGCACACACTCATTCCTAGGGAGAATTTAGAGTCGCCAATTAACCTAACATGCATGTCTTTGGACGGTGGGAGGAAGCCTGAGAACCCGGAGAGAAGCCGGGGAGAACATGCAAACTCCACAGAGAAAGGCCACCACCACACCACCGTGCAGCCCATTAATGCAATGTAATGTTTAAAATAAGGTAATATGACATGTTGTTTACAAATTGATTAAATTCAAGGGTTAAATAACCAGCTCAGGGCCAGGCCAGCACTCATTTCCTTGTTCCATGTATGAAAGCAGATCGTGGGTCTGCTAAAAGTAAAATAAGAAGCTTGATGAACATTGTGTTCAGAAGTTAGAGTTTAGGGTAAAAATAATACACATCCCAGCATGCACTGGGAAAAAGAAAAACTTCAATGGGTCAGCTCCTTTTCAGTCAGCCAGGCGATGATGGAGACATGATGACGAGCTGGGCGGAGTTTGTCGTTTAAATGAAGGGACTTTTTTTTGCAGATGAAGAGGCTTTACCACTACAAAGGAGCGTGGATGTAAAGTTAATAATAAAGTGACTATTCTACATAGATTGGTTGTGATGCCATTTTGAAGTGGACTGCATGAAGCAGGTGATGCGGCAAAGATGGATGTAAAAATGAGCTCCGGACACCAGCTTGACGAGTAATAAAAAAAAAAAAGATTTATTACAAAAAGTGACATGAAACAGATCTGCAGACATCTGTGAGGCGTTTGGGACAACTGCAGATGGCCCCGGTACCCGCGGTCTTATATAGGGTTTGCAAACAAAGAACATTCCTAAGCCGACATCGGAAACCACTCCTGAGACTTGCATATGGAACGTGACGCTATATGTGGACCCATACAGGAAACCTCTAAGCCTGTCCATATCTGGAGCCTGGAATTGACTCAACCTTAACAGATAGACTAGAACAGCCAAATATAGTCATAACCTATGAAATAGTATAAAGAATTGGGATTTAACTCCAACTTAGACCAGCTGAACATTTCATAATGTAGGCAGAAGCTGTTTAAGGAATTATTTTAATGCAAGGTTACCTACCGAATTTAATTAATTGCTTTTATTGTCTCTTATTGTATCTCATACAACTCCCCACCCACACACACACTTATTATCCTTAATATTCCCCTCCCCTTATCACCAAAAATTAAAAATAAGCAGTAAAAAAACATAAAAAAACAAATAAAGGCCACTCATTGACATTATTTATCCAGTTGGAACATTCTTTAAGTTTATCTGCAAACCCACTCTGATTGGTTTGTTCCACCCACGTGTTTAAAAGGGTGGTTCTCACCAAACAAACCATCGAATCTGAGTGGGTCACCCGGCAATATATGGTCCCAATGACCAATCCACCCTCCTTTAACAAACTGGAGGAGTCTGAGAAGAGGAGGAGTCAGGGTAGGAGTCTGAAAGGAGAAGGATCAGAGGGGGAAGAAGCTGAAGCTGAGAGCACTTTGGTTTGCTTTGCTTTGCCTCAGAATGAAGCAGAAGGAGGTGCCGGCACCTTCCTGCAGAAACTTCTGAATCCAGAGGGAAGATCGGAGGAAGACACTGAGCTACAGTAGAAAAATAAATGTCCAGAACTCTGCAGGTTCTGGATCATCAGACCGTCTTCCTGGCGGTCAGGACACGGACGATGGAGCCGACTCCTCCCACCGCCAGAGCCTGAGGAAATACAGTTAAACGGTCAGAAATCTGAGTTCTAACCCTGTTTACCACAGTTTTCTTGACTTTATAACAGAAATGGTTTGTCAGTGTGGACCGGTCGGATCTGGATCTGGATGAAGTTAATGTTGCTCAGTGTAAAATATGATGGGAATAAAAGATAAACGTTTTCCAAACATGCAAATGTGGTTTTCTGCTCTACGTTACCTTTTCATGCCACTGCAGCAGGACAGCGCTGCTGTTGTCAGAAGGTTTCTCAAAGCCTCTGTAGATGTATTTCATGAGCAGGTCGACTCCAGCTTTGTCCAGAGAGCTGACAGCTTTCTCTATGTCACTGCTCTTAAAGCTGCTCAGCACTCTGACCACCAGCAGCTCTGCTCGCTCCTACAGCCGGAGAGCAAGACAGGATCAGGTCAGTTCGGAAACACGGAGTTCACCGTCTGCTCGGTTCGCCCGGAGACGTCAAGCTTCCGCAGCGGTCTGCGTCTCTACATCTCTTTCTGAAGGAAATGGCAGCGGTCACCTGACTGAGGTTATGTTCCCAGTCTAACAACTTACCCGGTATTTCCTGTTTAACCCTGGAACTGTAAACCGTTTTTAAATGTGCAGTAAAACCTTTTAAGCTTTTGTAAGATAAAATAGTAAAGTTCCCAAAACTGTGTGAATTTTCATTTAAACTAGTTTTTATATTTAGTAAATAAAGGACTGTAAGAGGCCAAGCAGTAAGGCAGCATTTATTTACTCTATTTACTCAAAACTCAAAAATTTTAAACTTTACAAAATCCCCAAATTCAACTAAAACTGATAAGAGGCCAACTAAATACAGCTAGACTTAAAATCAAAACTAAGCAGAACTCCAGCAAGCAAACAAATGAATGAAACAGGTGAACCTAATACAAGTTTAGTTAACACAAAAAGGGGAAATAAAATGGCTACTAAATTTTGCACTACCCAAAACCTCAAAATAACCCCCCAAACACCCCTATGACACTGCAGCTGTGGTCCAGCCCAGCCTATCAGAGTCCTCGCCTTCAGCAGATGCTTTAAAGCCATCTCCAGGGACTGTACCAGGAGAAAAGACCTGGGGTCCTAAGTAGGATCTATACTAAAAGTGTATGTAAGCCCGTGACGTAGGCCCAAAAGAATCCAGACTCATAAAACCATGCGCACCCACACCAACATATTCCACCCTAAACACGCCCAAACCAGCTGTTTACGGTCCATGCAAAGCAGGACATGAATATCGTTGCACATGAAGAAGCTGCTGAAGAGGAAACCATGGCAACAAGGAAAAAAAAACTTTTTCGACGCAGAAATTGAAGTTGGTGAAGTGGAGGCAAGAAAAGAAATGTTTGGTGGCCATTTTATGACGTTTTCTGAAGATGTAATTAAAATCCGTCTATGACCTTTACAGTTATGTTGCTAACGGAGACAAACCAACGCCGCAGAATACCTGCATGACCTCCGCCTTGGTGGAGCTAATAAAAAAAAATGTGCTCGCATCTTAACGTGGAGGAGAAAACAAAGAAAAAAAGCCTCGCTTCCCACCGTCAGGGTGTGGCTACTGCCTGAGAAGGAAGAGAAGACCGAGCTCATGTGCTGGACCAGAAAGTGAAGGAGGGAGAGAGTGACTATCAGAGACCACAGATGGACCCGGTAAAGCTCTGGTACATGTTTCATGTCATGGCGGTGTGAACTATTTATACACATGTAGAGGAACATCGGGCCGATGTGCTGCATCCTTCAGTTCTACCCCAGTCGTGGGGGGAAGGCAGTGAGGACGGGGAGGTCCCGACCCCATGAGGGAGATGTGGTTGCTGAGCTCCGGCTGTCCCTAGTACCAGTGTGTCCGGTGGAAGTGGACGGTTCTGACCCAAGCTTTACTCCAAACACAAAGTTCAGTAGCATCTGATGAACTTAAAGAAACCAAACGCTGCATTACAGCCTCAGATCCTTGCTCCCGCGTGAAGTCTTCCTGGCGGGGAGGGGGCTGTGGGTCGTGGTCCTCATGCTGGGTGGGGGGAGATTGTTTGCTTCTCCACTTGGCTAAATGTCAATCAGTGGTTTAAGCTACAACCATGATGATATTTTCACCAGTTGCCACACAGATCGGCCCTTTTCTCTTCTCCAGGGTCTGAGATTTGGGATGTTTTCTATATTTTTTAGATTGACAGATGTTTATGGAACAGTCATGGCTCACTATACGCCGCAGTACAGATTACATTGCTGGCTTTAAATTTTTACAATGTGGATCGATAACTGATGTTTGGTGTGAAGTGAAATTAAATGTGTGAGAGGAGCAGGACGCAGTCTGACTGCAGTTCACCACCTGCATCGTCTCCAAATGTCCGTACGCGTGGGTCAGAGTCGAGGTGCAGGTGCGCACGTTTGTTTTTACAGATCACAGGTTTTGCGTGGGGAGTGGAGCACACCAACTTATAGATGAGACGCCAGGTCCTCTCCAGCTGCAACGTGTGAACAGTTCTACATACAGGTAAAACTCAAAAAGAGAAAACTGAGCAAAACTTAACCAACTTCAGTAGTTCAACTTAAAAGGGAAACTAATGTGTTATGTAGAATTATATGCAAAGTGAGATATTTCAAGCATTTATTTGTTATAATGTTGCTGATTACAGCTAATGAAAACCCAAAAATCTAAATCTCAGAAAATTAAAATAGTGTGAAAAGGTTAAATGTTGTAGCCTCTAAGTGCCACAAGCTAATCAGCTAACTGACCAAAAACACCGAATCCAGCATCACGATGAAGGGTGCTGACCTGATAGTGGTGCAGAAAACCGTCACTGACTCCATCCCCAAGGAGGGAAAGCCTCATAAAGGTGATGGCAGAAGAAGCTGGATGCTCTTAAACTGCTGCAAAGCTCATCGTAAAAAGCCGAGTGGAAGAAAAAGCTGGAACAACCAGCCGGGATGAAGCAGCCTGGAGAGGATGGTCAGGAAAAGGTCATTAGAAATGTGGGGGAGCTTCACAAAGGGTGGACTGAGGCTGGAGTTGGTGCTTCTAGAGGCACCACACCTGGACTTCAAGCGTCGTATTCCTCTTGTCAAGCTGCTCCTGAACACAACGTCTTACCTGACTTAACTGGTCTGTTGAGCAGTGGAACAAGGTGATGATGAGCATCTCATGTGGAAATCCAGGTCCCAGAGTCTGGAGGAAGAACGGAGAACAATCCAGACTCTTAAAGTGCAGCATGAAGTTCCCACAGTCGGTGGTGATGAGGAGCCATGTCATCTGCAGGTGTTGGTCCACTGGGCTTTATTAAGTCCAGAGTCCACGCAGTCATCTACCAGGTGGTTTTAGAGAACTTCCTGCTTCCTTCAGCAGAAAAGCTTTGTGGGGATGCAGACTTTATTTTCCAGCAAGACTTGGCACCTGCCACACTGCCACAAGAACCAGAACCTGGTTCAATGACCAGGGATTACTGTGATGGATTGGCCAGCAGACTCTCCTGACCTGAACCCCAAAGAGAATCTCTGGAGCATCAAGAGGAAGATGAGACACGTGAGCCGGGGCGATGCAGAAGATCTAAAGGCCGCTAATGAAGCATCCCGGTCTTCTATTCCACCCCAGCAGGACCACAGGCTGATAACATCCACGCCACGCCGCATGGAGGCAGGAAGTTCATATGCAGGACTGCACTCTTCAGATGGTCACATTTCTGGATTCAATATCTTTTTTTCTTTTCTTTTAATTGATCTCATGTCATATTCCAGTTTTCTGAGATTTTGATATTTGGGTTTTCATAAGCTGTAAGCCATGAGCATCACAATTACCGTATTTTCTGGACTATAGACTAGACTATACTATAAATACAAGCCGCACCCACTAAAATGTAAAAGAAATCTATATTTGTCACATAAAAGCCGCAGCGGACTACAAGCCGCCGGTATCCAGGCTGAGAAAAAAGATATTTACATAGAGAGATTTTGTACCATAAAAGCAGTAAAAGTTCTGATCAAACAGAACAGCCCGTCTCGTTTTTGCACTTCCTGCTAGAGCACCCCTGAGGGCTGAAGAAAAATTCATAGAAAAGCCGCATCTCTGCGAAGCCGCATGGTTCAAAGCCGGGGGAAAAAAGTAGCGGCTTATAGGCCGGAAAATACGGTACTCAAAGATCTCACTTTGCATGTAATGAGTCTTTATATTTGTTCCCCTTTTTAAGCTGAATTACTGAAATAAAATAAGTTTTGCACAATATTCTGATCTTATGAGTTTCACCTGTACCTCATAATAAACAGAACTAACAGGTATAAAAATAAAAACGTTTGCCTTCGACCACTGACCTACGGAGAACAGGTACCAAGCCTTCATAGCCTAAACACAAGTCAGCTGACCCCTGATCCCCCCGATTCCTGACCAGAAACCCTGATGATGAGGAGGAAGATGATCACATCTGCAAATACCTTGGCATTCTGGTTCTTGGAGTTGATTGGAGGGTTGTTCAACACAGCATGAAGAGCTCCATTCATATTCCCCCTGGAAAACATCAGTCAAGGCCAATATACAGCAATTTGTTACTAAAACAAGAGAAACCCATGATGGACACGGTCATCAGAGGAAATGTGGAGAAAATCTAATGGTTTCTACAAACTGAGCTCATTCATATCATATTTAGTGCTGGATCCTCTAAATATTATATGAATGAGCTCAGTTTTCATTCTTCAATATGAATTTCAGGGACAAAAAAAACCTGATCTTTGAAACGAACCCTTTTAAATGTGTTGGGAAGTTAGAAAAACATAAAACTTGTTAGATCTGGATTTTAGACAGGGCTCATTTTACACACACACACACACACATCTATATATATA
>JBAMHW010000008.1:2357199-2369424 GCA_037177495.1 Rhadinocentrus ornatus | reverse complement strand
GCTCCTTCTTCACCACGACAGACCGATGCAGCGTCCGCATCACTGCAGACGCGGCACCGATCCGCCTGTCCATCTCCTGCTCCATCCTTCCCTCACTCGTGAACAAGACCCCGAGATACGTGAACTCCTCCACTTGGGGCAGGACCTCATTCACAGATCCTAGAGGACGGAGTCCAGTATCTCCAACCTTTTTCTAAAATGTATAGAATTTATTTTTAAGGACACGTTTCTGTAAGCACGAAGCACATCTTCTGTCCCGTACGCAGCAGCTGGTGTCTATAAAGCTTTGAAGAGAGGAATATTTTCATTTATCCTCCCAGATATCTTTATTTTCCAGAGGAATGAAGCTGATTTGGGCCGTGCTTGAAATAAATCACATTACTGATGTGATTGGAATATTTAGGGCCGTTTTCCTTCCTAACCCACTGTGGTGAGCTTCATCATCATCATCATCAATCGTGTAAAGTATGAGCATGACAAAGCCATCTCGTGGACACGTGTTCGGTCCCGGCTGCTTCACATGTCTAATACTACAGAGAGCGTCTTTGGTGTTTGGAAGCTGTGTTGTCAGCGTTGCGCTTGGACCGCCGCGGCTGCTGATGTTTGTGTGTTGTTGTTTATTTGGCCTGGATTGACAAGTAAACGAGTTGCGCTGCGAGCCGAGACGGCGCGTAAGGAACAACGATGGCATTAGAGAGTCATCTTTTACGGTGTCGGAGTATATTTTTATGTTGTCTGGCTTTTTTAAAAAGCTGTTTTTGTTTATTTCTGTTAATGAGAAACTTTCAGAGCCTATAAAGAAAAAATAAGCTAGCTTGATATATTTTTCCTCCACACAGATAAAACAAATTCAAATGTTTACAAGATGTAATTAACCAAACAGAAGAAATGAGCTGGAAAGGATCTGTGGGCAGGTTCTTTCACATTTCTTTATTTTGACCGTGAAGATGTGACTGCTTCTCCTGTTTTCCATTTCTTTTTGGGTAAACTTGTGAGGCTCCCTCGGCATGCTGGCTCTGGCCTCGACACCAGTCCTGGTCACGCTTTACCTGCTGAACTTTAACCCCAGACTCGCTGTGTCGCAGTCGTCGTTAGGATGTCACCTGCCGAGTAAAACACTATCACGAAGCATCCTCCTCTACTGCGAATATTCCTGGCTGGAGAACTCGTCTCGAAGGCCGAAATTCAGCCAGTTTAGTGTCGGTTCGTGTGAAATATGACAGCACTTTCATTTTCTTTTGTCTGTCTGCGTCCAGACTTTTCACGTCATCGCTGAAAGCCAGACTACCCCCTCCCCCGATCAGTTTTACCTTCTGCTGCTCATAGTTGCCAGGCAAGGTTTGTGTGCAGCTGCTGTCCAGGGTGGATGCAGATAACGGGGCAGTCAGAGGAAGCTACGCTACACCAAAGTGCAATTGAACGCAGAGGAAGCACCGTTGTTGTCGGCCACCTGCTGGGGAGGTGAACCCCATCACCGTGCACGATATGGTGGTTGTTTTTCTTTAGTGTTCTCCCTCTGCTGGTCTCTTCACTCAGACTCGATGTTTTTCTTTCTCTCTCGTGTACAGCTAGCTTCGCTTGTTTGTCCTCAGACAGGTACTCACTGTAGGCTAATGCAATGATTTTTAAAAGACAATAAAAGATTTAAATGAACTGGGGTGTCCTGCTCCTTGGCTTTCTAGTTACAAATGTGAACTAATCATTATCTTCTCATACTTTCACATAGTCATGTACTGTCCTAGATAACAGCCAGATCTCACAGATACATAAAATCAACCATCAATACAGTGATTTCTGCATCTCGTCATACAGGTGAACTCATTTCATTGATTCAACTTAAAAAGTTCAGGTCTACGCACTCTAGTGCAGGTTCGTCGGCTACATGCGTCACAGCGGCTCCAGGTACTGTCCCACGTGGAAGGCAGAATCCACCCTTCAAACCCGGACTCCGTTTGGCCTGTAGCGAAGACTGCTGCATGTCCTGCCTGGAGGACGGCACGAGCACCGCGCGGACTCACACAGTTCACCCTGAAATCCACTAACAGATTAAAGCTCCATCATGCAGAGAAGAAGCCAGATGTGAACCGGATCCAGAACCAGCTTCTTCCGTCTTCTCTGTAAATGCTTCCATGTTCCTGCATCAGACCAGAATGGGACAACATTCCTCTCCTAAAACTCCAGAACTGGTCTCCTAACTTTTCAGATGTTTCCAGACAGATGTTAGAAGAAGAGGAGATGGTACACCGTGCTGAACACTGGAACTACTTTTTACGCCGTGCCGAACGTCACCCTGGAACTACTTTTTACGCCTTGCCGAACGTCGCCCTGGAACTACTTTTTACGCCGTCCCGAACGTCACCCTGGAACTACTTTTTACGCCGTGCCGAACGTCGCCCTGGAACTACTTTTTACTCCGTCCCGAACGTCACCCTGGAACTACTTTTTACGCCGTCCCGAACGTCACCCTGGAACTACTTTTTACTCCGTCCCGAACGTCACCCTGGAACTACTTTTTACGCCGTCCCGAACGTCACCCTGGAACTACTTTTTACGCCGTGCCGAACACCACCCTGGAACTACTTTTTACGCCGTACCGAACATCACCCTGGAACTACTTTTTACGCCGTCCCGAACGTCACCCTGGAACTACTTTTTACGCTGTGCCAAACATCACCTGGAACTACTTTTTCCAGACGTGTTGCTGCATCAGATTCACCATCACATGGTAAAATGTCTCAGTTTCAGTCTCTGGTGTGCTCGTGGCAAGGGGCACGTGCTAGTGTTAGAACCCGAGGAAATCCTGCCTAGAAGGCGCACAGGTTCGAGTTTAGCACGTGGACAGACGTGATTCATCAATACCAAATATGCACTTTTATTAGGTAACTATGTACAGGTTAAAACTAAACTGATCCATTAACTCGGACATAAAACCAAAGGGCCGAATTCTACACAATCGCAATCCTGAAAAATAATGAGGGTTAACACATGCAAACAAGCCAATAAAACCAGTGGTGAAAGCACAACACCCTCTAGAAACCATAACCGAGGCAGGATGCGCTCCGGTCGTGCCAGCCAGGGCTCGCGCACCCACGGGGCTCAGATGACATCAGTGTGGCAGTCGTGAGGAAGTCGGGTCATCATCACCGAGCCAGGATACCTGGGCCCTGTTTCCGGAAGCGGGTTCGACAAACTGGGTTAAAAGCAAAACTCTGGGTTGACCAACTCAAACTCAGAGTTTCCGCTTCCAGAACAGGTGATGACTACTAGTTCTGAGTTAACTTGCCCCGAGTCCAGCGCGTGCTTGGCCAGATAAAAGGCCTCGTCGGTGGAACACGGATAACATGATACGTGTTAATATTCTGGTAAGCTGGTGTTGCGTAATAGTTTCTGCTCTGCAACCCGACCAGAACGTCCCTGATTGGCAGATTGTTCTGGTTGACGGTCTAATCTCATCCTACAGGTACCCGAGGAAGAGTTGCTCTTCTTCCTGCACATGGCACTAATGTTCAAGCATCACGTGATCAGAGGTGCTGTAGACCATCTTTCCTGATGTTCCCGTACATCTAAATGCAGATGTTGCTGCTCCTGGAGAAACATCAGCTGGTTTATTCGGGTTTATTGCCGCGTCACCACGTGTTCAGGTGCAGCCCAGCAGGCTCCAAACGTCCTTGCAGCGAATAAAGATGAAAAATAAAAATGTGTTAAAACAGGTGTGATGTCATTGTTGTTTTGCTTATTCTAGCCAATCAAGCAGCATTCGGTAGCTACAATCATGTGATCTAATTATTGAAATTTTCTAATTAGAAACAGTTTTTCTTCTGGTATTTATTAAGTTGTCTGAATGCTGTTAACAGTATTTATTATTGTCCACTTTGAAATAAAGCCACATGTCTTATAGCTGACTGGATGTTTGACACGTTTCTGATGTTACTTTCTCATCTTTCCCGACGTCTGCGGAGTGATTTGTGCTTCGATCAACCGGCTCTTCAGGAGAAGGACACGTGATGTCTGACTCGTCCTTCAGGCTGCAGCTAGAGAGGAGAAACTCTGGCTTAGTGGGAGAAAACCTGCCAGCGAGCAGGTTGGCTTCACGGAGTCTGTTGCCATAGTAACTGACTCAGAGTTACTCTGAACTCTTGAACCCGCTTTGTGAAACGGGGCCCAGGTGACGAGGTCCAGCTGCATGAATGCAAACACAGAAAACTCCCGACAAACCAGCAGCGTGTTCGTGGAGGCCGCCGCGTGACGCGCTCTCATCCGCCGACCCACACATTGTGGACCCCCGGCTGACTAGGGATGCTGGAGCCGATTGCTTTTAAACCTGGTTAATTACAATTTTACTTGTTTCTTTCAGGTGCAACCTCTCCAAAGCTGAGGAGTCAGACAGGATTGAGAAAAACTTTTTAAAATCAAAATCTTCGACATCACAAAGTTACCAAAGCATTTTCTCACAACACGTTTCAAGATTCAAAGTTGTCATTTGCTCAGTAAGGAAACGAGCAGATGGGTTTACTCTCACAATTCTCTTACCTTAACCAATCTTACCATAACTCTTCATCATTTATACGAACGACAGAAAATACACATCCACTCATGGTAGAAAAGCATCTTTTATCGAACACTTATTAATAGACGAGACAGGGATGACGTGCAGTAAGGAAGCCACGTCAACGCGTTCGTTCGGACGCCAGCAGACCTGGTCACATGATTCAGAACGCTGAGCCACTTTCATGCGTTTGGTCAAAGTTGACTCGATGATTCACCATCCCTAGCCAGAACGCTCGACTACTCCCTCCATGACGGTTCGGAGGTCCATCAGGCCCACCCGCGAAGAGAATGCGCCCGACTAGCGAGCTCCCATCCAATATACCACCCTTGCTCCGCCGCCACAATGAGCACCAATCACTTACACCTGAGAGGTGCCATTAGGGAGCGAGGAGACCAGGCCGAACGCCGCCTCCTGCCACGTTGTTCACTTCTACTGGGGATAGAAGATGGAGGATGAGACACCGGACTTTTTGCAGTTGGAGTCGTGTGAATGTGTTAGAGGTCATTTGATTTGTTACCCCAGATGTTTCCCTCCTTGGGACAGTTTAAAAACAAATAAAACGCAAGTAGGCCTTGGGAAGTTTATTTCTGCTTCTTATTTTCGTGATTTTTAAGAAAAGTCTGGACATTTTGTTTGAGTTTTGCTTTATTTTTCTTTTTGATGATACTGAGTTTGAACTTTGCATTTTTTCTTCTCTTTTTCCCATTTTCTTGTCTTTTATTAAGTTCAGAAATAAACCAAACTCGACAGGGATGAAGGAATGTTCCTCGAAACGTGCATATTTTATCTCCATATTTCTGAAAGTTTTTTTCTTCCAAATTCTTAACAGACTCAGAAATGTACTAAATCTTTTAAAGTGACAGAAAACTTGTGGAAACCTTTTTAACAAGCTACAGTCTAAATAATCTGCAGATTTGAGTCTTTCTGAGACTTTTCCTGGTTGCAGATGACGTCATTGCGGCAGCCAATCAGAAAATCGGACGCCTGCACGAGGAAGCTGCAGCTGTATTTATAGAGTCCGTGAGGACTCTGCGGTGTCGGGTTTGCTGGGAAGTTAGAGAGGGTGAGTCCAGTTCCCTGCAGCTGAAGATGATGATGATGAAGGTCCTGCCGCTGCTCGTTGTGACTCTTTGCTTCCAGACGTCACGCGCCGCCTCCTCTTCCTCGTGTAACCTTCCGCCTGCCCAGTGGTGTTCGTCTCCGGACTCAGCGGCTCGGTGCGGGGTGAGTTTCTCTGGACAGGTGAACCGGCTTAGCTTAGTTAGCTTAGCTTCAGCTGGTTAAACTCAGGAAGTTCAGGCAGCGGCTGAATCCGGTTAAAGAAGCAGATTTCCAACTTTTAGCTGGTGTGAAGGTCTTAGGAAGTAATCTGATTACCTGAAGGAGGAAAGTAGTGAAAAGTACGAGGAAGCAGAAGGTCTTTGTTAATCCCAGACTGGCAGATTTCAGTGTTACAGCAGCACAAATGTCAGATAGGAAAAAGAGTTAAAAAATATAACAAATAATAAAACTTAATACACAATAGATGCAGAACAGATGATAAAAATAAAGAATAAATAGAAAACTAAAAGGATAAAAATGGATAAAAAGTAACTACACAGATACTACAGCCTGTAGAGCGAAACTACCCGAGTTGAGCTAGTTACTGAACAAAAGTAACTAGTTAACGTTACGAGCTTAGTTGATCACTTGCAACCGGAAGCGCTGCGTTACGGTTTAGTTGCTTTTACAGAACATTCTTTAAATTCTCCCAATAACGTTTCTACAACTTCCAGTTTTACTTGAAGTCACCGCAGATGATCAGAAATAAAAAGGAAGTTAAAACAGCTGCTGCTCAAAAGCCAAATCTCCTTAAATCTAGATTTTATTTGCAGATTATTCACGTTGTCTCTGTGAATAAAGGTGAGTGTGGGGGGCGTGTCGGTTCGGACGGCACCGCCCATGTTCTGCTGCATCACAGCTGCTGGCCGGGACGTAGCGACGGAGTAACGTACCGTATGGTAGCTGAGTTACTTTACTTACAGAGTACCGCATTAGAGTTAGTTACTGACGGAAGCACCAGCGTTACCGTGTTAGTCCGGGTCCTGATCTTCATCCGATAACTTCATCTTGATGTGGGTTCGTGGTCGTCTCTGGGTGAAGGTTTCATTACGCCTCAGAAATACACACCACTACCTGTCATACGGAGGGAGGGCCAAGGGGGGCGGAGCTTCACGTGAACACGGAGAGGCGGAGCTCCAGATAAATTACACACATTTTATTTCCTTCAGTCTAGAAATGAGGAATTTCCACTTATTTATCCTTTTAATTATTATGATGATGATAATACTAATTTTCTCTGGAATCAATAAAATATTTTTAATTTCATTTGTTGATTTTATTTCATTTCAAATTGGAATGTAAATAAATAGAATCATAAAATTTAAATAAGTTACATAAATTCATAAAGTGAAAAATAGACCATCTCCATACATCCATCCACCCACCCATCCATCCATCCATCCACCTATCCATCCATCCATCCACCCATCCACCCACCTATCCATCCATCCATCCATCTATTCATCCACCTATCCATCCATCCATCTATTCATCCATCCATCCACCAACCTATCCATCCATCCACCCACCCATCCAAGTAGGTGGAAGTAGAAGTGCGCTGCATTTCCTCTTTTCCCTGCCTACGCCACCTGTAGTTTGCTTTGCTCCGCTCAGGTTGATAAACGAGGCCCTGGTCTGGTGGAGGTTCTGTTGCACACGTTGCAGATTGCTTTCTGAGCGGTACAAGCCTCCAACTACGAGCTCCAGGAAGGAAGACGTGCAGCAGAAGCTGAGCCACCTCATCTGCTCTCTGTTCAGGTCCTGGAGCAGTGCCTGGAGTTGGACTTCCTCAGGTCCCAGCAGACAGCAGATGCGGTCCAGGTGGCTCTTTACTACGAGAGTCTGTGTCCTGGATGCAGACAGTTCCTCGTCCAGATGCTCTTCCCCACCTGGGTCCTCCTGTACAAGATCATGTCTGTTACTCTGGTTCCCTACGGCAACGCTCAGGTCAGTGAGGCTGCAGCCCTGCTGTACACGTGTCGTCGCATCGTAGCTTCATCCTGCTTTTTTGTTTGTTTTAAACCATTAAATCTGCGTAATTCCAGGAGAAGCCAGACGGACCCAAGTACACTTACGAGTGCCAGCATGGGGAAGCGGAATGTCTGGGGAACATGATGGAGGTAATGTTTCACCCAGACAGAGACATGAAGCCACGGTTCGTTCATTTCGCCGTGTCTTTCAGAGAAGATGCTGTTTCTTTAACCAATGAATGCAGAGCATGAGGTGAGAGTTGATGAACGACCCCCTCTTCTTCCAGACTTGTGTCCTGAACATGACTGAGATGGCGTTCCCCATCGTCTTCTGTATGGAATCCTCCGCTGATGTCATCGGTTCAGCCGAGAGTGTGAGGAAGTGGTGTGTGCGCATACTTAGCCGGTCAGTTGGTGTGTTTCTGTCCGTTGATGCGTCCTTGTTTCCGTTCAGTGTCTGAAACTTTACGCCCCTGAGCTGAGCTTCGACAAGGTGAAGAGCTGTGTGAACGGAGATCAGGGAAACCAGCTGATGCATCAGAACGCCATGGCAACCGGAGCGCTGAAGCCTCCACACCAGTATGTGCCCTGGGTGACCATTAATGGGGTAAGTCTTCATCGCAGTCATCATCACACGGGGCTCCAGACCAACTTTTCTGCGAGCGCAAGCAGAAAATGTAGGGCGACTGAAATCGCCTTGCATAGCAGAAAGTATAAAACTACCCGAACAATAAATTCAGAAGATGCGATGTTTGCAGTTCACATTAAAAAGTTCTGGCTGAACTAACAGAAAACAAGTAGACGCAGAACTTGTCAAGTCAGATTTGATTTTCACTTTGTAGTCGAAGCAGAACGGAACTTTGTCCCCATCGTCCCCCGTAGGACCCGGTCTGACTTGTCCCTGTAGTTCCTGGTAATGAACAGCTTCAGGGACCGATTCTCCTCTCCAGGTTTCCAACGTCTTCATTAATGGACGTTCCTCTGACGTTGGCCAGCGCGGGATCAGCTCTAATTTCATGTAGTGTTAAATCCATAAACCAGTGCCGTGCTGTGACCCGGACCACAGGCCTAATTATCTCTGGACTTCGGCAGAAGTAACGTCTTCATTAAACTACATTATTACAGTTTCAGCTCATAATGTTGTTTCTCGCACCATCTACACTAGATGTTTAGCACCTATTAAGTTTTTATTTCTTTCCAGTAGTCATTAACATTATTTTGCAGCTTCCTTGCCAGTAAATCTGACCTCATAGTTTTTGTTTCTTTTAATAAAGCGAAGTTCAGATTTAAATGGAGCATTTTCAGAGGCGCATGCCTGCTTTTATCCGCCTCAGCCCATTTTTTAAAAGCATTTGGAGCCTCCGCATGGAGCTTTTCCACATGATCCTTCCAACCTGGCTTAGCATAGCACCCGTTAGCCTAATGTTTACACAGAGGTCTGCTGCAGATCCACGATGGCTTCATACAGGCCACGTCACACCTGCAGGGTTCTACATTCTTACAGTTCAGGTCCTCGTTTGGGAACTTAATATCAGCCAGCAATGCATCAGAATAATTAACTTGTTTATTAAGGTCTTTCTTGGATCTCTTTTCCTACATCAGCATCATTATCCACTGGTAAACTGCCTGTGTTCAACACCATGAGGTGTATGGTCATAATCAGTTTTCATCATATCGATGGAGTCATGAGCACAGAGGCAGCAGTCCAACCAGGAAGCCTAGCTGGTGGAAGTAGAGCTCCCATTTGACAATAGATCCTTACTAGATGGAATCAATCACTGTCTGAATTAAATGTTTAGTAAATCAGTTACGTCCGCATTCATGTGGCCAACAACACGGATGCACGTGGAACGTCCTGAATAAAGCCAACCTACGGAGGTACTCGTCCTCATACGTCCTCATGGCGTGCAGATATTCCAAGCCCAGCCGCCTCCCAGCCTTATAACGCTGACCAACTGGACAAATTTCCTAGTCCACCCCTCTGCCGGATGACTTTAGCACTTAGGACAGTTGTTGACTCATCCGCCCCATGAAAGTCCTGATGTACAGAATAGAGTCCTTCCAGGTCTTGTTGAGCCAGGAACGTGTCCTGGACACACTGACTGAATGATGACTGAACCAAATAACAGACACAGACATTAAAATTGTAAACGCAGCTCTAGTGAAGTCTGGATAAAACAGACCTAAAGTTAAAGTGTAATTTTAAGTCCTTTAACCAGCAGCTCCAGCTGGTCTCTGGTTCCGAGTCTACAACATGTTGCAGAACTTTAACGTTCCACATGTTCTCCTCCACACGCTTCATTAATATGTGACAGTAAGCAGGACGGATCAGCCGGCAGCAACTTCCAGTCTGGTCCTGGAGCAGAGGGGAACGTCTCCGGATCTGGAGCTGGAAGCTAATAGACGGGGAGGGGCCTATGGACAGGGGGTGGGGCCTGAGGATGGGGGAGGGGCAGAAGCTTTCGCCTCAGTTTCCAAAAGTCTCCCAACACCACCACAAAAAGTCTAGATTTGTCGCTATCACTTTGAAGTAGTTGCCAGACGGGTCTACAACTCGCTAACTATAGCGCCAACACAGCTAAATTAGCATCGGTGATTTAGCCGAGACGTGTCTCGGTTTAATCGGTGTACCGGAAACCGGGACTGACAAACGTTCCACGCTGTTTGGAACGCAAACTGTGACTAAATGCATCTTTTTCATCTCTAAAAAGAACGTTTAAAAGTAGAGACAGTTCCAGGTGTTGTAGGAAAAGACTAAAACCTTAACATCGTGCAAGTTCCACCTAGAACTGTTTTTTAGGGATGAAAGACGTGTTGTGGACAGTGCTGTCGTCCTTACTGCTGCAACGGAGACACACCTTTACATGATCTTTTCTTATTTTGCAGGAGCATACAGAAGATCTGCAGCAGCAAGCCATGTCCTCCCTCTTCACCCTGGTCTGCAGCTTGTATAAGGTACAGTTAATGTCCTCAAACCTCCGACGTGTCCGGCGCCTCCTTTCATTCCTTCGGTTGGCTCAGCAACCTCTAACGGCTCTTTTTGTTCTTTAAGGGTGCCAAACCAGATGTCTGTGGAGGGACTCCGAGACAACACTACAGAAGTTACTGCAGGAACGAGTGAAGGAGCAGAACCAGCCTCTGGACCGGATCTGGACCAGATCTGTAACTGTACCAGCAGTGGCGTCAAATCCCAGAACGCTAAGGAATGTTTTACTCAAGTTTTTATTTTCTGTTCATTTCTTTGTGATCATGTTTCTTGAAGGTGACCGTTTCGATGTAATCTGCGCCATACTTCTGTTTTATATCTAGTTTCTGTGGAAGGTTTCGTATTTGTTGTACTTCACTTTCTTTAACATTTGAATAAAGAAAATCAGAAATGAGTGGTTGTTTGTCTGTACGTTGGGCCTGCGATGGACCGGCCACCTGTCCAGGACAGAATTACATCTGTCAAGTGTAAGGAAGGAAACATCATTAAGTGATGATGGACGTCACCGTGACAGAAAGAAAAATCTAAAAGACCAACTGGTGGGGGGAAAAAAAACTATATGGAAGTCCAGGGATTCACGGGGGAAGGTGGACCCGTGTAGGGAATGTAAATCTGTTGTGATTCGGATGAGTTCTGTTAGTCTTTAGTTTGCTTCAGGACGTAGTAAAAGACTTGAACTCGGCACAGAACTGACTAAAGTTTGGTTCGGAAGCTGGAACTTTATGTGCATGACCGTTTCCAAGCAAGCGCAGGATTTTAACAGCTTTGTTTTAAGGAACTAACCAGAATCATGAATAGCCATAGATATCTATACAAAGACTAGATGCTTTATGGCGGAGCTTCCAACAGCCTTACACGGCAGCCATCTCTCTCGCGGGATCTATTGTGTCTGAGGGAACGTGAGTGAGCTGCAACAAACGTGCTTTTAATGTACTTGGTTCTATTTTGTATAGGCACAGCCCTTTAAGACTATCACTATTGGGTATATCCCTCCACGCGCACGCGCAGTACTGTAACTATATTCCACGCCACCTGCTGGATGGGCCCCACCTCGACGAGACCGGACAGTCGGCTCCTATTTTTCTTCAGCTACGCGTGCAAGTACTGATTCCTTATGAAGATCCACCAACTGACACCTTAAAGCCGCAGTGTGTAAGAATTCCTCCATCCAGTGGTGCGCTGACATATGACAAGCAACCGAGTAACGCTCTACTGCAGCCTCACCGTTTGAGTGTTACTATGACTACGGAAGCCGCGGAGATTCATAAATGTGAAGTTCGAGTGTCCCGTCAGGTGATGAGGAACAGAACGATACATTATTATTTTTTATGCCATGACAAAAACAAAAAAACTACACACTGTACCTTTAAGTTAAATGATTATTTTGTATATTATAGATTATATAGATATATATTATATAGATTCAGTCGGAGCTTGCCAAAAGGGTGTGTTTATAAGTTAATTGTGTCAATGTTTTTTTGTAGTATATGTACAGTATGATGTGGTATGTTATGAATTTGTCATGTTATGTGTTGTGATCTCCTCCCTGAGCCGCCACCTTACCGTGGTGGAGGAGTTTGTGCGTCCTGACAATCCTAGTGGCTATGTTGTCGGGGGCT
>JBAMHW010000008.1:2245524-2256718 GCA_037177495.1 Rhadinocentrus ornatus | reverse complement strand
TTCCAGGTATTCCTGCTACTATTTACCTGCTATCCTCACTAAAGCACCTCCAGCTCAGCCGTGCATCAGAAACGTCTGGATTGTAAACCTCCTGGACGGGATGGAAATGCTGGAAAACGTCCGTAGATCAGCTGAAGCAGGGATCACCAACTCTGGACCTGCTGGGCCAGGGTCCTGCAGGTTTTAGATGTTTCCCTGCTGACTCAAGAGGCTGGTGCAGAACATGACAACAAGCTGAAGCATTTATTGCAATTAGGTGTGTTGCTACATGAAGTCATCTAAAACCTGCAGGACCCTGGCCCAGGAGGTCCGGAGTTGGAGATCCCTGACCAGCAGGGAAAGCTATCCATCACAGTTCCACTACCGTTCCTGAGAACTGCTGATGATATAAGTGATACTACCTTGGGGCGCCAGGGTCTAGTGGAGTTTTTCAGCTTAAGTAAGAAACACTTTCTCTTGTAGTTTTTCTGGTCTCGTTGGGGTCGTTGCCCAGTTGCAGGACTGCATTTCAGCCAAGCTTTAACTGTTTTGGTAAATGCTCTACTCCGGGATTTCTCAGTGTACTAGAACAAGCCCAGATCATCATCCTTCCACCACTGTGCTGACAGCTGCTAGGTGTTTATGACCAGACATGTCCAGAGGAGCGAGGACCTTGTTTCAGAAGTCTGGTGGTTAGCAGCTATCTTTCTCCTCCTAGAGTGATGGACTCCAGAGAGTTTAGAAATGAAAGGCTTCCCAGACTGATGGGCAGCTTCTGATGTCCTTCCTCCTTGGCATCGAGTTAACGCAGCTGAAAGCTGACAGAACTTCTGCTTTGATAGATGTTCATCTGAGGTTGTAATTACCTCCAGTCTGGTAAAGACCAGGTGTTTTTGACCACATCCGGATAGGAGGGTGTTTTTCTGGATTATGTGAGGGTCTCGTGCACCCGTACACACGGAGCTGTGAGAACCTTTCTTCCCCTGATGGGGAGGATGGCTGGTTTTGGCCTGTGACCTCGGCTTGAAGAGAAGTGAAGTTGTGTTTGGATGTTCGTGCTCTTACAGGAACTGGAGCGAATAGGTCTGGGTGAAGCAGTAGATCTTCATGTGTGTGAGGTGCCGGTTGAATACCAGGCCGTTCAGAAACTTCTGCCATCACTGTGGAAAGAGCACCAGCCTGAGGTATGTGAGGAAATCCACAGTTCTTCTCATAAAATCCACGTTAATCCTAAAAAGTCGTTGCTTGCTGTGTATTTGCTGTCATGTGAGCAGCTTGTTGTCCATGCTGGTGTTTCTGGGTTAGCCACCACAGTCACTCTGGAGCAGTGTGGACACAACGAGGGCTACAAACGTCTGGACAACTGCAGCTTCTGCCCAGCGTCTCAGCGCTGCATGGAGGACGGCCCAGACTGCATCCAATCCGTCCTAGACATGGACACAGTCTGCAGAAGGGTTAATGACTCCAACATCGGGATCACTGTGTCCGTATCTAAGGACGCTGGAAGGCAAGTGATGGCAAATTCCCACACGAGACGTTACATACAAGACTGAGAATGACAGCTGAAGCCTGGAGTCTGAGCGAGCCAAAGAGACTTCAGCTCAAAATCCAGTTTTCTGTGACAGCCATCCTCTCCTCTCACAGGTATCTCTGTGATTACACCTACTACACGTCTCTGTACCTGGGGCAGGGTCGCTCCGCCTTCGTCCACGTGCCCCCGCTAGGGCAGCCCTACAGCAGCCAGGACCTGGGCAGTGGCCTTCAGGCTGTCGTACAGGCGATGCTGAAGCTGCTGGAGGACAATGAGCCCTGCAATCATGCACATCAACACTAAGACTCCCCGAGTCTAGCAACCAAACCTGAGCCACTGTCTAGTCCACACAGCATCTGAGGCTAGGAGCTTGGGTTTGGTTTGTGATGTGGCTCTTCAAAGCATCCGACCGACTGTGAAGGCCACGGTGACTAAAGGGTTAACTCCTGATTAACTGACACTGCTTCTTCTAATGAACTCTGAAATGGTGCGGAAGCTGGAAAAGATGAGTTTGTTCACGTTAATCCCCGGCAGCAGCAAGTGTGTCTTCATGTATGAAGTGTTGTTGGAGTCGTGAGTGGTGAAGTCTCTGATTTTCCACTCAACATTTACACAGTTGGGATGCGCCATGCCGGGTAAAAGGAGTGGAGTGAGCGCTGGATAACTGTAAGACATGTTTTTACACCAACTTGCTTTTCAGCTACCTTCAACTCCATCCTTGTCATCATCACCTTGGGTTGTGTTTGCACTGGAGAAATGTGATCTTCAAATATGAGAATATAAGGGGACATTTAAGTATCTCAGGAAACATTGCATGAAGTAATCTGAATATTTTGATTTGGCTTTAATGTGTATGTAATGTAGCTTTGCAAAGCAAAGCCAGGGTAGCCATATGTATGATTAAAGAATTTCACATAGTTTTCCTTCATTGTGTCTTTATTTAGTCTTAAATTGTTGATCACGTATCATTTGTCTTCATTAATATAACATTTATGCTTTCCTGTTTATCTTTATTTATACAGCACCAGTTAATTTCTTGTACTTTTACGAAGTCCAATCCAACTAATTATAGTCCAGTTATGAACCAGCTAAACATCCACCATATGATCCACATTATTCTACTTTATAAGAACTGTTCTCATAAAATAATGACCTAGCTAAGGAAAACCTCTATCAGAACCAGGAAGGACGGCCATTTTGCGGGGTCCGATTCCCGAGGTCCAGCTGTGAGATAGTTCCACGGAGAGGGGTCCGGTAACTGGAGGTTCTGCTTCCTGAAATAAGAGAACCTGTAAAGGTTCCTCTCTCTTCATAACTAACTCTAAACATTGTTTTAATTGGATCCTCATTAGCTGCAGCAGAATTGGTCCCGGGTCCGACACATAAAACCTTTTTCAATTATAAGCAGACATACAGATGCAGCATTGAAAAATAAAAGAAAAATAAAAGGTAGTCCTGTTACACACTCAACGATAATCGAAACAATGCAGATTCATACGTTCTATCACGTAGCATCAATAAATTCAGTGTATAGTTATAACTCCAGCCAATGACCCATTTTACTAAAATGTAGATCACCGTTTTTACAATAGCTTGTATTTCTACTAGGCAGCGAAAAACGACCTCTGGCAGCAGGTCTTGTGCTATAACTGAGCTTCTGAGCTGAAACATAGTTCCTTGTATGTAATGTGCAGGTTTTTTATGTGCTTCTTATAAATATTAGTAATGAATAAAGTAATTATCTCTTACCATTAACCAGTTGAGATCTTTATGCATTCCAGATACATTTGTTCTAAAATCCCAACAAGAACAATGCGAGCTCTATTTTGTACTCTGGGGTTTATTGATCAGGTCTGCGGAGGCGTTAGACCAGACCACTGGCAGCAGTCGAGATTTGACAAGATTAAAGCTTGTATTATTAATTTAACTGATTTTAGTGACAAATATGGCCCGCATCTTCTAATGACAGGGATGCCACTTCCCTTTTTATTAACAATTCCATGAAAGTTTGTCATCTCTGACGACTCCCAGCAGCTTGGTCTCCAGCACTCGTTGATAAATACTTCCTCCACTTTCAGCTTTAACTTGGGGCTTTTACTCATGTTGGGATGGAAACCAATTCTCATTCAATTAGTTTTAGATACATTCAAAACAAGTTTGTTGTACTTTTAAATCTGCTTTTAAAATTGAATTTACCTCATCGATAGTCAGTGCAGATGTATTTAAGGTTGAGTCATCAGCATACATTCCTATGTTTGTATTTCTCTGAACAAGTGGTTGGTCCTTAGTAAAGGTCCCAAACACCTCCCCTGTGGTACGCCACAAGACAGCAGGAATATTGCAGACACCTCCAAACCAAAACATTCAGGTTTTTCCAACAATAAATTATGGTCAAATAAATCAAATGCTGCAGAAAAATCCAACATAACGGCACCAACTATTTTCTTTTTATCTCTTTCCCTTAGCCAGTCGTCTGTCATGTGAGCCAGAGCTGATGTTGTGGAGGGACTCTTGCGATATGCGTGTTGAAAGTTATTAAATCATTCAAAGAAAAGTGGTTTGTAATTTGTTCAAATATGACACATTACATAATTTTACTTATTACAGGTAAGAGGCTGATTGGACGGCTGTTTGCTCCAGAAAATGGCAATTTCTTGTCTTTGGGTCGTGGAATTATCTTGGAACGCTTCCACTGTGGTGGCCACAGACAGCTGGAAAAACACATATTTAGGGGGTGCAACTTCCTCTGCCACCATTTCTAGTAGCTTACCATGAAGATTTTCAATGCCTGGAGGTTTATTATTTTCTACTGTCTTTATACTCACTTTATCCGATTGAAATGAACATTGTTTATCTTTCATAATTTTATTTTTTATTAGGTTAGATATGTTAACAATATCGATTATCCTCCAATGTGTTAACTTTATTTATGAAATATTCATTTAGATGGCACGCAATGTGAGATGGCCGTGAGGAAACTGACGTCCACTTTTAAAAATGATGGCGTTTGATAAGATTTATGCCCATCGGTTCATTTCATGTTTTCCATCATTTTTTGCTATTTTATCCATTTTAATGTCACGAATCCTATTTTCATTATATCTTTTCTTTTTTATTCAGTTTAATGTGTCTGACTCGTATCCTGTTAGTATTTGCTTGATCTCTTAGTTTCGTGTGGTCTTTGGTTTCTTGATCTTACCGGGGTGTACGGGTACTTCTGACTCCTGGGCGTGTTTATTTGTTCAAAGCTGTAACTGGGTTACATTTTTTTTTCTAATTTCGTCCACAGTTAGGTTTTTAAATCTCCTATTTAAAGCATTCAGTTTTAAACATCTTATGTGGTCTTTTGAATATTATTTTGGGTCCAGTTTTGGGAGCTTTTGCTTTCTTTACTACGGCCACCATGTTATGATCACTACTACTAAAAGCGCTGAAAAAGGTGTGAGACTGTTCAGGAGAATTTGTGAAAATGTAAATAAATATGGTCAATGCATGTTGAGCTCTTGGAGCCAGCACTGTTGCACGTGTAATTACCAAATGGTCTGTTTTTGTGGGCTTTACATGATAAACATTTGTACCCACACGAGTCCTAAGTTGACCGTGTTCGGCTCCTAAATGCCTCCTTGTCTCTTTTCCTTCCCTATAGGAGTCAAGTGTTGGCGGGGAGGGAAAGGAAACGGACCGCCGCCGCCATCCAGGCTTCCTCAGTCTCGTACCCCCGGTGTCATTTTCTCATCATTATATCGTGTCTCCATTATTGAGCTTCCTCCGGGTCAACATCGGTTGGAGGAATATTGTCGTAGCGGCTGAAATATCGTTGGCAAGAGGCTAAAAACATGAGTGTCGAGGCGTACGGGCCCAGCTCGCAGACTCTAACCTTCCTGGACACCGAGGAAGCCGAGCTGCTGGGAGCGGACACTCAGGGCTCCGAGTTCGACTTTACCGATTTTACCCTGCCGAGCCAGACGCAGGGCCAAACCCAGAGCCAGCTAGATGGCCAGGTCCGGGTGGTTATTTGTGACATTTCTGTGTGGGAACGTGTGTCCTGCTGTGTTGACAAAATGGGAACTGGCTAACGTTAGTTAGCTAACAACAGTTAGCATTGACGAAGCCACGCATTGGTTACCACGCTGCTATCCCGCTAACTGGCTAGCACGCTAGCTAACCAGCCTTTACAGTTAGCTACCGTCAGCAGGCTGATAGAGAATTTACACAGAACCAAGAGCACCAGAAAGTGTGCGGCGAACTGTTGAAGAACACATTTATATTCAGGAGGATTCCTAAAAATTAAAAACGTAATTCTAAGTGTAAAAACTGCTACAGAAGGCACCATCTTTTGGTACAAAACCTTTTTTACTGATGTGAAATGAGCAAAACTGCTAGTGAAGCAAATGCTTTTAAACCCACTATTTAGTTAAAACACTATTGGTTACACTTCCCACAACGTTAGTCTGGAAAATGTTTGACAAAGTGATTGACTTGTGTTTAGGGGATGATTTGGATTAAGTTTGATTTGATGTGATTTCATTTGTCTCCTCAGGTTAATGGCCCTGATGGTGTGCTACAGAATGGAGACGAGCCTGTGGTCAAAGCCAGCCAGCTGCTGGCAGAGTTGAATTTTGAGGAGGATGAGGAGGATACTTACTATACCAAGGACCTTCCGGCACATGCCTGCAGGTAAAGGCCCGGGCTGATGAGGCTACTGATGGGTCAGGTTGGTTGTTGGTAGAGTATAGAGACAAGTGGTTGGGGCTTTGTGCAAATCAGCATTTATAGTTTATTTTAAATTGCATCAGTTGGGTTTAATGTGCATCTTTTGTTGCTGTCAACAACTATAGAAAGCCACTTTAATTATTCATTAATAAAACATGGGTCTGGGACAGTCGGCGGAGAAGTTACTCACCTGTTTTTAACTTCTGTGTTTTTTCTCACCTCTGTCTTTCCGCTAGTTATTGTGGGATTCACGACCCGGCTTGCGTTGTCTACTGCAACACCAGTAAGAAGTGGTTTTGTAATGGTCGTGGCAACACATCTGGGAGGTGAGATTTAGTTTCTTACTAACCTTTTTACTAACCGGACTCAGCACGATGGTGCACTTAGCTAAATGAACTGGGAAGGATTCGTGTTACAGGTAAAGTATCATTGAAGTGTGAACACTGTGCATGAGGACTGTAACAGTGGTCATAACCGTCGTTGTTCAGCTACAAAATGGCCAAACGGCTGGGATGTTGCAAAAAAGATTACTTAAAAACAGAATGTAATAGTTTAACTTTTATATATTAACCCTTAAAACCTGCTCACAGCGGTGCAAAAATAAAAAATTAAGAAAACATCAACCTTGCGAACTGTGAGCCCAATAGCTGCTAGCTGGGTTTGTTTTGGAGAGACAGTGGTCTTCCTTGTGGTTTGAGCATTAGAATTCCCCGAGATTAGATTGTGTGCACGGTTGTGTTTGTTGAGTTAAATTGAGAAGAGACGCTCTCATCGTTTGAGTAGCTATTTTGAGCTTGGATTTTGTATAAGAGTTTTGGTTTGTTTCATTTAGGAGATTGATTGAGTTTTGGGATTGCAAATTGGTTTTGGTTTGTACTATTAAGTAATTGTGTTCAATTGAAACTAAGTGAAAGGAATTATTGAAGTTAATTGATAATTGTTTAAATTGTTAATTGTTAATTATTGTTACCTGAAATTAAGGACACCTTTTGTTAAATTTCTTTTCTTTTGTTACCGGACTAATATAAACTACCTTAGGACACCTTTTGTTTGTTTATCTTTGTTGAATCCGGGTATTTATTAATAAATAATTGTTATATTTATAAGTTTGGTCCAGCTAGTTTTTGTTATCGACCCCTATTCCTCTAATTTTAAAAGAGGGGTCTCAACAAAAGTGGGGGCTCGTCCGGGATTATTTTGTTCATTGAGGTAAGTTGAGAAGGTCTTTTCTCAATTATGAATAATTATTAGGTATCTGCATTGCGGAAGATACGTGGCTTTGTAGAATCATGGCTCTGTTTGATCTGGAGGGGTTCCGGGAGAATCCTGCTCTGGCTCATGGGGAGTTGTGTCGTAAGGATGATCTGGCTTTGATTGCTGATTGCTACGACATCCCCGTGCCAAAACATATTTCTGAAAAAATTTATCACACAGCATAATTTGTTATTGTGACAGGCACAGCCACAAGTTGCTAAGTTAGCAACACAGTAAACAATGGGTCCTCCAGGAAGCTGCTGTAGGGGCGGGGCTGCCCGCTGCAGTGCCCGGTTAAAATTAACCAGCAGATGCCAACATGACATTTAAGGATCGATACCTGTGCTAAATAATATCTAACTAGATCCTAAATTTTAAAATCAATCAGTATCAGAGAATTGATTTTTTTTTTTGCTAAGTTGGCAACACAGGAATAATAAATTACCCCAAGACCCGCCTCTTTTGATACATAAGCCAATCACAGTGGTCGTTTGTCCCCGCTCACACACACTTTGGCTGTCGTCTTCTTTGTAGGTGTTTGTGTCTTTTTCTCGTATTGAAGTTAGTTTGACTCGGCTAACCAGCAGCTAATTTGCGCATTACTGTGAACTACTGGGCTGAAGAGGGGAGCAGAAGTTTGTTATCGACTAAATACATTAAATTATAACTATTACAAGAAAAAGACTGGCAAATGTTTTAGTCGCCATCGCAACTAGATGAAAAATTCACTCGCACGTCTCACATTTGGTCGCAGTCTGGAGCCCTGTAGAATCATCTTTATCACAATGTTTTCTTTTGTGTAAATGAAAAACAATTGGTCGAGGATAAAAATGTCTTTTACTTTAGTCGGTTCTCAGGCAAATGAACATTCGCAAAGTTTCTGACACTGGGATTAAATTCTGTCTGGTCTTAGCTACGTTGAGACCTAGATGATGCATATTAACCTTCATAATTGTGAAGTTATTGTTGATGTAATTTGGGTAGGTCTGTTCAGGTGAACCGGACCTCTAAAAAACCCCTTAGGGCAGGGGTGTCGGACTCATTTGCATCGGTGGCCAAAACTCAAAGCACACTTAAGGTTGCGGCCGAACAGGATAAACATTTATTGAACACAAAAAAACCAATTTTCTTTTTTTTTAAAGCATGAATATGAATAAAAACAAACTTTTTACTCCATTATAAATATACTTGACTTTATTTTGCTCTCCATTAAAATATCCCCCTCAGAATTATACAACTGAAATATACGAACATGCTGTAAAAAAAACTGAAAAAATAAATAAAAAATTGTGCTTTTAAGGAAATGTTACAATAACAAACAAAAAACATTCAAATTTCTTTGTTCTTTTATAAAAATGAACTTAATAGCAAAGATTTTGCTCCCTGGCTAAACAATAATATACAAATTTAAATTATGAACATGCTGCATAAAACAACTGAAATATCAATAGATTTTGTGCTTTTCAGCAACAGTTAAAATAACAAAAACATTCAGTTTTATTTGCTTTTATGCGGCTTCGTCAGAGCTGGATTCTTGGCATCCTCCAGGTTTGCTGCGAGGTCCTGTGTTGTGGAGACTCTCAGGATGTTTATCAGTGAGACAACTCCTGTGTGCCGTTTTGTTAATCTTCATCACTGAGAACAGCTTCTCACACAGAAATGTGCTTCTCAACATGCACACGGGTCGGGCCACATAGACGGAGTTGGGGCGTTGCTTCAGCAATGGAGCGAATCAACTGTGTGGGGCCTGCAGTGTTAGGCAGTGTCCAAAATTTACCTTTTGACTCGCCGGCCAAGTTGGCCGGTAGATAACAAAATCCACCGGCCAAACATATTTTTTACCGGCCAAAATATAAAATTATTTTACACACACAGCTCTTATATCCACCTTATGGTGCCGCTGGACACATCATCAGTGATGTAACCTGGGATCACAGGGGGTTTCGGGTCTTTCAACAATCAGACCCCCTCCTCCAGGCGACTCAGCCAGGGCTGATCAGGCAAACAACAAATTTACCCGTCGACAAAAAAGAAAAAAATAAACTGGCTTCTGATGGAAATAAATAAACGTCATCGTTGAGATTTTCAGCTGCTGCTTTACACGACCAGCTGTAGCACAGTACCGCTGCACTGGCGCGTTGTTTGTTTTTATATTCTTAATCATCCGTTCTAAAGGTGGCCATTGATGTATGAGCTGCGTTACCTTGTGGGGATAAATAAAGTTGTCTTTGACTTGGACTTGGTGCCAGGGTTTGAACTGAGACTTTCAGACCTTCCTTCATCCACCTGCATTCATCTTAGATTGACTTGTAAACGGGGAAGCAAGCAGCATTATCACGTTGTTTATGTGTGTGTTTTCTGAAAACCACAGGCACCGCTTAGATGTTTTTTCCTTAAATCGTTCTTAAATTATTTGGTCACTTTTTTAAAAAATCCGAGTTTTGAGGATTCAGGGTTTTTTTATGGACCCTGTCCAACCATGGCCCATGCTGCCATCACCTTCACATACAGCAGGGTCATCTTTTGCATTTCCTCCTGCTGTTTCCTTCATTTTCTGTCCCCTGTCTTGCAGCCACATTGTAAACCACCTGGTGAGGGCGAAGTCCAAGGAGGTGACCCTGCATAAAGATGGTCCTCTGGGGGAAACGGTTCTGGAGTGCTACAACTGCGGCTGTCGCAACGTCTTCCTGCTGGGCTTCATCCCTGCCAAGGCCGACTCGGTTGTGGTGTTACTGTGCAGGTAAGGATGCTTTCACACAGCTGGTTCTGATGATGAGTTCAAGAGAAGATCCCCAGTTTCAATGAGTATTATCCTGATTGTGACTCAGGCAACCATGTGCCAGCCAGAGCAGTCTGAAGGACATCAACTGGGACAGCTCACAGTGGCAGCCTCTCATCCAGGATCGCTGCTTCCTCTCCTGGTTGGTGAAAATCCCCTCGGAGCAGGAGCAGCTCCGGGCACGCCAGATCACGGCCCAGCAAATAAACAAGCTGGAGGAACTCTGGAAGGTACCGTCAACCCAGCTGCTCTATGCAAATACTCTAAACCCGCTTCCTTCTTGTTTAGCCAGCTGGCCGTAATGCAAATACTAACACGGAGATCATGTTTGTGTATGCAGAATTACTGGTGTGCAAATTGTATCCACAAGAATAAGAAGACAGGTATTAGTAAAAATCAGGGTTTGGAGCAAAGTTTTTACCATAAAATGATGCAGTAGGTCTCAGAAACTGTATGAATCAGCTATACGCAGCGTTAATGTGTTAAATTATCAAGAACAATCTCCATTTCACAGCACGGTTCTTCACTGAGTACCAGACCCACAGTCCGGTTCTAATGAGCTCCACAAACCTCCTCACTTCCCACAATGCAGTTAGAACAGAAGCAGCAGGGTTACTTCCTCCTGTAGTTACAGGAAATGGAAAAAGTCCTGGACCTGAAGCAGCCAAATATTTAAACATAATGAAATATTTTTATTATTTCAATCTGGGTTTTTCCTACAAGGAACTATCAGAGTTTTATCCAGAGTCTCAACGCTTCTTACATCCATCCATCATCCATTTTCTGCCGCTTATCCGAGTCGGGTCGCGGGGGCAGCTGCCTAAACAGGGAAACCGAGACTTCCTTCTCTCCGGCCACATGTACCAGCTCATCCGGAGGGATCCCGAGGCGTTCCCAGGCCAGCCGAGAGATGTAGTCCATCCAGCGTGTCCTGGGTC
>JBAMHW010000008.1:2094431-2109496 GCA_037177495.1 Rhadinocentrus ornatus | reverse complement strand
CAACCTTCCGATGGTACCGGCCAGGCTGGGATGCTGTGTCGATACAACAACCTTCCGATGGTACCGGCCAGGCTGGGGTGCTTTGTTGATACAGCGGCCCGCCGATGGTACCGGCCAGGCTGGGAGGCAGTGTTGATACAACAACCTTCCGATGGTACCGGCCAGGCTGGGATGCAGTGTTGATACAACAACCTTCCGATGGTACCGGCCAGACTGGGATGCTGTATAAATTTTAACTTCAATGCTGTGTAGGTTTATTTTAGTCATGACACTTAAAAAGCAATAAAATGTTAATAGTTTATTTATTCATGGTTCCTTTAAGAGCCGAGCAGGTCTTTGTGTCTGAACAACGTTTATTTGGTGGGACAGGTGGTTAAAATGTCTTTTATTAATGGACTCCTGATTTAGGATGTAAACAGTGACTCTCCTCAGGTCTGTGAGGAAAAACTCTTTCTGGGTCTGGGTTCTGATTCCTCTAGGTTTCTCCAGTTTTCTTGTTAGTCTCAGAATCTGTGTCTTCTCAGTCCTTTAACAGTGGAAACACAGCTGATCAGTTCTGGTTAAAGGCTGATAGAAAAGATGAGGTAAGGAGCTGTGTGGCCCTAACCAAGCTTACTTCTCTTACCAGATTCACCAGCGAATGGACAAATAGACCAAGTGTTTAGGTTTTTTTAGTTTTGTGTTTGTGGTCCATCAGAAGGAACTGATGCAGCACGTTTCTGCTGCATCCACACACTGATCAACATATCAGAGACAATGATGTGTTTCTGTAACAGAAATCATGGACTTCCAGTCAGATCAGCCAAGCTGCAGAAAATCCAAACTTACGATGCGACAGAAGCCTCGTCCGTCACTTTCTGCTGAACAACCTGAAGTTACAGTAATATTCTGGAAAACTTCCAGTTTGGCTTAAACCGGCTGACGTTTCCATGGTTTCATCAGCAGGCAGAGAGAAGCTAAACAAGTCTTCTTGTGTTTCATTTCTTTCCTCTTCAAGCATTTAAATGTAAATGAATCATTTTTAGAAAACACAGACTGTGAAGGCAGCAGGAGGCTGATATGGTTACCTGAGCAACCAGAGACTGATGATCAACTCCAGATCTGAGATTAAAAACGCAGTAACCAGTAACTAGTTTATTGAACTAGTTTGTGGTTTATTAAACCAGTATCTGTTTTTTTTAAACCAGTAACTAGTTTATTGAACTAGTTTGTGGTTTATTAAACCAGTATCTGTTTTTTTTTTTAAACCAGTAACTAGTTTATTGAACTAGTTTGTGGTTTATTAAACCAGTATCTGTTTTTTTTAAACCAGTAACTAGTTTATTGAACTAGTTTGTGGTTTATTAAACCAGTATCTGTTTTTTTTTAAACCAGCAACTAGTTTATTGAACTAGTTTGTGGTTTATTAAACCAGTATCTGTTTTTTTAAAACCAGTAACTAGTTTATTGAACTAGTTTGTGGTTTATTAAACCAGTTTGTGGTGTGTGACCCTCCAGTGCACGGTGTTGCTGCGTATCCATCTGGTCTTCTTTTCTTGAGGTGTTTTTATTGTTTTTTCCTCTCCAGTAGCAGCTGTGGACCATGTGGACAATCCCCCAGTGTCAGCTTTGGTCTTTGTCTCAGAGAATCAGAGTTTATGGCCGATGTGACCAACAGCATCACCAAACAGTCCATGTAATGTGGTGGATTCTGATTTATGTTGATGTTTATAAGAAGGTGTGGTAATTCCTCAGGGCCCAGAGACCTGATGTCTATAAATACTCGGGCCGGCCGGTGCTGGCCTTTACACAGCCATGTGAGCGTGCTGGAACTGTAGTGTCAGCAGAAGCGAAGCGGCTTAAATTGCTCTGAATATGCACTGCCCGTCACTGCTGCCGCCCTCAGCCCGCTCAGACTCTAACCAATAGGAGGGCCACTTCCTGGTGATGTCAGCAGCTCAGTGCGTCAGCTGATTAGAGAAGAAGTATTACCTCTCCATTTGGAAAACACGCCACACGCTCATGCTTCAGTTCAGTCTGAAACAGCTTGTCGTTTCACTGAAAAGTTAAATGTTGAGATTAGAGTGAATCAGCTCCTGTAATCTGGTCAGTAGGACATTAGAAAACCTGGACCATGTGCTTTCAGTCCCTTATTAAACAGTTAGATTAAGTCATCTTCAGAGATTCAGAGCAGTTTCTGGTTTTTGTTTCCGTAGTCAGTTTACACACAGAGCTGCAGCCAGGCTTTTCCTGAGGCACGCATACACACAGTGCACGAGTTAGGAGTGCACCATAATCTGCTCTGAGCTTAGCTGGACTGCTGCTGCTGCAAATAGACTAAATGTTGCATAGTCTGTCCTGGCCACTAACTGACCTGCAGGAAGGAAGTGTGAGTGGTTCAGGTCATAGACCTCAGTCATCTGTAATTAATAAGTATATTAAGCCTAGTATTTAAAAAAATAGAAGCTTTTTCACATTCCCATAAAGCTCTAAAAGCTTGGCCACAAAATAAAACTAAATGAAAATACAGTTACGTCATTTTATTTATTGATACAAGTGACATCACAATGTTGGTAAATAAATCTCTTGTATTTATTGTTTTATGACAGAAATGACGCTCGACAGGTCCGGAGTACCTCTGATCCAATCAGAGTCCGTCAGAGAAACTCTTCAGTGATGAAATCTCTGTGGTTTTATGGTTACTCCCTTTAATTTTATGCTTCTTCTACAGAAACGTTTCAGCTTTAGTTTTGACCAAAGTCACATGTTAAAGCTTCACAAATGGCGTTAGAAGACAAGGAATGGATGGAAAAGGTGTTCTGGATGTTTCTGCCGTCATGTCCGTGTTTTATCTGCAGTCTGCGGGTTTTACGTCAGTGAGCAGCTGCCAGCTGATTGGTTAGAATCAGGATTCTATAAATAACAGAAGGAAACTGGAAAAATCTGGAAATTCTGAGATCTTTCTTTTCCAAGGGCTTTATAAGTAAGAATAAGAATTTTAAATTCTATTCTGGGCTTAACGGAGAGCCGACGGAGAGAAGATAAACCTGGAGAAATATGATCTCCGATGATTATTCTCATCAGAACTGGAAGCTGCATGTCCATGCATGCAGTTGTTTTATTCTCTGTTTTCATTTCTTTCTTTTATTTGCATAAAATAATGCACGTTTTTCCTTTAATCATATCTTGATTATAATTTATTGCCATGGAAATAATCTTTTTGTGCATTTAAATGGTTGAAATGTCCATTTACCTTCAAGTTTTAGTTAGTAGGAATGTATGAAAATGAAGTTAGCCTGACGTCAGATCTCGTTTAAACTGCGAGGTCCGGGAACAGCCGGAGTTCTGCTTCAGATGATCTTCATCTAACCTGCCTCCACTCTGTCCCCTGTGCTGTATGTCACAGAAACAAATAAAGGAAGACCGTTCGGGGTGTGGATATTCCAATGAAATGTGTTCCTCATTCAACTAAAACTAAAATGCTCCTGGATTTTAAATCCATTCAACATGGCAGCACGTTAGGACACTTTCTCCTAGTTAATAATAAAACACGGCCTGGCCACCTGCATTTAACTAAGCGAATATTTACCAGCCTCCTATTGGAAAATTACTGCATCAAGTTATTTGCAGCTTTTCACTTCCTGAACAACCATGTGAAAAGACTTTTTTCTTGTGGTCGTGTAAAGATGTTCAGGGTCAGATCATTGGCATCAAGCAGAGAAAACATCTAAGTAGGTGCAGAATATACTAAGACTGGGTTAAGAACTGTCCAACACATTGTTAAAAACTGGAAGGATGTTAGGGAACCATCATCTTCCGTGGAGAAATGTGGTTGGAAAAAAATCCTGAATGATGGTGATTGTTGAACACTTAAACGTGAAACGGGGCAAAGAGAGAGCAAAACAACAGCGGAGACCAGCTTTGAAGCAGTTGGAGTTGGACCCATCGAATCATTCTGATCATCGTCCATTCAAAACTTGGCTTAGTCTGACTGGAAATGTTGGTGTGATGTTGCCATGGCAACATCTCTGACGGGGTTTGTCACATCAATCCCAGCTTGTGAGACATACATCAGCTCCCAGACTAACGACTGGTTGTTATTAAGCGTCTCCTTGCACGTAGAACTTCACAGAGCTCAGATGTTCTGAGGTCAGCACTTTGACTTGGTCTGGAGTTAAAACGGGATCGTCGGACTGGTTCTGACTTCATATCCGTGCCCTGAAGTTCGGCTGAGGGGGAAATCAGGAAGATGATCTCTCAGAAGTGGGTTCTTACAGATTTTACTGTGTGAGAGGTTGTTTGTCTCATTTGTATCTTTGTTGACCGGGGATAGACTGGGTCTGGTCCTGGGTCTGGTCCTGGGTCCTCTCACCATTGTTGCTGTCCATCAGTTGTTTGTTGGACTGTGGAGTTTGTTTCCATGGAGATGTCTTGTCTCCCAGAGACCTCAGGGTGTTTTCTGCAGATTCTTTTCTTACCTTTGCTTCTCTTTGAAACAGTTAAACCAATCCTCTGTTTTGTCTTTTTATCTTTAATCCTACTGAAAGCGGTCTCAGTGCTGCTGGTGTCTTTAATGCAGGATGAGAGTGGAACAGATTGATGATATTCATGTTTGCCTTGTGTTACTCGTGTTCGCAGTGTGTCTGGAGCCTGTTGATTCTGACCTCTTCAATCAGCTGAAGTTTCAGGGCTTTTATTTTATTTCCTGAACAGGAAGCCTTATGAGATGTGAAGCTACAGACCACCTGCAGAAAGGTGAGATGGTCCTAGGTAGTCCGCTGTGTGGAGAACTCAGGCCAGATTAACGTGGAAGGTCTGAGCTGCATTCTGGTTCCTGCTCTGGTTGAGAACAGTTTTTCTCAGCTGGAGGAACCAACCAGTCACCCTGGCTGACCAGTCATGTGTCTGATCATGTGACAGATTCCAGTGTCAGGCATCACTTGTCCTGTCCTTCCTTTCTCAGAGGACTCGGGTCATAGTAACAGCAGGAATCATCAGTACTTGGCCCTACACCATGTGGACATTTGTGGAGAAATGAAAATGTTACAACCTCAGAATCTCCACCAGAGCATGTCTGCAGAGATGCTAGAGATGTCTGACGGGAACATTTCAACACCCGCGTTTCAGTGTGAGGAAGAAAGGAATAATTCTGGCTCCCTTTCTCAGTCTGATGCTCTGTTTTCATTACAAACAGGAAAACAACATTGATCCCTCAAAACATTGGGATGCAGCTGTCACAAACAACTCTCTCGTTACCATGGTAACTCATCATATGTTAGAAACCGGCTGAGATATGAGCAGAACCTCTGAGGCAGCCCAGATTTGATGTTTGGGACAAAAATGACCAAAATCAAGAGTTATTTCCTTTTCTAGTTCCTCATTGTGATGTGTGGGATGTGCCGGCCTGGTCCAGTTAGAACATGAGTTCTGCTCATTTCCACTCTGCAGCGCACAATCCTCATCCTGGAGTTTGTTCTGACTCTCCTCTCAGCGTTCTTCAGCTCGTCTTCTTTTCTCTTGGTGGTGACAAAAATAGTAAAGCAGATTCATTTATGTCTGACAGTGTGAGGAAAACACACACACACACACAAAGCACAGGTCAGACATGTGAAAAATAGCAAAGGACAAAGTGAAGCAACAATTTTCTGGATGTGTTCTTTTTAGTTGAGCTAAAACCCAGAAGCTCATTCATAGACGATCATGACTCCGTGTGTAAAGGACACATCACATCAGGTGTTCATTCTAAGATCTTCATCGTGTGTTTTCCATGCAGTTAGCTCCAGATCAGCCTCTGAAACCCCTTTGTGCTGTGATTGCTGCTGTTTCCTTCTGGGCCACACAGCTCATTGTGGATCCTGGCTAATGTATGAAGCAGATTTCTTCTGGATGCTGATCCGACGGTCTTTAACTCTGTGCTACACGAAATAATGGGCATATAAATAACCAAATATTTCTGCTGAGACAGCAGCTGTCCACCGCTATGCCTGTAATTCCACTAATACCTTCAACTTATTGATTTGGTTTCATGATTCTATGCCAAGTCACTTTTTCCACTCCGACAGCCCATTTTCTCTTTTTTTCTGGCTTCCTTTATCTCTCTGTAAGGATTCTTCAGAT
Organism: Rhadinocentrus ornatus; assembly: GCA_037177495.1. Classification (NCBI taxonomy): domain Eukaryota; kingdom Metazoa; phylum Chordata; class Actinopteri; order Atheriniformes; family Melanotaeniidae; genus Rhadinocentrus; species Rhadinocentrus ornatus. Next base: position 2,103,400 of record JBAMHW010000008.1, on the reverse strand, counting down.
GTCTTCAGCCCATCAGAGGATTAATTACAGGACAGATCCTCCTCCTCTGATGTCTCCTCTTCCTGTTCAGGACATTAGTGCATGTCCAGTTATATTTTTGACTTTCTGACCTTTGAATTTCAGTTCATGTTACATTTCCATGTTGGAAGGTCATAATTCTTATTTAAAGCACCACTACGTTACTTTCTGACTCATTTTGATGCCACAGTGACATTTATTATGTTCATTCCTGGAGCCGTCGTCCTGCAGCTTCCCAAGGACGAAAGACAACTTCACCACTTTGGTCCAATATGCTGCATCACTTTTCGAAAGCATTTACGAGCCCACATTTAAACCCAGCAATTGGATATAAACACACTGGTTGTTTTGAACGTCGGCATGTCTAATTCATCAGAAAAGGAAGAAAAAAAGAGACCAAGCAAGAGATAAGACAAGAGTCAGCATCAGATGGACTTTTACCGGCTGAACAGACCTCGGAAAAGAGACAGTATGAAGATAAGATTAGATGTTGGGAGAGGGGACACTCACTAAATCAATAAAAATAATCTGACAAAGTTCAGAAGTGGAGCTTTCAGGAGAAAAGAGCTTCTGCACAAGATCCAATAAAAGACTGCTGATGCCCTGAATCAAGTGTAGGAAGGAACAGTGAGTCATGGTCCAACATGGAGGCGGGCCTCCGTGCTGGCCTCTCAGTGCCTGGATCTTAATGTCAAGGACGATTTTCAGTCTTGGATCAGAGCCAATAGGCTCAGGGCTTTTTTTTTGTTTTTGTTTTTTGCCCAGATCATCTCTGGTTCAGACCGTGTCTTTGAGCCGTTCCAACAATAAATAAACGTTTTCAGCACAGACAAGGTCACTTCCTCAAAAGTCTTGTTGATTGACTGAATCTAAAATGTTAGGCTTGAATTAATTCGTCCTTATGTGCGCAGCTTCTAAAGCAGCTTGCGTGTTCCAGGTACTCCTTAAAATCTGTCCTGGGTGCCAAGGTCACAGCATTTGGCAGCCATTAAGCCATTAAGACGCTGCAGAGTGGCCACGCTGTGATATACCGGCACTCTTCTTCCTTCCTTCTCCCGATCTTCCTCTTTCTCTTCATGTTCCAGCTCATCTTCTTCTCTCTTCATCTCTTTGTCTCCCAGTTTTCATCTTGCTTGGCTGTGCAGCGTCATACTAACGCTCACACGTTGTGTAAGAGATTAAAGCCAGGGTTTCCTGCCATGACCTTGGCAGGCTGGATGCTCCTACACGCCAGGTGGCTGAGACAGTCTGTCACATGACTTCCCAGGAAGTCTCTCCCAGGTGAACAGATCGTTTCTGAAAACCGAACAGACATTTCCATCCAGCTGCAGGTCAGGAAGCACTTAAGAGATTTGGACCATATTTTGATGATTGTTGGTTCAACCTCCAACCTGCCCTTGTGCCAAAGTGTCCATGAACATGACACTGAACCAAACTCTTTACCTGAACTTGATTGTTTTGTGAATGATTGTTCAGAATAATCAGAAGCTTTAATAAGAAGTGCTGAATGAGATGAAACGTGCTGGAACATCTGGGAGGCCCTTTATTCTACCAGGATCAAGTTCAAAATAAACTTTAATAAAACAGAACCTGATCCAGGTCATTCCCACCTAATGAAGATGATGATGGGAAACATTTCTTCTTCTACCCCAAACACACCAGAAATGATCTGGATCCATGTATTCTATTTTTCAGCTGTGTTCATCTCAGCGATGTTGCCTGTAGAAGAAGACAGAATTTCCAAATTCCTAACCGTAAGTCCAGGATTCCAGAATATAGCTGTCCATAATAATACTACTACTACTACTAATAATATTAATAATAATCTGAAGTGAAATGCATACCTGCCCTGTGTATGTGTATGCCCTGTAACATGTATCATGTTGTAATAACATTATATTAGGATATTACTGTTTATAATGCATGTATGTACTTCTGTCCAGGAAGTGGAATCAGTCCACTGGACTCTCAGAAGGATGGAGTGACCAGTTTATCTGGACAGTTTTTTTTTTTTTTATTATTATTGTTATTTAAATGTCACATAAATTCTGTCAGCTAAAAAAACAACAGAAGTATCCCCCCATCTTTCTGTTAATATGAATAACAGAATCAGAGAATATCAACATACTGTCTTTAAAAGTTTCATACGTAGTTTATTTAGGTGTTCATGGTGATTCTTTCTGTTCAAGGAGGACAGAATGAGTAACCACTTCTGACCTTTCTATATCCTTTCCATAGATAGCTGCACAATCCTATTACAATTATCCTGAGGTGTTCTAGCAAGGGCTGCAGCTAAAAGCTCCAGCCATGGAGGCCTCACTCTGCTAGGGCACTGCAACTCCTACTCTCAGCACCGGCCCCGTTGTTCTGTGGTTGTAATCAGAAGCAGTTTTAATGGAGATTTTAACCTCATTAAATTGTCTGTGAAGAAGGTGGAAAAACAAACTGTCTCAGTTCAGATCGGCTTGGACCAGTTCTGAGCCAACAGACATGCAAATTGCAACATTCATTCATTCATTATCTGTACCGCTTATTCCATTACAGGTAAGCTGGAGGCAGGGTACACCCTGGACAGGTCACCAGTCCATCGCACGGCCAACATAGATAGAGACAAACAACCGTTCACGCACACACTCATTCCTAGGGGGGATTTAGTCACCAATTAATCTAACATGCATGTCTTTGGACGGTGGGAGGAAGCCGGAGAACCCACGCATACACGGGGAGATCATGCAAACTCCACACAGAAAGGCCACCAGCCCCCACATTTGAACCTCCTCCAGCCGAGGCTCGAACCAGCCACCTTCTTGCTGTGAGGCTGCAGTGCTAACCACCACTGTGAAGCAAATTGCAACAGTTTACTGAAATAAATACAGAATGATGATGATGATGATAATGATAAACGTCATCCCTCTCAATTTTAAAGCTAACTTCTTCCCTAAGAGTTCGTTCAACCACACAGAGTCTTCCAGTCCACCAGCATGAGCCTGTTTATTGCTTTAGATCTTAGCCTGACAATAGTTTGGATTTGTGGATGATGTTGGGAAGCTTCATTTAACATCATTAACTCAGATGTGATCAGAATAACTTTATCAGGATAATTTATTCTTCACAAAACTCATCTTTTAAATTTTTTCATTGAGTATCCTTGTAAATGACACCAGAAGTTCCAACACAAAGTCTCAACTTGAGAGCTTCTCCCAAAGTTCACCTAGCCACTAGATGGCGCTCTGACTTTGGTTGTGAACTCATGTGAAAATGTGTTCAGGATGGGGCTGTTATCTACTCTTATTAAATGAGCTGTTTAGGTCAGTGTCATCCAGAGTTACTTCTTAGTTAGCATTTAAACAGGCATCCGTGCTGCCTTCGGTTCTCGGTCAATCGATTTTAGAGTCTGGATTCAAAATATAACTTTGACCAATTGATGAGAAGATGTTTTGTTTAAAACCAAATATGCTAACTGGATTATTATTAGACATTTGGTCTCTTGAACTTGACAAACTTTTAAAACTGTTAAAGAAATGTGATCAAATCTGACAGAGATTGTCATGAAGGTCTCACACTGGACGGTCTTATGAAGTTACTGTCAGCTTTACATCCAGTTTGTCTCTATACGAGGGGTGTCCAAAGTTGGTCCTTGAGGGCTGCAGCCTTGCAGGTTTAGGACATTTCCTGCTGCAGCACACCTGAATCAGATTATTGGATCAACATGTTTGGCCAGCCCTAAAACAACAAGCTGTTGAGCAGAGACATTTAACTTGAATCGGATGTGTTGGACCAGGAAACATCTGAAATCTGCAGGACTGCAGCGATTGAGGACCAGAGCTGGATACCCCTGCTGTATAGCTAGAGACGTGATGCAAAGAAAGCACACTGATCCATGGTACTGCCTTTGTCTTCCAGATCCTGGCTACGATATCCATCTTGTTCATCATCATCTCCACCATATCTCTGTCCCTCAACACTCTGCCAGAGCTCCAGGTTGTGGATGAATTTGGCCAGTTCAATGACAACCCCAGCCTGGCCAACGTGGAGGCGGTCTGCATTGCCTGGTTCACCATGGAGTACATTCTGCGCCTTCTCTCCGCCCCTGACAAGTGGGACTTCATCAAGGCACCACTAAACATCATCGATCTGCTGGCGATTCTGCCGTATTACATTACCCTCTGCTTGACCGAGTCCAACAAGAGTGTGATGCAGTTTCAGAACGTGCGCCGTGTGGTCCAAATCTTCCGAATCATGCGGATCCTGAGGATCCTAAAATTGGCCAGGCACTCCACGGGACTCCAGTCTCTGGGCTTTACTCTGCGAAGGAGCTACAATGAACTGGGCCTGCTGATCCTCTTTTTAGCCATGGGCATCATGATCTTCTCCAGCTTGGTGTTCTTTGCCGAGAAGGATGAAGATGCCACAAAATTCACCAGCATCCCTGCCTCCTTCTGGTGGGCCACCATCACTATGACAACTGTTGGCTATGGAGACATCTACCCACAAACCTTGCTGGGTAAGATTGTAGGAGGACTCTGCTGTATAGCAGGTGTGTTGGTTATTGCTCTTCCAATCCCCATCATCGTCAACAACTTCTCTGAGTTCTACCGAGAACAGAAGCGACAGGAGAAGGCCATCAAGAGGAGGGAAGCTCTGGAGAGAGCCAAGCGGAGTGGAAGCATTGTCTCTCTCAACCTGAAGGATGCCTTTGCTCGCAGCATGGAGCTCACTGATGTGTTAGTGGAGAAAAGAGAGGAAAATAAATGCTCTGTAGACAATCACCTGACCCCTAGTCGTTGGAGCTACCAGAAGCACTACTCCAACACAGAGGTGAGCAGCTCATCCAGGTCCCAGCACTACCTGGAGGTCGCTCAGTTGGGCTCACCTGAACGATCCAAACCTTCATCTAATAGGTCAACTCCTCAGCATCTCAGTGCAAAGCGACTGGAAGAGGCATACAACCGGACGGCCCCCATCCAGCAGCAGAGGAAAGACACAATAGAGGAGCAGATGGAGATGAACACGTTGACCTCCGTCCAAGCCTGCAGACCTTCACTCACAAAGTTTCCCATCTCCGGTGTGGCTGATAGTTCCTCAGATAGAGGAGAAAGAAGCTCCTTGCTGCCAGGAGGTCAGTCTGGGGTCCGGCAGCAACGCGTTCCCCCTCCCCTGGATCTGAGTCAGATCAGCAACATGGACAGGAATCAGGACAAAGTCCAACTAACGACCATCATCAAAGAGGGTTTGTACGAGTTCGTTTCCAGCACCATAGAAGGCGGAGATGAACAGGGCAGGAAAACCTCTGGCAGCATCTCTAATTCTGATCACAGCAGCTCCCAAAAGATGAAAACCTATAATATCGAATTTGACGGATCTCAGGATGATGTTCTCATGGCAGTAATCAAACCAGTGGCAACCTCAGCCAACTTAGATCCAGGACTTCCTGGTGATGCAGCATCCAGGCTTTCTACATCTAGTTCTGTAACACCTGACCCTAAGTCTCTGTTTACAATCCCACAATCACCGTCCTCTGCCCCGCAGCCTGGCAACCCCCACAGTGGAGGTGAAGGCTCAGTGGCCAGGAGCTTAGAAGGTGAAGGGCAGCTCACAGGCTTAAGTCACCAGGGGAGGAATCACATGGAGAGGTCTGTTGTTGGCTCAGGCAGCGTTTCCAGTCCACTGTCAGCTAAAGCTAGCCCGCTCAATTGCACACAGGAGCTGGTAGGCATGGGGGGAGGAGCAGATGATGGGGTAGGTAAGGAGGGAGAACAGGGTGGCGAAGCGCAGGAAAACCACATTGTCCTGGACGGAAGCTTGACCCCGCCCTGCGAAACAAGCATGTGAGCAGGAATGTGGATGGGATGCGCAGCTGCACCTTAAGAGTCTCTGACCTTGTGTGGTATCGCACATTTTACTCACAGTGGAACCAAGAAAAACTTGTTAGGAATCCTTGTTTCCACTGATCCCAAAGGACTTTGGACTCATCTCACTACTGACGTCCAGAAAGGTCACGACTGATGTGTCGACTCGAATAAATTCAAAAGCTCTTTCCTGCCTATAAGGATGCTGTTTGAACATCTCAGACCTGCTCACCGAAGATCCGGCTGGGATGTCAGACTTGTCTTTCAGGACTCGGATCAAAGCTAAAACAAAGCTTTGACTTAAGGAGAATATTTTTACTGTTATGACCAGTTTTTGTGGTGAATTTATGGTCTCCTGTTGCTCCCCCAGCAGCCCTTCTTCATAATGACTCGGTGTGCGAAGAAAAGTCGGACAGTGGAAGGAAATTTTATTTTTATATTTGTCTGAACAACTTTTGAAAATGTGTTTTACAAGACTTGAAAAACCTGCATCAGTCCTTATTCTGTTCTGTAGATCCTGAAGAAAGTCCCTCAGTCTACAGCAATAGCAAAGAAGACATGTCTGTCTGAGCCATCATATCTATCTTTGAGCTTGAACTATGCTTTATTGTATGGGTCTTTGAGTTTTATTTACACCCCCCACAACCCCCCACCCACTGATGAAGAAGACTCATCTTTTATATGTTTATATGGTAACCTGTGGCTCAGGATGATCAGAGCTGATGATGAACTCGAGCACACCTCTGGTTTGGTCTCTGTGAGACTTGTGTGCCACAAAATGTTTTTTATCAGAACTTGGTCTGGTTTAGTAGTTTTGACTAGAGTAAGTCAAGACCGGGACGAGGGGGCGTACATGCTCTCACACACCTGCGATTCCTTGCTCCAGGGACCATCGCAAGGCGGGGGGCGGATCTGACAGGTTTGCTGGGACCGTCACACCTCCAGAAAACAGCTGATAACGCGTCAGCGGATGTTTCTGGTGAAGGCTGCAGGTGACAGTCGAAACGTGTCAGATATGCTACAACATAGTCTGAATAGAAGAAGAAGAAAAGAAAAAACGGCTATCACTGAGATAAGAAGACAAAACAAAAATCTTTTGAGTCCTGAGTTGAATGAACATTCTGACTTGTTTTCACATGGTTGGCAGAGTTTGACTGTCTGGTTATTATAATTAGTAAGAAAGCTACAATAAACCAGTAATATGAGATTAGGTAAATAAAGAACTCGTCATTTGCACGAGGACGTGCCCGTTCACCATCAGTTCTGTAAATACTGATGGTGGAGATTCCTGAACTTTTTTAACCGGACAGACTTCAGATCAGATCATCTGGTGATGACAGAGATCTGAAAAGTGGGACTTCCTGTGCAAAGTGCTGCCTACATGTGGGAGGTAGAAAGAGAGCGCCCTCTGCAGGCATTCTGCAGGAGGTGAAAGGAAGTCAGATCCTCTATGGCAGCGGTTCCCAACTTATTTTCGTTAAGGACCCCCTTCATGCAAATACTAAAAAGCTGTGAACCCCCTGCCCACCTCGTGCTGAAACCATGCCTGGTTTTATGCTTTCATAAGCAAGATTCTCACCAGGAAGGCCCCGATTATTAAAAAGAAAAAACAGATAGGCTTCAACTCGTCTCTGTGCAGGCATGGTCTTAAATTTTAATCACAATGGCTCTGAATGGTAATAGTCTTGGGGAACCCCTGCGCTCATTGGGGGACCCTCTTGGGGATCCCAGGACCCCAGGTTGGGAACCACTGCTCTATGGTAGAAGTCTAAATCCTTTTTTTCCCCAAAGTAGCTGTGTGGACTGAGGGGACTCTTCTTCAGGTCAAATATAAATAAAACTGTTGTTTTTTTTAGATGTATTAATTCACGTTCGTAATATTTTTGTCTTCAGTTAAAACTAATTTATTCCATTTTGGGAAAAAACTGTGCCTTTTCATAAATGAATTTATGAGAAGGTGAAAACATTCCTGTAAAATGTGATTTTTGTCTTTGTCTTTTTGTTTTATTTCCTATCTTGTTCTTGTGTAGTGGATATATTAACATTCCCAGGTTTTACCAACATTTACAGCTGTTTGTTTAGGATGTGAGTACTTCTGCCCTCCGTAGCTCAGGTCTATCCTCACGGTGCCGGGCTGACCCTTCATTCCTTGCAGTGGTTTACGTTCAGGTCAGGTGCTGAGTTCAGGATGGGTTGACTCATGTTGGAAGATAAATATGGAACTTTATCTGAGTATTTCTGTAGCTGAAGACATGCCGTTTCTAATAGAAGCAGGACTCTTTGTGGATCTTGGGGGAGGGAGTAATCAGTCCCAAGTAGGCCAATGATCAAATGTTGTACATAAACCAGAGGGTGTAGCTTTAAACCACAGAATAATGACGATATCCATTTATTGGCAGACCGCTGCAGGAGCCCAGGTGCTGCTTAGTCTAGTCTGTTTGGTCAGAAAACCAGCCTCCGGAGGACCATAGAGTTTTTTCTCTCCACCTCATCTCCACATTATCATATGAAGAATATCCTAGCATCATGTTTTGTCTTGTTTCCATTTTGAGTTTTGTATGGAGGATCAATGAGAGCCTGCTTCATCATCTGTGCTACCTGCTGGATTTTCTTTATGGTTTCTCTGATCTTCCACTCTTCCACTCACATCTGCTTTGTATGTTTAACAGTAGTCTGTATAATGCTTAGTCACTCAGTACATGTAAGTCAACATAATGCTAGAAGTTATGAAGTTTTGATTCAGTTACTCAAATGCAAGTGAAATAAACATGTTTATGTGATCTGCTTTGGTTGGATGTGTTTTTACATTCAAGATGATGGCATAAACATCCTGAGGTGGAAATCACAGCAACAAAGACAAAACATGACACAAAGCACAACATTAGAGACAGTACAGCATCATTTCCAGAGGCTTCTTTAAAGACATTAAAGGTGCCGCATGTAACTAAATCAATAACAGAAAAATGTCTCTACTAACTTGTTTCTACTGTCCCAGAATGAACCATCTACTTGCTGTGGGTCCACATACTGTCATGATCTCACGGGGTTATTTCCGGGTTTATGTCATGTTTGGTTTCTGTTTAGTTCATGGGTTAGGTTTTT
>JBAMHW010000008.1:1990746-2007355 GCA_037177495.1 Rhadinocentrus ornatus | reverse complement strand
GACCTTCCACCAATACACAACATCTGGAGCATCATGGAAGCAGAAATCCAGCAACCAGGTCCAGGACTGGAGAGCAGGTAGCCTCTGTCAGCTGCTCTTACCTCACTCATTGCACGTTAACTCGACCGGCTAAGCTTAGTTACTTGTTGAACATATTTCAATCCCTTTTAAAATGAATGTTAAATGATTACAGAGATTGTTTGAGTTAACTGGTTTATTAGTTCATGGTGTGTGTCATGCTCACCTGCAAAGACAAGGTAGACGTGAACTGGTTTGACTAAGCAGCTCAGAAGCAGCTGCACTGAAGCATTTGGCATAAATTAGTTGTGTGAAAAGTTGCAAGAAAATACTTTTTTGTATGTAGCCAGGTGCTAAATTATAAGCCAGGATGTGCCCTGTAGAGGCCTTAATAAATGGCTTAGCGTTGTTTATTTTATTGTGCGATGTTTATGGTTTGTGACTTGTTTTCTGCGTTAGTTTGTTTTATTTTGTTGATCTATGCATGCATAGAGATATGCTAAATATGTTGTAAATAGTGTAAATAGATGTCCTGTGATGCGGCCACTAGGTGGCAATGTCACAGGAGTTTATCTTTCCGCCGACACTGGACAGGCGCATTTTGGGCCTCTCTCCTGTTTGAGGTCCAACGTGGCTAGAGACATCGGTCTTTGCAGTCTGATAAAAGCAGAAACAGGTACTCCGACAGTCAGAACAATGACAAAACGGACCAAAAAAGAAAAAATAGATCGACAAGAACTGGTAATGAAACTTGTAGATGAACCATCCAGAGGAGCGGATGGTTATTAAGAAGTAAATCCCCATATTTTTGTGAGTAGATCATTGTACAGTGTTGACTTTATCATTGATATTAAACTGCTGTAGTACTTGTGTCCTGTGAGGTAACTCATTTCCCGGGCTACATGTACTTACCTCTGGTTGCTTCTGTGGTGTGTGGCCAACAGAGATCTCTAGATGTTTATGCCCCTTTTGTGAAGAGAGGAAACCAATAAAATTTGGAGTTATGTTCAGCAGGAGTTTGTGGGGAGTAAATCTACACAGCTTTGCTTAATCTTAATCAAAAATTTGGGATATTCAGCTTTTACTTTAATGCCAGAATGAAGCTAAACTCCACTGCAACATGAAGAGGTGAACCTAATCGGAATGTGTCTGAACTCCTGAAGGAACACGTACAACTGTATTTATTCTACAACACGCTGTTCCTTAACAAGAGGACCAACCAAGACAAATGAGGAGTCTGAACCATGAATGGAGCACTAAATGTTCTGGTTCGATGACAGCTTGTTTCCAAACAGTCCTCCTCATCATCGTCCTGTTCACATTTAGACGTCATCAGGCCAAGACCAGACCTCACGCACGAGAACTTGCTTTGGTCTACACACCACTGTTGGTACATTTAGTTTCTATAGATACATGAAGGAAGCATGATTCTACTTATATGTGATATATTCATGATATTATATCAGAGCAGCATCAGCATCGTTCACCTAAAAGCTGAATATCCCAAACCTTCTCTGAGTATGTTCCAGTTAAGCTCGCCCACATGTTCAGTCGGATTGAATCGTTCTAAGTTGGTTTGGGGTGTCATGGTGCAGAGAAGTAAATTTCAACCCCACTTCCAGCTGTTTGCCTCTGAGACTGCAGATGCTGCCCTCATCATCCGTTCCTGGTCCAGCTCTGAAACCTTCACCTGCGTGTGTCAGAGCTCCAGGAACGGCGTTCCGGCCGGGGTTCATGCCACCACGATCCATGCCAGCTCTGAGTGGGCTGAAGGTCTAGGGGTTGGGATTATTTCTCGTTGGGTGTAATGTGTTCTTTGATTCACGTTTAACTGAATGGAAACAAACTGACTTTGATGTCTGTTGCAACAAACCGCTTCCTGTCTTTTTTATTGATTCATTTGTATTAATTTACTTTATTTTATGTATTAATTTTTACGTTATCATTTAATTATTTAATTAAATATTCAATTGTATTTCATTCCAGTAATTTTTCTCCCTGTATTTATTTTGATATAATTGTAATAAATTCAGGCATTTCGGGGTTAATACAGCAGCAGACTGTTCGTTCCATCAAGTCCAACAAATGAAAACATTAAAGAATGGTTGTAGGCAATCACATTTATTGACAGGACCTTTAAAAACGACTGATTTGGACCAAAGTGCTTCACAGAAGAACACAGCAGTAAAACAACAATAAATAATTCATTATAATAATTATTACAGTTAAATCTGCTGGAGAGAAAACACTCCTCAGCTCAAAGCAAGGCCAGAAAGACAAAAACATGAGGCATTAACAATATTTTGACACCTGAAGGAAGCTCGGATCTCTGGACAACGTGGACTTGGACCTAGGATTCTTTATTGTCATTTTCACTGTGCGTTTACACACAAGAAAATTTAATTTTGTTTCTGTGTGCAATAGAGAAATCAATATTATTGTAAACTTAATTATGAGCATCATAATAGACTAATAGAAATAAAGTCAAATATAATAAATTCTCTCCCTTTCATAACGACAGAGCTGTCAAGGGTGAGTGTGTGTGTGTGTGTGTGATGGGGGACAGTCCATGAAGTCCTGCATCCTGGGAAAGCTATTCAGCTTCCTGCTATTCTTGCAGCTGATGCTGCTGCATGTCCTCCCTGACGATGTGGGTGGAGGGATGGACAGGTCCTTAATGATGGAGGTGGCACCACTGATGCAGCACTGCTGGTGTAGCTCCATCAGGCAGGGGAGTGGGGTGCCAGGGATTGTACCGGCTGCCTTGGCCAGTCTGTTAAACTGTTTTTTGTCCTTTGCAATGCAGCACCAAACCAAACCAGCGGTGTCTCTGTAGAAGGTGGGGAGGCTTTCCTGAGTCTGTGGAGGGAGTGGAGTCGCCGCTGAGCCTTCTTGAGGGTTGCACATGTTAGTGGTTGAAGTGAGGTCACCAGCATCGTGAACCCCCAGATACGTCACACTGCTGGCCATCTTCACAGCAGATGGGTTGATGATCCTGTTTGCCAGCTCGCCTCACTGGTCTTGTCCACGGTGAGGAAGAGGTTGTGGGAAATGCCCCATGAACTGCTGGTTTTAGTATTTATTACTATGTCCAAGTCAATAACAAACAGGTTGGGACATGTTCTGTGCATTGACAACATCTATCAATGCTTCAGAAAAACAGAGTGCACCCTGTTTCCATTCATCTTTTCATCTTCCTCTTTCCTGGTGTTTCTGTCGTCCACATCCATCACTACTGTCTCCGTCTGCAGCCTCTCAACCACCATGATGTCCAGCAGGTTATCCATCACCAGTTTATCAGTCTGCATCTGGAAGTCCAATTTCATGTCACGTCTGCTCTTATGACGGATATTTGTCACTTTGGTCCAAAGTGCTGTATAAATAAAGCTGGGTTGGATCGGGTTCTGGGATGTAGAGGACTTTCTTGCCTCCCTTCAATACCATTCAGCCACATCCAGTCAGATATCCTGGGAAGGTGGATCAGTGAGTTGATGTCTAATTCAGTCATGGCACAGTTTATATCATTCATGTGGAGGAGGCTGATGGTGGGTCCAGCAGCAGGAACAGATCCAGGTCCAGTCCTTGAGGGCCGCAGTCCTGGAGGTTTTAGACGTTTCCTGCCCCAGCACACCTGATTCAGAATAAATGGCTCTCCTCAACACCTTATCGTCAAGTTTTGTCCAAGCATGCTGACCCATTCATCTGATTAAGCTGCTGCAGCAGGAAACGTCCAAAACCTGCAAGACTGCAGCCCTCGAGGACGGACTGTGGACACCCTGGTCCTACTTGATGGACGCCACGCTTGATGCCGATTTGTGTAGTTGGCTTTAACTTGGCCTCCAGTCGTTGTCCATGCCAACACCTCGACTCTGTTGCAGAACTGCTGCTGTGTTTGGGATCATTGTCCTGCAGCATGAGACAGTTTTAGCCAAGCTTCAGCAGTCGGACAGATGGACCCATATGGGGGCGTTTCCCTCTTTAATCAAGAGCGTAATTATTCAAGAGCAAGACTTCTTGTTTTCACGCTCAAAGTCCTTTCTTGCTCTCAAATATTTCGTTCTTCCTTTCAAACTCTGCTCCTCTTCTCAAGTTTAGGGTTGCAGGTTCAAATCTCCTGTGTGACTTGGTCTCTTAGGGCACTGCTGACGAGGTGAAAACTGATCTTTTTCCTCCTTGGCTTTGTGTTAACATTCCTACAAGCTGCAGAGCTGCAAACTGACTTTCTGCTCATTCTAAGACCGGCTTAAAGAATCAGATCAAGTTTTTTGTTTTTCCTTGTCCTGATACCGAACACGTTAGAACTGAAAGAGAAGGTCCGTTCTTTTTCTGAACATGTCAGAAGTCATTTAATGTCCGATTTCCCAGACGGCAGCTTTTAGTGTTTATGTTTATCTGCTACACGGTTTCCCTTCCAACTCTTTCTGGTCTTTTTGTATACTTTTGTAAAGTTATGGTCACAGACCCTCTCCACCTCCACACCCTTATTCCGTTTAATCCATCCATCCATCAATGCTCAGTATGAGCGTACTTTTATTATTAATGTTTCTGTATAGATGTTGTGAATTCTTCAAATAATCAGATTTGGCAAAATGCTGCCGAATCCACTGTTTGCTCCCAATTTACTGGTGAAGGGTGAAAATACTGCTGAATATGTTGCTTAAAATCATAATAAACCAAATTTATTAAGAATCCCTTAATCTTATTTTACATAAATAAACCACAAGTTAATCACTTTTACTCCGGATCACAACAGTAACCGATCACGTGATGGAATTAGAAAAGTTTGTACCAATCTTTTCTTTCTCTCCTCTGAGGAGTGATAACTTAGTCCGATCTGACTTCAGGAGGTGGACTGATCACTCCTGGGAATGAGAAGATGGAAGTTACAGCCTATATACACTAAATGACATGTCAGAAATGTGCAAAATAAAACATTTGTAGAGGGAACCTCCATCCGTCTGTGACGTTTCAGGGCAGTGAATAGAACCGTGTTTCTCTGCATGCCGGGGCCATCGGAGCCAATCGGACACCATGTTTGGTCCCTAAATGGACATTTGTCTCTTGTGCAGCTGGTGTTAATGGTCTTTGTCTTTGCTGTAAAATCTCTCTAACAAGGCTCTCAGGATGCTGCCTGGGATCTGCTGGTGCTTGTCTATCAGAGACTGGACTGCCTGCTGCACCTGTGAAACAAAAAGCATGTTGGAGAGGCAGCGTGCCGGAAAATCACCGCTGATGACTTTCTGTTCTTTTTTAGTTAAATGAAGAGACTCGGAACATGTAAAGTTCAGAACTGATGCAGGGCCATTGCTAGACATAGCGCTCTACTGGGGCCCAGGCCTCCCATTGCTTAGATCACGTTTTTTATCACAAACCTACCAGATCTTTAACGGTCTGGAGACCCACCAGGTCTCCAATGACCAGGAGACCCACCAGGCCTCCGAGGGCAAAGATCTCAGAAAGAAAGAACAACTCACTTTCTCTGCCAGTTCTGCAGCACTTTGGTTTGGATCATAAGGAATGGGATCACCAAGGAAGGTCCGAAATTTAACAGGAAATCCTCCATAAACCGGAGCAACAGGAAGACGGAATCTTTCATAAAGCCAGCGAAACAATCCTGGAGAGACATAACACAGAAGAAGAGAATCATAGACAGACAGACGGACAGATTTTAAGTTTTAAAAGGCCCCTTGGTTCAGGCTACACGAGGAAAGGAAAGTATTCACAAGTACAACAAAAAGGAGGGAAAAAGTTAAAACCAAACACAGAACGTTCAGCAAACCCCAAATTCCACAAATTCCTCCAACCTGTTTTAGAGTTTAAAGAAATCAAATTCCACCCTGAGCCGAGCTGCCAGTAACCTGGTGAAGACCAGGAGAACCTCTCTGACCCTTGATCCTGTTCCTTCTGGTCTTCCAGATGGCTAACTTAGTCTCACCAAAAATCTAATATACAAGTGAGTGAACAGATTTTTTACGCGGCGAGAACCGAGGACCAAAAACAAAATAACTGAAAGAAAACTGTTCTCCAAACCCCTGAACCAAGCCCCTCAAAAACTCAAACAAACCCACCAGCCGTGAACACTGAACAAAAAGATGGTGAACCGTTTCTAACTGGAAACAAAAACCCAGGCCCCGTGTTAGGATCGATGTGTGCCAGGTACCTGTTAGTGGCTATGGCCCCATGCACAACCCTCCACTGAAGGTCACCAGACCGTTTATCAATAGGGTGTTTGTACAGGGACCGCCAGCAGACTTTAGAGGATGCCCCAGAGTAAAAAAACTCAGACAGCCGCCAGAGAGCGTAGGTTTGAAACCTTCATGCTGATGAGGTAGAGGGCCCTCTTTCCCAGCCCTTCAAACTCACCCAGCTCTGGTGTCTGAAAAGTCAGTAGAAGTTCTTGGTTCTCCTGCCACTGCTCTGTAGCAGGAGAACCTACCAGAGAGGGGAAAACACACTCATCATCCCACTGGTCAGACAGAGTACAGTTCTCAGCAAACGCTCTCAGTGGTTCTGGTAAAGAAGCACAGACCTCTTGTACCAGCCTGATAAGCAGTCTGTCCGAGTGGATCCGCTGCCGACCAGCCGGAGTAGAAACAGGGGGTCTCAGGAGGTGGCCCGGTTTACCACAGCCTGCCTCCTTCATCTGGGACCGTAGAGTGACAGATGTCAGGATCAGGGAAGAAAACAGTTTGTTTCCAAGCAGGGGTTCCTCAAACAACCAGACGTCTGGAGTACAGACAGGCTCCCACTCAAAAAAAAGGACCCGCCATGCCTGCAACACTGACCGGTAGAAAGGTGTCAAGCCCGTCAGATCCAGAGACTGTGGCTGGAGCAGGAACAAATGTTTGTCGTAACCGAAACCCTCCGCCTTCCTCAGCAACAGACAGGTGGTGTCCATCCACGGTGATCCAAGACTATAGAGCAGTCTCTGGGCTGTCTGTAGTCTGAAGGCTGTCACACGAGAGATGATGTCAATCAGGCCCTGTCTAGGGCTGCACAATATATCGAACATTTACCTTCATGGCAACACGAGCCTTTGCAATATACATATCGCAACAACTGTCTAAACTGCAATAAGTCGTAGTAGCTATTTGCAAATTATTTTTTATTAAGAAGAAGAGTTACAAGAATCTAGCGTTAGCTTAAACACGCTACTAGCAGACGCATGTGCCTGAGAGTTTTGCCAGTGCAGTTCCATGTGAGGAAACATCAAAGCAGCAGCTTTATTTATTTTATTTATCGCAGGTCATATCGTCATCGCAAGTTTCAACACTTATCGCATCTTTTACTGATATCGTGCAGCCCTACTCTAGACTCATTTATACCAGATCACACCGGGCAGGACCGCCGCTCTCAGCCAATGATGCCCAGACCAGAAAAAGTCCACAAGTGTACTCTGTACGTCCTCAAGCCGGCCTTCTGGTGGCGGCAGCACGATCAATCTGTGCCAGAGGGTCGAGGCGACCAAATAATTAGCCACTTGAACCCTACCCCTGTAGGACAGCTGAGGCAGCAACCACTTCCAGATAGACAACCTAGCACACACTCTCTTCGTGACACCCTCCCAACTCTTTTTCTGGAAACCCTCACTCCCCAGATAAACACCCAAAACCTTCAACCCCTGGTTCCCCCAACTGAGGCGTTCAGGCAGAATAGGAACGGGACTGTCAGCCCACTGTCCAACCAGTACAGCCTCAGTCTAGCTCCAGTTGACCTTGGCTAAAGAAGCCAGAGCATACGAGTCCAGACTCCTCTTAAGACAATCCCTCTGATTCCTGACCAGCCTAGATTTAAAAGTAAATGTTTGTTCGGCAGTGACAGATACTTTCTCTGCTCCAACTTGGCTTTTATTAGTCAGTGTTTGACGGTCTGTAGCAGAAAGCGTGGTCTAGTTTCTTTATTTCCCCTCTTCCAGTATTTTTTATGTCAAACAGCAGCTATTCCGCTAAAGGAAGCCGAAGCTAGCTGGATGTTTTTTCTGCTTTCTAAAGAGATGTCCCAAACCATTTTCTGATGTGGTTTCCAGAAAGAAGCCTCCAGGTAGAGGTCCTGTAGCCTTTCCATCTGTTTTCTCTGAGGGAAATCCAGTTCACGTGTAGAATTTATTTCTTCTACACACAGCAGAGGAGATTTATTTTTTTATGTTGGCATGAGAATATCTAAATAAATAAAAATAAAGACCTATAAGGAGGATTCATGTGGTTTTACACATTTATAGTGCTGGGAAATGAATTGATGTAGAATTATTGTTATTCCTCTGAGGATAATCGTAGAAAGAGCATTTCTAACGGTGACATCCTCAGTTTGTACAGAGGAGGATGTTTTTTGTCTGAAACCAAATGTTCCTATGATACACAACAAGTATCTTTGAACAGCATTAGTGTTAGTGTGCAACCATTATTTTATGCTTTTAATTTAGTACATGAAACAACTTAAGACCCTTTTTTGGGCCACAATCTAGAGTCGACTTACCCAGTGTTCCCAGAGATCGGAAGCCTTCCCGTACGTTCTGAGTAAACATTGGAATAACTGGCTGGAAGAAAACAGAGGAGGATGAAAAGTATAGATAGAAACCCCGCTACTGCAGACTTCAAGCATGGAGATGAAAACTCAAGCTTCTGAAACTGAATCCAGTCTTAAATTCACCAAATCTGAGTCAGAGTGTCTTACAATCCTCAGAGGAATAGTTTTTACATGACTGGACACGGAGGATGGTGTAATACATATATGAATTCTATCCGCAGGTATAAAAACCACATGTGATCGGATGCTCTAGAAGCTGAACAACGCACCACTTGAGAGTCAATGGCAACCTGAGCAAAGCCTTTTCGTTTTCCCCACAGAAGAGGATAGGTCTCGTCACTGAACAGAGCTTCACGGACTCCACCTGGAGAAATCCCCAACAGGTGGCCATTCCTCAGAGCCCGCACACACTCCTCCTGAGGTCCATGGATCACACTGAACACCTCCAACAGCAGTTTGAAACCTGGAAGAACAGGAAGGTTCAGATGAAGCTAGAAGACTCACACAGCTACCTAAACCTAAACCACTTAGGTCATATCTGCATTCTCTGAAATATGTACATACGTTTACATCTAGAAACATCAAAGGTAAAGCCGAGAGTATATAGCCATGTCTCTATAAAACATCTCTTCAGAGGATGCTATGCTTTGGACATGAAGGGATGGACATGGTCAGCAACAATACTCAGGCAGCCTGTGGTGTTAAACCAGACCACGTTGGTACTAAGAGGCCCAAAGTGGGCCAAGAAAACCTCCCCCCACCATTACACCAGCAGCCGCCTGAAGCGTTGATTAGGGGAAAATGATAATCCCGATTATTTTTAATGAAATTGAGATCTCGATTATCTAACAGGATTAGAGAAAGACGTTTAAATCCGCGTCATATTCGGCTCTATGGTGCGGCTTGACCACAGGTCCTGTAGCGGTGGCGAAACATTGGACTGTAGCCACGTCCTTCAAAACTCCCTCATGACCCTCATCATACAGGACAGGAGAGACACGATTAAAATAGTGATGAGATGGTCGTGAAGTGTTGATGAGTTTCTTGAAGTCGGGTTGTTCGCTGTGTTAACTGAGCGCTGGTCTTTGGCGAGAAAACAAGTTATGTTTGTTTATAACTGGGAGCTGGTGGATTATTTAGTCACGACTCATAAGTATTAAACATTTTTCTATTTCCTTGTCGCGTCGTAAGCCCCCGTGTGCACGTCTACGTGAACGAGCGCAACATTTCACATGCACGAATGTCGCCTGTCGCTTGGCTGGAGGAGGGCAGCGATTTCCGCCTCAACACGCAAGTTCCATAGAAAATTAATGGAGAAGGAGCGACCAGCAACGTTTCTCCATCTTCTATTGTCCAGTGTTGGTGAGTGTGTGTGAATTGTAGCCTCAGTTTCCTGTTCTTAGCTGCCAGGAGGAACCTGGTCTGGTCTTCTGCTGCTGTAGTCCATCTGCTTCCAGGTTGGACATGTTGTGTGTTCAGAGACGCTGGTCTGCAGACTTGGTTGGAACCAGTGCTGATTGGACTTCCTGTTGCCTTTCTATCATCTCCAACCAGGCTGCCCATTCTCCTCTGACCTCTGACATCAGCCAGACATTTTAGTCCAGACAACTGCTGCTCACTGGATGCTTTCTCTTCTTCAGACCATTCTCTGGAAACCCTAGGGATGGTTGTGTGTGCAAAGCCAGTAAATACTCAGACCAACAACCATGCCACGTTCATAGTAGGGCTGGACAATAATTCAAAATTAATATATATGTATATATATATATCTATATACTTTAATTTAATAACGGTTATATGACATTTGAACACATTTCCGATATTTCGATGTACATACAGTATATAATTACAGCGTTTCACTGACTGGCGTTCAAGCCCGACCAAGCCCAGCAGCAGTTAGCTGTGCTCAGCGTGAGGTAGAAAGCTAGGCTAGGCTAGGCTAGGCTAGGCTCCAACGCTGCAAGTTTTAGCTACCAAACGAGTGCTCATGATCGTAATGCAAACATGAACAAGCTTCTACAAGCGAAGAGAAAGCAGACGAAATAGTTGGTAAGAGAGGAAAGACTAACTCGGTGGTACGGAAGTGGTTTGGCTCAGTGTCGCTAACTTAGCGACTTTGTCAATATATTTAGCAAGTTGTTTTTTTTTTGTTTTTTTTTAAGCGACTAGCGACAGATCTAGCAACTTCTTCTGGTAGTTTTGGAAACCGACGTAAATTAACGTAGTTTACTTTTCTCATTGAGGAGTGGGTGCTGGCAGCCCCCCTCCCCCATCCAGAAGTACTCGTACCAGACTTGGTCGTCACCAGCAGGAGATCAGCTCTGTTTCATCACCAGGCTGGAAATGAAACGCACAAAGCTGCTGCTGGAGGATCCCACGCTGGGATCAACTATTAATGAAGCGTGTTGTGACATGTTCCAGACTCCTAATTTAAAACAAATTACATGTAATAAAATTAAACTAAAAAACAAAGAAAATATTGACTGAATAATTTTATTTTATTATGTTTTGTTGTCAAATGATGACGTCATTTAGCGACTTCTAGGTTTTTTAGGACGGCCAATAGCTGCTTTTCTTATTGAGGAGTTGGCAACAGTTCATCTGAAGCATTTCCACTCAGAAAATGCTGAGTCAGAAGATGAAGCTCCGACTGTTGCTCACTCTTCTTTTCTGTTTATTGTAGCAATTCTGAGCAGTTTTATTTTTAAGCCTAGTTGAAGCAGCTTTGTTTAAATCTACAAGAATAACATAATAAGCCCAAGTTGTAGTTTAAAGTTAAAGCTGTTAATATTGAGAAAGGTACAATTTTTTTTTTACCTTTGATGGTGATTTAAAATTTCTTTGTTTAAAGCCTAATTTAGCCTTGCTAGATACATATAAAAGGTGAACATTAATTCATTGCAGTTTTTATTTCTAAAATGTTTTAGTGGAGGAGTTTCAGAGACTTGGCTAAATAACTTTTAGTTTTACAGCATCTGTTGTGGCATTTTTGGCCATTTTTCAGAGGTTTTTATGTTGTTTATATCGATATCGTAATTATATCGTATGGACCGAAATTATCACGATACTAGATATTTGTGTTGACAGGAAGCTGAACAGTTGATGAGGTGAAGGACGAGTGATATCACACAGATGCAGGAGTAGACGTGAAACTCAACATAAGTTATAGAATTTTGATCATAATTAACTTGAAGTCTCTACTTGAGCTGATTTTGTTTCCTACCTTCATGAATTAGAACTTGTACCATTTAGTTCATGTTGCACTTAGTGTAAATGCTTATATGTGCCTAAGAAAGTGCTAAAAAAAAGAGATGTGTGTGATGTTAAACAGTGTATACCAGGAATCTTGAAGAGGAAGTGGTCAGCTACAGAGTGGCAGGTACGTCCTTTCTGGATGATAACATTGGCCAGGAAGTAGTAGTAGTCTATTGGAATGGCTCCATGATAGTAGACTATCAGAGCTGGTCCTTTGTTAGGGATCTTCTCCATCCCATGGATCTCATAGCCTGGTACATGAGGTACTTCATCAATAGGAAGTGGGCAGTCATAATATTATAGCTGGTGAGTGTACAGCACGAGGGAGCATGTAGTCTTACCATGCCAAATGGCTCCGTGTCCATCCCACAGAGTAGCCAATGTCTTCCTGGCTCCGTCCCACAGGTTGTTGCAGTACGCTTCCCTCAGCTGGTTCTTCCTCTGACAGAAGGAAGTAGGCGAAACATTAGTCTGGTTGCTGAACCCCTCTGAATGAATCATGGTTCATATACATCTGCTCCATGGTGCCAGCTGCATTTACAAAAAGATAAAAATTAACAGAGTCAAAACATGACTTGAGTTCTATCAGTGGTTTCCAAACCTTTTCTGCAGGGCCCCCCTTTCATCGACAACAATGTGGCTAGGCATGTTGCTGTCCCTAGGCTGGACCATTACCTGGTTGAGTCATCATCCTTTGCTTATTGGTACTTTTACAAAGTTGTCCATGTTTTGCTAGCAGTAGCAGTGCAAACATTATAAGTTTTATTTAACCGTCCCCCTTTTCATAACTCTGGGTTCACCCAGGGGGGCCCGCCCCCCAGTTTGGGAAACACTGGTTTATACTAACATCCAGAAGAGAAAAAAAAACAAGAAAAGAAAATGAAGCATGACTGAGAAAAAGTCAAAGAAAAGGATGAAAATAAATCCACATACACACATAGTCCTTAAAATGGCAAAAATAAATAAAAATAAAATTAATAACAAGCTTGGTGTAAAAATATTCTGTTCCACATCAGTAAATTAGACATGACGTTCATATATGGTACATTTACTCAATTTGCTACAAAACCTTTAAAATCCATCCATGTGAAGCCAGATCCAGTCTCTGAACCCACACTGTGCTAACCTGCACTTAGTCCTCTGGACTGTTAACTACGTAGGAGCACCTGGTTCACCTGAGTCCCTGCTACCTGCGTGGCGATAAAGCTGGAAGACAGATAAAAAATCCCGTCCCTAGTTCTCCGACCAGGTTGCAGAACACACGATCTTTAAATTACTGTTTTCATGGTTCATCAACAAGCAGAAACTGGGAGAGAGTTTCAGATGCTGACAGCAGCTGCAGGTGAGCTGGTTTAACTTACCTGAAGACGTCACATGATCCGCTGACTGCAGCATATTTTTGCTGAGCCTTGCTTCTCGCTTCTGGCCTGCCAGGAGCTGAAATAGTCTTACGTTATCTGTTCCTCCCATACAGATCTACCCCACAGTTAACCAGGACCGGTCTACGGAGAACATCCAGGTTATATTACAAACCACCCTGCTGAAATCGTCAGCCACCCAGCACTGACGGTTCATTCTGACCCTGATGTGTATTATAACACAGAAAAATCCCCTCTTGGTCATGGACATGTAAACATGATTTTCTGTCAGTTGAAGTGGCTTCTGGGTTCTGCTGAAACCTTCCAGACGTTCTGTTTGCAGAACCCTTGCTTGAAACTGTGAATAGTCAGGAATATAAACGCATCAGGCTCATCAGCTGTTATTTCCTGTAATGTTGCCTTAAAACAACTGATATCAGCTATGTGCTACATACAGTTCCCTGTGTTTACGCTGGATAATACAGAAAGACTGTTTCCATACCTTATAGACGTGGAGGAAGAGTATTGAGAGGTACAGGAGGATAACGATGAGGAATGGCAGGATGAAGACAACAGCTAGAGGGGTGAAGACCCACAACAGGTACTCCAAAACACTGAGATAGTCCTCCAGCTGACCGAGGCCCGCCCATTCTTCCCACACGTGAAACCAGCACACCTGCGGACCAGAGCGAGCAGCTCAATAAGCTAATCCGCTGATCTGGAGATAGAGCTACAGATCTCAGTTCTACATTCTGCCAACATTCAAAAGCAGTGAAGGAGGAGCAGGAACTTTCTGCAGATAGGAGCAAGGTTCTGCAAGCAGTTTGTGCTTGCAGGGTTTATTTAAGCCCTTTTTATAAATGCTGTTCAACACCCTGGATTCATTTTACAGCATTTATTGCTGAAGATGTAAAAATTTAACACGTCTTAATAACTCAGAGCAGCACAGTAAAGTAGCACCACATGACTTCTCAGTAAGATAAGATAAGATAAGATAAGATAAGATAAGATAAGATAAGATAAGATAAGATAAGATACTCACTTCACTGTAAATCTGTCAGACAAACACTGCTCTGGTGTGGAGGCAGGACTAAGTCCGCCACTAACTAACTAAGGAAAAAAATCATGATTTTCATAAAAATAAATCTCCAGAAATGGAAAATTTGATTTATGTTTTTTATCGATTAATCGCCCAGCCCTATGTACAATAATAACTTGTGCTGTCTTGTTATTGTGTGTTTGGTCTCGTGGGAGCGGTATCGTAGGTCCTTCCTTCCTGCTGCAGGAAGGAAGGACCTACGATACCGCTCCTTCACACGTTTGGGGTGAAGAAGTCTGTCCCTGAAGGAGCTCTGCAGTGCTGGAAGAGATGGGAGCTGTTCTCCCACATGGACACAGCTTATGTACCAGAGGATTGTGATATTAGGAGGGAAAGGTTTGCAACATACAGCCAATCATCCATGAAAAGATAAAGCATGGCGTACCAGAAACTACGTCCAGTCAGACATAAAATACTCAGCTTGGAGCTGAAAACATACCTGAAACTCTGTCACATAAAGTCACAAAATGAGTTTAAATGTTGTGTCTCCCTCGATAAACCTCAGCAGGGACGTTACTGTGATGTATAGTTTCCAACAAACAGGGCCAATAAAGCTGAAATGTAGAGATGCAAGTAGGAAATGGGAAGAACTCATACCATGAGGGAAACTATGTCCTCAGCTCCCATCAGACATGACTGGTTCCCAGTATCAGCCATCCTACTCTACTGGGACTTCAGGATCAGGAAGACAGCCAGTCTCCGAGGGGGAGATCCCACCACAACATCTGCTGCCGCATACAGGCCAACTGGTGAAGAGGAGAGCACCCACTAAGCATCTCATCAATAAATACAGGTTCGACAACTCGTTCAGATACATGACACGAGCTTTACAACATCCAGCCCCTTACACATAATTCCCTGACAGTGAAGAGTGAAGAGGAAAAAGAAACAACCACAACAATAAAGAACCAGAGGCTCAGGCTGTATCCCACTGGCTTCACTGAGGCTTCATTAGCAGTCAGAAAATCTGACAGTTGACGGTATGTAGGCGGCAGCAGCAGCTAAGGTCACAAAACACAGAAACTTAAAAGAACGGAGAGAAAAAATCATAAAAAGGTACCTTGAAGCGACAATGTTTCATTCCGTTAAAAGAGAAATGAAAACATACTGCGGTGTAATGCGTGTTTCACGAGCACAACACAAAATCTGACAGCTAACATCTGTAGTATTCCTAACCCGGAACGTTTTCAGTGTAACACAATCAATGAGTCCGCTTCTTTTCTGTCAGTCGGGCGTTGACCCTGCGAGAAGTTGTGGTGGGCGGGGAGGCGGAGTTACCCGTTTACAAGGAAAGGAAAGCGTTTGCCCTTAAAACAACAAACAAAACAATCTCTACCAAATTAAAGGAAGCATGGATCTTTCAGAGAAAAGCTGATCATAAAAATAATAAAAAGTTAATGATCAAGTAATAATTTTGCACGCATTTGTATTAGGCTGTAGTCTGTAAAGTGCAACAGTCTCCATTATAGATCTCCTAACAAATAAAGACAATGTAGTGTAAAGGAGCTGGATTATGATGCAACTTTAATGCTTAGAGCAGCTGAACAAAATCACGATGTAAGCAAAAGAAGTTGTTTAAGAAGTAATTTTAATGCGCGGTTATTTACTGAACTTAAAGGCCAAATTTCAAAATGATTTAGACAGGTTGGGTACATTTCCTAAGTTTATCTACAAACCCACTGATTTGTTTGTTCCACCCATGTGGTTATAAAGCGGCGTTCTTGCCGAACAAGCCGTCAGATCTGAGCGGGTAATCCGGCTGATGCTCCTACCGATGGCCCGTTTTAAATCGAGGGGAAACTCCACCTACCCGGCCATCTGCTCGGTCGCCCGGGCAATAAATGGTGTGGACCCAATGGCGGAGAGGCTGCCATCCCCGGAAACCATGGAAGAGAGACACGTTCCGCCACAAAGAGACAGCGTTCCTCTGGAAAAGAGCGAAGAGAGACAGCACTCCTCCCCAAACCTTTATTTTATTTGGAAATGTATAAATATATAACAAAACAGGGCACCATGTGTATATTTGAATATCCAATTAAACTACAACCATCCTGTGATGGACTGGTGACCTGTCCATGGTGTACCCTGCCTCTCACCTGCTAAGTGCTGGGTTAGGCTCCAGCTTCGCGACCCTTTAATGGACGAAGCGGTTCAGATAATGAATGAATGAATTCATTCAACATATTTGATTCAGAGCAAGCAAGTAAAGAAATTTTGTGTCAGAAATAAGACAAAATCTAATAAAACAATAAAGAAGACACCATAACTTAATCTGTTTTCACGAGTTTTATATATATATATATATATATATATATATATATATATATATATATATATTCACTTTAAGTGTGTATTA
>JBAMHW010000008.1:1962109-1975629 GCA_037177495.1 Rhadinocentrus ornatus | reverse complement strand
ATAGATAGATAGATAGATAGATAGATAGATAGATAGATAGATAGATAGATAGATAGATAGATAGATAGATAGAAAATGACTTCTGGATGGCTTCAAGAAGATTCTGGTCCACCATCCGGCGGCTCAGTAGGGGAAGGCAGTGCTCCATCAACACTGTGTACAGTGAGGATGGGGGGCTGCTGACCTTGACTTGGGACATTGTGGGTGGTGGGAGTACTTCAAAGACCTCCTCAACCCCACCGACACGTCTTCAGATGAGGAAGCAGAGTCAGGGGACCCTGGTGTGTGCTCTCCTATCTCTGGGGCTGAGGTTGCTGAGGTGGTTAAAAATCTCCTCCGTGATAGGGCCCTCTTGCTTTACATGCCTCTGCAGAATCGCAGACACCAGGGATAGTTACCCATGACTGGCAGACTGGCGTTGTGTTGCCCCTCTTCAATTATGGGTAGCGGAGGATGTGCACCAAATACAGGGGGATCCCACTCCTCAACCTCCCAGGTAAGGTTGATTTAGGGGCTCCTGGAGAGGAGGGTCCGGCAGGTAGTCAAGGGTTTTCATTCCAGTCGTGAAACTATAGACCAGCTCTTCACCCTCTTCAGGGTCTTGAAGGGGACATGGGAGTTTGCTCAACCAGTCTGCATGTGCTTTGTGGACTTGGAGAAGGCGTTTGACTGTGTCCTCCGGGGACTTTTGTGGGGGGTGCTTCGGGAGCATGGCATGCCTGACCCCCTTGTAAGGGCTGTCCGTTCCCTGTTTGACTTGTGCCAGAGCTTGGTCTGCATTGCCGGCAGAAAATCAGATTTGTTTCCAGCGCGTAATGAACTCCGCAAGGCTGCGCTTTATCACTAATTCTATTCATAACTTTTATGGACAGAATATCTAGGCACAGCCGCGTTCTTGAGGGGATCTGGTTTGATGGGTTCAGGATTGGGTCTGGGGGCCCCTCTGCTCTGGGGTGAGTGGGGCCGCTGTTCTTTCTGCTTTGGCTGTCCTGAGCTCTGTGCTCTGTAGATCTGCGGGCCTTTGGGGCCTCGGGCTCCCCCCTGTCTCCCTCTGATGTTTCGGGGTGCGGTGTGATCACGGCCCCCTTGCAAGCACACGTTTCATCCTTGTTGGTCACACATGCACGTTCACACGTGCATGCACACAAACATGTTCATCTCTCAATCCACTTCCAACTAGATGTTGCTGATGTTTGTGTGTTGGTACATCTCTCTACAGATACTGTACTGTTGTACTTTTTCATATCATCATTATCCTATTTTCCTTATTTATCATCAAGTACTGTGGTAGTTTTTGTTTTTGTGAATACTGATGTGATTTAGGCAGCTTAAACAACTTTTATTTCCACATTTCAATTCTGTCCTTTTTTTTCTTTTTCTCTCTTTGTCTATCTCCCTGTCAGGTTCGGCACTGACATATCAAGACTAAAGAAAATAAGATTAAAATAAAAATATTTCAAACATCAAGGGCAGCCATTTATATAACATGTCTCCCTTGGTAGAGCGAATTTGTCTGGCAAAATATGGCACACAGACCACCATTCTGTATGTTAGGATGCTAGACACGACAGGGAAAAAAAAAAAAAAAAAAGTCTCCTGCTTATATACGACCAAAAACAAGACAGATTTAGTGATGATTGATTGTTTGAGAGCCATCACTCTCAGTCATTCAAAGGTCTTGGACTTTAGGCAAAGCTTCTTGACCCAACCCTTAGTGAGAAAATCTGCCAAATTCAACAGATCAGTTATGGCTGGATTTTAAAACGATTAGTTCCACTGTAGTTTTTTAATAGGAAAATCATTAGTAGCAAACCAACTCAAATTATGATCACTTTTTAAATTGCATGTGCTTTGTTCTTGAGTAAACTAAATTCAAGGTACCAAGAAAAGAGCCACTTTTTAAATTACATCTACTAGCACTTCCCACCCCTTTAGAAGCACCGGGATATAACAAAGAGGATTAACAATGTACATGTAAGTTAAAACAGCATGCATAGAATATCAAACTCTTTTATATTCAAAATGCAAATGATTTTTGGAAGATAAAATATTGCTTCATAATTGCTCAGTGTTCAGAGTGGTTATCTTCATTTAGCCTATATTCAAGCAAATGATGTAAAATGGATGAGTTAGAGTTCATGATACTTCCTTTTTAAGTACCATTCTAAAGTTTTTAAACATTCATCATTAAGACAGTTCTTAGAGCTTTATTTTAAGACTCTGCTTTGCTCTGCCAAGGTCACACTGTCATATCAGCCACTGATGTGATGAAAAGGACATTAAAGAAGGAAAAATAAAGATCTTGACATTATCAAAAACTTTGTTTCAGACTCTTTGATGGGTGGAGGGGCAGGGGAGTTGCCTTTAATGGTGATCCTGTCCCTACAAACATAAATGTTCTTTAATTGATGTTTCATATTTTTATTTTGTCATATAATTAAGACTAGCAGAAGACGTTTGCACACTAAAGCATTAGTTGTACAAAAATATCTTCCTTTTTAACTTTATCAGCCTTTACCCTTATTTAGTCATTGCCAGTTTGCAGTATTATCACAGTTGTATCTGCCAACTCCTATTGCTAGCCCCGGGTACCATTTCTTCTCACCTGTCAGCACAGAGTTTTGAAGAAGCATACAATGCAGCACATGCTATCTCCCCCCCAAAATATGAGAAGGACATACTTCCTGGATGGGTGTAGAATACTCGTGGTTAAGTACAAATGGGGACAGTAGCCTCAAATGACATTATCATTTTTTGGTTTGGTTCCTATAGAGAAGCCAAAACCTGCACTGTTCTTGTTTGCAGCTTCCAAAAAGAAGAATATATATATATATATATATATATATACATACATATATAAAATCACATATGTGAAAAAGCTGACTGACAGGGTGATAAGTTGCAATCTTCACTTGGCATTATTGACAGAACTAGGTTTTGGGCAGCATAACTGATTGGAACGCAATATTTTTAAAATCACACTGCGCCCTTGTTTTGTCTTTAAAAGGTTAGGCGCAGACCAAAAATACAGGCTCACACTCACGTAAAAACCTACCAGTTTTCACAGATTCATGGAGTAATGCTGAATAAAACGGGGGATACATAACAGTGGGTTCATTCTATGAAAGAAGTCAAAGAAAACAGGGGTAGTCAGATTAAATTTGTAAATTTCTTAAGAGTTACTCACTGGTAATAAGTGTGTGTTAATGTTCACTGTGAAATTCCTTATCTGCTAGAAAAGTGAATAATAAACCAAACTTAAAAATTCTAACAAGATACATGGAAACAAAGCCCTGTGTGGGCAAGAAAACACTCATATTTGCAGACACACAATGAGTTACCGATTCGTCCCAAAATCTGCATATAGGCAGCTTTCAGATGTGTCCCAGTCATGCTTTATATTCACACATTCAAGCTCTAAGCGTACTTCACATATTAAGCTGAGTTCACATTACTTATTGATAGGTGCATTATTATTCTGCATGCATGCATGATGGCCTGGTGTTAATAGCAGCTTACCGTTCTTGCATTATGTTATAAGCTTTGAAACCAATGGAATTAAAAAAAAAAAAAAAAGTATTATTTTGATTGTTGGCAGATAATTTATTTAAAAAAAACAACACACAATTTAGAATAAAAATAAATACCAGGACAGTTGGAGTTCATGGAAAACACATACTAAATCTTAACAATATACTCTTAGTGATGGTAGTAGGTAATAGTAGTAGTAGTAGGAGTAGCAGCAGTAATGTTTATCTAGTGTTTAGTTTTTTTTTACACAAATAAAGGACAGTGCATGTTTGTTTTTATTTCTTCTCAAGTGTACAAAAACACAGTATGCTGATTTTGACAATCTGTTCAACATTTAAAATAATTAATAAGATTTACCTTTAATTTACAGCAGAAAATGTACTTAATTAAATCTGAAAGAGTCCTTGATTAAACAAAACTTTATTTATATAGCACTTTTCGGGCAAAAGTAACTCAAAGTTAGATTTTTTTAACAGTTTACATAGAAGTGGCAATAGTGATAACTTATAAAGCACGTGCAGCTGGTTGACTTCCTGCTTCTCCCCCTGCTGACGCTTTGACTCTTTAAGTCTTTAAGACTCTTACAATCTTGTCAGTGTCACGTTAGTCTGGCCCACAAATAGCAGAAGCCTTATCTATAGTCACTTGGGAGCTAAAGCTAACTAGCCGCAAGATGCCTCCCTTCTCTACAGATGACTATTACAAACTTCTACAGAAGATCAACATGGTGGAAACAAAGATTCAACGGCCCGAGGTGAATGTGAAAGTAAATGGATTGTGTGGAAAAGAAACACCTTGCCTTTAATAAAAAGCAGCGGACAAGATCTTGCTAACACACAGATGTGAATCCCTCTGCAGGGGCCTGGGATGAAAACTTCCTCCACACCAAGGTAAGACCAAAGAACAACTCAGAAAGTAAAAGGCGACAAGAAAAGCAAACGGCTAGGCCTCAGGCCTCAGGCCAAAGTCAGAGTGTTGGTGACTTTGGTGTGAAAGATGGGAGAAATGTGTGTGGAAAACGTACAAAGGTACTGTGCTTCCCCAAGGATTTGGTATCAGACGTGAGAAACAAAATTGCGCAAATTGTGGCTGCGCACCCAACTGTGGAAAACCTCATACTGCATGTGGGGTCAAATGATGTTGCGAAGCAACAATCTGAGATATTCATCAGTGGCCCTCTCCCACCCATCAGAGGAGAAGCGGAGAGATTCAGCAGGCTGTTTAGTCTGAATACATGGCTGTTGACTGCATGTACCACATATCCAGTTCATTTGATATACAATTTCAACTTCTTCTGGGAACACAAACACTTTTTTAAGACAGATGGATTCTGCCTGAATAGGTCAGAATTGAGCCTGTTATCCTCCAACTTGTTTTATTTTCTGATCAGACACTCTGTTCCCTTTAACAAGGACAACAGACAAGAGAGACCAAAACAACATGATAAGATAGAGCCTAGAGGAAACCTTGAGAAAACACCACCTCAGCCCCCTCCTAAAGAAACCCCCAAAGCTTTCAGCGAGGACCCAGCCCCAGCCACTTCATCTCATCATACTCCTTCCTCTCCCGATCCTTCCCACCCCTCCTGGACTTCGCCTCCCAGAAGGAGCTGGTCACTATTGCGACCAAATTGACCTCATCCCCCAGCAAGCTCTGACACAGTCGTCCCAGACCGAGCACCCACCACCACTCCCTCCACAACTGAACCAAACTCCTCATCTGTCTCCACAGCCTAATAACAGCAGAGCATCTGATTGATATGTGCTAAGTCCAGGCTGCAACTTTGTGGGTACTCATGGTTCTCTCCAGCATAAGTCTGGTCCTGAAATTGAAGTACCGTATTTTCCCCACCATAAGGCACACAGGATTACAAAGCACAGTCTCAATTATGGGGCATATTTCTGTACTTAACCCATACATAAAGCGCCTTGTACTATAAGGCGCATGCTAAAACATACGGTCCACAAAAAAAAAAAAAAGGTAACGGAAGAAAAACTGAGTTTCGTTGAACTTTATTCTAGTAATTAACAATATACTCACATTATTTTTTAATCAATCTTCTCCCACAAATCCATCAAAGTCCTCATCTTCTGTGTCTGAATTGAACAGCTGGGCAATTTTGCCATCAAACATGCCGGGTTCCCGCTCATCATTGTGGGAGTCAGTCTCGTTGCCAGGTGGCTGTTCACAATGATGCTGGCTTCCCCGAAAGCTCGGACAACAGTTAAAGCAGATACCTTAGCCCAGGCATCCACAAACCATTCACATATGATGGCGTAACTCGCCCGGCGCTGCCTCCCAGTCTTAGTAAAGGTGTGTTCGCCACTTGCAACTTCACTTTGAACAGAGGTAAGCGTACTGCTGTACGTGGTCCAACAGTCAGTCAAGCAGAGCGCTTACCAAAGTCGCACAACAACATTTTTACAGATTTTGGAACTCAGTGCACACTTGATAACTTTGGCTTAACTCAGCATGTAAGAGAAAAAGCGCACAACAGGGGACATTGTCTAGATCTAGTTATCTCTAAAGGTCTGAGTATTTCCAAGGTTGTGGTGATGGATGTTGCTCTTTCTGATTATTCCTGTGTTTTCTTTGAGAGTGCTGCTACTGTCAACAAAAAGGTTATCAAGAAATTATATATTGGTGAACATACCACAGAAATGTTTATATAAGCTTTCTCTCCATCACTCTCCCTTCCCTGGCTTTCAGTTGATGAGCATGTGAATCATTTTAATGGTAAAATTACAAGCATTAATGATGTCATTGCTCCCACCAAGGTGAAAGTGATCACTGCCAAAAAGAGAGGTCCATGCATTGTTTAAATTCAAGATCTTCTGGTTCGTTATAAACGAGCCAGATCCCTCAGGTCATCAGGGTCAGGTTTACTTTCTGTTCCCAGAGTAAGAACTAAACATGGAGAGGCAGAGTTCAGCTTTTATGCTCCACACATGTGGAACAAACTCCCAGAAAACTGCAGCTCTGCTGAAACTCTCAGTAGTTTTAAATTAGGGTTAAAAACTTTCCTATTTGCTTCCTTTTATCAGAAAAACTGTTCATTAACTTTATTTTGTCCTTTTTATCTAATTTATTTAGGTTTTTTCTTTTCCCTTTTTAGTTTATTATTTTTTATTTCTTTTAAGTCTGTTTTTAATGCACTTATTGCTCCTTGCACCCCACTGTAATGCTTTTAATGTTTTTTGTAAAGCACTTTGAATTGTCTTGTACATGAAATGTACTATACAAATAAATTTGCCTTGCCTTTGTCAATTGCAGAATTTGTACAAGCCAAATAATTCTTTGAGTGATTAAGAAAATGCATGTGCATGTGTGTGTGTGTGTGTTTGTATTGCCTCTACCCCACAATTTTCAAAGTAACTTTTTGCCTTAGATGATGTTCGTTTTAAATAATCTATCAGTTTTCCAATTGTTTTGCAGTAATTCAGATAGCTTGAATGGCAGTCCCCCTCTGAACTAATTGATTTGGTAATAATTTTATAGTATGAGGGGTATTGCTTAAGGATTTCATATTATAATATATTGTTATAAGGTATTTGGATTAGATGGCATTTACTACACATACTGCAGTGATATATTGTGCATGTCCAACTCTGGTCCATACAGATAACAGTAAAGGGTTATTGTACAAGCTGTTCTATTTGAAGGTTAAACTTTAAAGCTTGGTGACAGTCAGACAAAAATCTATATACAATATATAGTATGTTAAAGGTAGTCCAGAAGACAAAGAGGTCACGATGTCTGAAGCTTGGCACTTCCATTTGCTCATGATGTCCTCCCTCACACCCTAGCTAACTGAAAAAACATATAAACATGCACATAGTTCCCCAGAGGGTGATAGATCTCAGCTTTCACTCCTCTCTGTCAGGCTGTAATAAGACTTTTCATGCCTGCAGCCTTCTTTAGTTGGGCCCCTGATCTATCAAGCCTATGCCAGGTGTCAGAACCTATTACCCAGGAGACCCAAGGGCCACTTGCATTATTATTATGCTTATGCTCATCTCCCCATATAAACTTCATCCATCTATCTCTTTATGAGACAATACAGGAGGCACAGGAACCTACATACCTGGTCAAATGTGTTGAGTCCTCACCTTTAGAATATCACAGAATTGTTTTTAATTGAGATATCATCCAACTAATCATCATTAAAAAGAAAAAGACAGTAACAAAGCCCTTTTGCACAGCATATACATAGAGGCATGAGATGCAGCTTCACAAATGATATCCCTGGTGTGTGGGAAGAACAGGTTTCTTTTATAAGATACAAAATAAACAAAGATACAAAGTAATATCAGACATTTCTAGTGAGAACCACAACCACAGCTCTGAAGCAGCCGCTGTCTGTGCAGATTTAAAGAGCTACACTGTGGAGGTGGACAGATTGCGACGACAGGTGCTCCTCAGCAGTTTTCTGTTTCTAAATAGAAACCTATGCCAACACCCCCCACCCACAGCTTTATTCCTGATCAGACCCAGCTCCTCTTTTTATTTCAGCTGTAGACTTTTAGAGTGTATGCACAAATATTTATTTCCTGCCACTGACAAACATGTGGGTATAAAGCATTGTTTAGTGTGTTTTAATAAACTGTATGATGCTCTAACCTCAGACTGCCCTGATAAATAAGACCAGTTATACTAATCATTTTCAAGGAATAAGGTATTAGACACAGGAATCAAAATGCACATTAATTTGCATTGTACTATAAAGTGAGAGCGGCTGCAGTCTGACCTACTGGTCTTATTAAATCTGTTGTTCCTCATAGCACCAATAACTCTTTATCATGTGACCTGGTAAAGGTTCAGTGGAATAGCTTGAAGCAATGTCAATGTTTTTCTTTGGGGCACTGAGCATGTTTCCTAATACAAAAAAACTAATAAAAAATTAGTCACACTTTTCTGTGATATGACCCACCTCTTGTGATATGACAGATGAAATAAACTCCATCCCATTACGAGCAGAATAAAAGGATAACTAGAAAATTGCACTTTTCAGAAAGGGGTTTTTAGGTTGTGTAGCGATCTACCTCGATATTAATATGGTAATTATTGTAATTATTAAAATTACTTATGAGACCTTCTAAGGTCTAATTGCTTTGATTATGGGCACCACTCTTCTGTAGAAAATTATTAAATTTGATACAGTCCAGAAGAGACAACTTTAAGTTGGTAAATTTGTTTAAGAAAGTATTCTTTACTAAAACATCTCATTTTCTGAAGCCATGAAGTTTTTTCGTTTGAAGGGACTATGAACTCGTTAAAATAAACCACAGACACTTCCGAATTAGAATAAATGTATACAATTTATTAACCACCAATAATTAATTAACAACAAGCAGTAGGAGATGTCAGAAATTATGGAATTTATCAGTATCGCTTTAAAGGGTCTGGCGACGTTTTAAGAGTCTTCGACAGGGTAACTCAGCTTAAAAGACAGGAAACAAAGAAATGATTTAAGATAGGATAGGACCAAAGAGAATTTATAGTATGCTAATACTGTCCTTTAGGAAGACTGGGAATATGGGAAAATTACCAAAATACTGAGTTGAATTAAATTAGTCTAGGTCGACATTATAGTGGAAAAAGGAGTGAAATAAGGGATAATTTGTACAGAGATTTAACAGTAGCCAGTATGAAATTAGATTCAATTTAGGTGGACGGGACTTTTGGAATAGAATTAACTTTGCTAGAGGTTCTAAAAAGAGCCAGCCATGATCCAAAGGAGGGTTCGGTCTTACTTTTGGGAATACCAAGAGCGATCAGGAAGCAGTCGTGGGTGGCTGGAGAGAGATGTGCAGGTGGACCTCCTGGAGTTCTCTCTCTCTGGACCAGACGACCAAACAGCCTGTCATGGACCTTTCAGATCCGGTGTTCCCAAAGTGCGAACCTTGGAGCCTTTACGCCCTCTTTCCTTGTCGAGCCGGATAGCGAAGCTGGCGGCGGCCAAGCAGTAGTGCCGGATGGATATCAGAGCCGGTGGTTGGGTTTGGTCGACTCACGGATAGTTCGTTGGCTCAGATTTACGTGGGTGAAGGAAGAGGTTTTCCTTCACACAGCAAAGTTATAAAAATTTCCAAAAACTGAATATATCTTGGTTGACATGATGGAGGTTTATCTCCATATCCAGGCATAACCAGGCAGCAGGCATTTATGTCCTTTCCACTTTCTTTACTTTTTTTTTCTTTATGTAACCCACTTCTGAGTATGTACACGTTGCTACCTAGGTTTGTAGGAGCTGAGAAGCAAAGCAATAACCAGTAAAGACAGGTATAATAAACAGGCATAACTTTTTAGTTTTTGACAAATTATTTTTAACAGTGCACCTATAATACAAAAGGCCCTTTAACTTAAAATAAAAGAAAATTGAATATGGTCCTTTTAGGATGTTCAATACAGAGTTCAAGTCAATAAGTCAGGGAATAGTCAAGTCAGGGAAAGTGTCTGAAGTAGCTTCCGTTGGTGTTGATCAGTGGAGCTGATACAATCCTAGCATAGGGTTGGCTGGACAGTGTGGTGGAGTTCAAAGTTTGACTGAGAGGCTCGCCATCAACTGCATCTTTGGTCAGCCTCGGACACAAGGACCGGAGCCTCACCTTTTTTTCCACGGTTAATAAGAAAAACCCGACCTGTATTTCACAAACAGGTTCATAGTCCAGATTCCAATGCAAAATGATATAATTAGATTCATCCAAATTGTTGTACAACATTAAGTCCATTCTTTCAATATGGAAAATAACATAATATAGTTTACAGATAGGTCACCGGTTATTTTCACAGCAAAATCTCATGGTGTCAGAATATACCATCTTAACCAATTGTAGCTAGAGTAAAATGAATTATTTTTTACCAAGGAATTAACTTCTTCCTTTTTTTTTAAGAGAACAAATGACCCTATAAGATAAATGGTACTTTTCCATGTGGAGTATTCTCTTTTGTTATAACCCCCATTTTACGCTTTAATAAACAATGAAACAGAGTTTTACTTAACAAAATAAAATAAATGGCAGCTGTACAGCTTTCACTCATCTCAAATAACTTAAAATCTCTTTTAGCCTTTCGGACATACTCATGCCACCTAGTCTTCTCTTTGTCCTTGAGCGTACCCAACATACGGAGCAATGTATGGTTATACGGCTCTACGGGGTTACCATGAGGATGGTAAGGGCTTGTCCTCACTTTCTTAGTACCGACCAAGACACACAAGTGTTTGATGACTTGGTTGGCTTTTCCTTTTAATGCACCTTGGACAGCTTTTGATCTTGGAATTGACATCCAGAGAAATTTTTGGCCAATAAAAGCGAGATCTGATTAGCTCAAGAGTCCTGTCGATT
Source organism: Rhadinocentrus ornatus (assembly GCA_037177495.1). Classification (NCBI taxonomy): domain Eukaryota; kingdom Metazoa; phylum Chordata; class Actinopteri; order Atheriniformes; family Melanotaeniidae; genus Rhadinocentrus; species Rhadinocentrus ornatus. The sequence continues at coordinate 1,964,752 of JBAMHW010000008.1, read as the reverse complement.
CCTAAATGGCCCATTTCATCATGTAAGCTACAAAGCACAGGTTTGTCAAGGTTTGGGGTAAAACAAGCTGGTAGACTGTTGTCACATTGTCTTTTTCGATACAACAGTTTTTCCCTCATTTCAAATCGGTTCTTTCCTTTGATCATGAGCTGTAGTTCCGGGCTGTTAATACCAGCAGGGACAGGTTTTCTGATTCACATGACTGTATGATTTCACTGATTGCTGGATCTCCTCGCTGTGATGCAGCCATCTTGGCCTTGCTGTACTTAGTGACGGTGGAAAAACCACTAAGAGTTTCATCATCTGAAAATGTTGAGGGGATAGCATCTGGTTGCACCGCAAGTGACTCAATGAAGCATGAAGACTGTTCAGATTCATTCTGAAAAACAGTATGGAGTTGGCATGCTGCGTGAACAAAGGTGCAAGGTGGTGTAAGGTGAACTCATGGATTCTTTGGTTCTCTTCCTGAGATTTACTGTCACTAGTTAGTTTACCATGAGGCCAACTGGACAGGCCGTCTGCGTCCTGATTTTGTTTACATGCACGATATTTGATGTCAAAAGTTAATGTAGACAAAGCTGCCAACCAGCAGTAACTAGTAGCATCCAGCTTAGCTTTGGTTAGAATGTACCGCAAGGGGTTGTCATCAGTAATTACTGTGTAAACATTGCCATATAGGTAGTCATGAAATTTTTCTGTAACAGCCCATTTTAAAGCCAAAACCTCCAGCTTATGAGCTGGATATCGGGCTTCACACTGCGAGAGACTCTGACTTGCGTATGTGATTATGCGGGTCTGACCATCCTGCTCCTGGTCTAATGCCGCACCAAGACCTGTTGTGCTTGCATCAGTATGAACTACGTATGGTAGTCTGGGGTTTGCAAACCCTAAGACTGGTGCGGATGTCAGCTTCGCAATAATCTGATCAAAAGCATCTTGACAGGCTCGGGTCCACCTTTCACCAAAAGGTTCTTTGGGGTTGTGGTACTTGTCGGCTATGTTGGCGACTTTAGCGCTTTTACATACAGGAGGGGAGCCTGCTGTACGGTTGGTTTAGGGCTTTACAATTTTAAAATACCCCTCCACAAACCCTCTATAATACCCCGAGAATCCAAAAAAAGACCAAAGGTCTTTTAAAGTCTGAGGTCTTGGCCAGGTCTTAAGAGCTTCGGTTTTTTATGGATCTGTCTCGACACCATCTCATGACACTATATGTCCTAGTTAACAGACTGAGGTTTGAAAGAAACAGCCTTTTTCAGGTCATAACTTTAACCCAACCGGGACAGGACATTTGAGAGACGGGTTTCATGCTCCTCCAGCGTTTTTGAAAAGACAATAATGTCATCTAGGAGCACAAGCACCTCATGTAAATTAATATCTCCCATGCACTTCTCCATTAAGCGCTGAAAAGTGCTAGGTGCATTTGTGATCCCTTGTGGCATTCGATTCCACTCCCAAAAACCAAGTGGACACACGAATGCTGTTTTTGCTTTGTCACTTTTTGTCATCTCAATCTGGTAATATCCACTTTTCAAATCCATTACTGAAAACCACTGAGAACCATTCAGGGCTGAAAAGGATTCCTCAAGATTTGATAATACATAAGCATCCTTGATTGTTTGCATGTCCGATCGTTGATAGTCTACACATAACCTGACATCACCGTTTTTCTATTTGACTATAACGATTGGAGATGCAAAAGGAGACTGTGATTCACGAATGATGCCGGCTTTAAGGAGAGACTGCAAATGACGCCATAGTCGTGAGGATGAATGGGGCGTGGATGCTGTTTAAAGAGGGTCTCGTCCTTTAGTTTAATCAAATGTTCCACTTTTGTTGCGTGTCCATAGTCAAGATCGGGATGTGAAAAGATGTTCAACTTGTCTGTCATACGAGCTTTCCACTCCTTGGGAAGTAACTCTCCAAAGTCAAAACTCAGCTTAGAACCTGACTGATCAGTGGTTTGATTAGTGGGCTTTTGATCACCACTACAGCTAGTAGCATTTTTAGTTGGTACAACATACCTAACAGTGTTAAGTTCGCCAATGACACACCTAACAGGCAGGCAAATGTCTCTGTTTCATTCCTCACCAGTACAGGTATTTTGTAAGGGGAGTCTCTCGGAACATTAATGAGGCAACATTCCACAAAAATGCCACCAGGTAGGTTGCTCAAGACACACTCTTCATTGTTTACCTTGTGAATGTTATATCCCTCTAACATTATTTTCTCACCAGCACAAATTTCTTTTGGCTCAATGTTTCTCAAGTTGACAAGACCTAGTCTGCCATTTGAACTCTGATTATGTCTGACTTGTAAGGTTCTCGAGACTTGGTGGTAACCACAGTAAGCACTATTTTGAAAAGTACTTTCATCACAAAACTGTTTGTACAATGGGTCGAGAGTATTAGTCCCAATCAACAGTGGGGTGAGACTGTTGGAGCTAACATCTGGCACTACAAGGGCAAGTGTCTCTGTGTTGCCTTTAAGGCTTTTCTTTAAATAAATAAATGTTAATGTAAAAAAAAAGTTAAAAGGTTTCAATAATTAATATTAAAGTTGTTGTAGATTATTTGGATAAATATTTCATGGTTTCTTTACGTTTTTATTAAAAAACATTGTCGATAAAATGTACTTCCGGTT
>JBAMHW010000008.1:1937871-1957884 GCA_037177495.1 Rhadinocentrus ornatus | reverse complement strand
CCCCGACAACATAGCCGCTAGGATCGTCGGGACGCACAAACTCCTCCACCACGGTAAGGTGGCGGCTCAGGGAGGAGGAATTAATTAGTTTAATCAATTAATTAATGGTGTCCACACGGCCATTTGATTAGTATTAAAGCTACCTGTGTGGTGGTGCCCAAGATATAATCAATATTATTGATTAATAATTCATAATTTTATGTAATTATTAAAATGAATATTTATATCAAATCATTTTTAATGTTTAATGATGCTAAATCACAACAGCTTTCTCCCAAGAAGCAATTCTGCTGGAGACAGAACTGTTGTGGTTATAAGAGCCACTCTTGTTGCTGCTGAACAAAACCCTTAACTTAGATCCCAGACATTGTTTATATTTGCATCCCTCTCTATGTGACTGGTAGACATCCATACATTTTTAATGTCTCTATATCAGAACAAAAAGCATTTTTTTTCTCATGAATGGGCCTGCTTAATCTATGTGAAGGTGATTCCAGGATTTTTTTTTAGGCCAATCCCAAGGAAACTGGTGGAGGAACACCTTAAACACCTGGACACTGTCTTTGAGCTTTTTGTCCTGTGTTTTCATTCTGGATGCTCCTGGATGACATGAAACTCTTGCTCCTCTTAACACATTCATTCTGCATCCTGAGCTCATGTTTCTCTTTAAACCATCTTTCTCCCTAGCAGGAGGACTGAGTCTCTGCCTGTCCACGTTTTTTACCTGGTCTCCTTTCACAAATGTAATGTTTGAGCACTCTAAGCATAAGAGCCCTGTCCTCCAATCCTTTCTAAGGTTTCTCTGGGAAATGCAAGCAAGTAAGATCGTCAACATTTCCATGATGCTTTCCTTTCTTGTTAACTATTGTGCATAGGCTCTCAGTTACTGACCATCTTTTAGTCCTCATCTGTGGCATTGCCCGCATCTTGATGAAGTGATAAAAGCGGCTTGTGATCTCCTCCCATTAATGTATACAGAAGCACTTGATTCAAAACATCACTGCCAGTCCCTCTTTATCCAGCTGCGAGTAGATTCTTTCATCAAATTTCTCTGTATTTCGGGAAGTCAGGGAACATACTCGGAGGTTGGAGTAAGATTATTTCAAGTTGCAGTGACGTAACACAATCAACAACCAATAGATGAGCTCTGACAAAAGCAGAAACAGGAATCCTGACAGAACACCGTCAAAAAGGGAAAAAAAGAACAGGTGTTGTGCCCTAAAGTAAATGTCTGCCAAAAATTGATTATGCGTAGGCACTTGTCGTTAGATGTGAGTTTTCTAGTCTTTTACAAATCTTTACAAGTCTTCTGATGTAAGCCCAGCATTACTTGTTGCGTAGGTTTGGGGATCGCAAAAATGCATTTTATCCTGGGGTCGTGGCTCAAAAAGTTTGAAAATCACTAGTTTACATAATTAACTACACAATGGCTGAGAAAACAAGTCATTATAGCAGACGTCTGTCAGACAGCTGTTACCAAGTTTAGAGAATCCCTTTAATCATTATTTTCTACAACAGACAGCAGCCGTCTGAGGTTTACTCCTCCACAGGTTGACCATCTCGTTGCCAGAGCAACAGCTTCAATGTTGGACATGGACCTGAACGCAGAAACAGGCAGGAAAAGGTGGTGGTCAAACACCAAATTATTATACAGTTCATATCCCATACATATCCCTTCATTAAATGAAATGTTAGAAACACAGGCTGGTGTCTGTGTGGGAGGCACCAAAGAAAAAGTATACAGGAGGAAAACTGGTTGTCCACACAGCTAGAAAGAAAGAGGAAAACAATGAAGAGAAGAGCCTGATTGGCTGGATCAGACTGGAAGCAGGTCATCATTAAGATGGAGGCTCAGATTAGCTGCTCTTTCTATCAAATAAAATATCAGCCAGTTTAAGATTTGTATTATTTTTTTTTACTAGTTTTGCAGTCAGAAAGCATATTTTTTCTTGACAGACATAATTGCAAAGAATGAGAAATCAGCTTGAAAAAGAGCTTGGCAAAAGGTTTACACATACGACATAAAGAAAGGGTGATGTGATGCTACAGCGGTCATCCAACAGAAACATTCGTCATTCAGTATCGAACAGTATGCCGTCACAGCGGTGCATAAAAACCAGTACAATGCAATACAATCAAATGTCAGGAAGTAAGCCGTTTGAGCGTATGTTGGTAACATTCTGCAGAAAAATCATCAGGCAGGGCAACTCTTTAAAGAGACCCTGTTGTACATCTGAACATGAGAATAATGCATCAGACAAGAGTCAGTCAACATGTTTTTTATCACTCTGAAGGGTTGTCCAGGCAACACTCAGAGAAATTAATGAGGGATTCAAAAATATTAGCAGGTGGCACCGTTAGCAGTATTCCAGAAGTCTGTTGTTGTAGTTGGTCTTTAGTGTGATCCAAGCAGCAGTTCACTGTAGAGAAGACAGGGAACTTCCGAGTAGGAAACATCTGGAATACTGCTAAGGAAAAAACATGAACTGCATCATACGAAGGTCTGGTAAAGAAAGAAAGGACGAAAGAAAAAAAAAGACAGAAAGGACGAAAGATAGAAAGAGAAGACAAGAAAGAAAGGACGAAAGAAAAATAAAGACAGAAAGGACGAAAGAAAGGACAAAGAAAGAAAGGACAAAGAAAGAGAGGACGAAACAAAGAAAGGACGAAAGATAGAAAGAAAGACAAGAAAGAAAGGTCGAAAGAAAAAAAAGACAGAAAGGACGAAAGAAAGGACAAAGAAACAGAGGGCAAAAGAAAGAAAGGACGAAAGAAAAAGACAGAAAGGACGAAAGATAGAAAGAGAAGACAAAGAAAGAAAGGACAAAAGAAAGAAAGGACAAAAGATAGAAAGAAAGACAGAAAGGACAAAAGAAAGGACGAAAGAAAGAAAGGACAAAGAAAGAAGGGACGAAAGGAAAAAAGAAAGGAATAAAAAAAGGACAAAGAAAGAAAGAAAAGACAAAGAAAGACGAAAGGACGAAAGAAAGAAAGACAGAAAGGACAAAAGAAAGAAAGGACGAAAGAAAAAGACAGAAAGGACGAAAGAAAAAGACAGAAAGGACAAAAGAAAGAAAGGACGAAAGAAAAAGACAGAAAGGACAAAAGAAAGGACAAAGAAATAAGGGACGAAAGGACAAAAGAAAGGAATAAAGAAAGAAAGAAAAGACAAAGAAAGAAAGACGAAAGGACGAAAGAACGAAAGATAGAAAGAAAAAGAAAAAAGAAAGAGAAAGAAAGAAAAAGAAAGACGAAAGGACGAAAGAAAGAACGAAAGAAAAAGAAAGAGAAAGAAAGAAAGAAAAGAAAAAGAAAGGATTTTATATGAGGTATATTGTGATATTTTGTTGACGTGAGCTAGATGGACCATTTTTATTAGATCTTTCCTCCATGTGTCCGTCTCTGATGTTCATTGGGATTTTTCAGGTTAGGGTAAAAATGGACAAAGATCTGATCATGAAGCCACCAGTTCTCTTGAGTCCAGATGATGCAGAGTCATGGCTACACGTCCATCATTTACAAAGAAGCTGCTTCATTCGCACAAAGTTTGCAGTTATCTACGCTCAAATATAAAATAAGGCAACATAAAATCTGAGTTATGGCACTGCTACACGCACTGAGAGCGGGCAGCATTATTACCATACGTGTCATCATTTTCTATTAATTCTAACATCACACAAAGCCATGAAGATATCAATGCATGAAAAGAAATAAATACATTTTCTGAAAAATATTTCACAAATAAATTAAGTTCAACGGTGATAGTCACAAAAATCTAAAATGTGAGCTAAAAGTGAACACACTCATCCAAGGCCTGTAGCATTATGGCAACGTTATGGCACTGTCCACTGAAGGTGGTCACTATGTCCATTAAAATGAAGGAAAGAGACATTCCACATCATGACGGGGGGGCCTCTGCATGGCGGCCCTGTGCTATAAAACCTCCTCTGTCCTCCAAGTTTCACATCCCCAGCATCCTCAGGGTTCCTCACTAACACTCCCTATGTTTAAAAACAACCACAGATGAGTCTTCATGTTTCAGATGAACCACTCCTTCTTACTCTCGTCGATGGTTTCAGTGAATGCTGGATCGTTGACGATGATCGCTGCATCAGCGCAGTCTGCTGACTCTGCTCCCTTGGCCTCGTTTGTGTGGTATGAGCCTTTATGACGGAACATGTGACGGATCACGACGACCATGATGCATAGAACGGTGAAGATCACCATGGAGATGATGCCTTGAACAAGAGATGAGAAGTTTAATTAGTATACCTGCATAATACACTGCTATTAATATTACACAGTTATCATATATAATAGTATATAACGTTATAATAATTCAAAAACACCATATGTACATAGGGTGGTAGAATTAAACAACAGTATATATATATTTAAGTATCACTGATTGATTGTGCTTTACTTTAATAAATACTATTGTTATCTGTAAAGGCAAGTTGTTTGTGGTCATTATATATGTGTGTTTTCTGGTAACTGCTGGTTGGGAAGGTTAGTACTCATATTCACAGCCTTGATTGTCTGCTGTGTGCATGTCAAGATTGGCTTGTATTGACACTCAGACCCTCAAGATTGATATTAATGTGTAGTTGATAGTTCCAGAATATCCTCTGGTGCCCCACATTTAACATTACAGTTTGACTTCCTGCTTCTGTTCCCTGCTGACGCTTTGCTCTACTTGCATTTTTCTGCCAATATTCTTATTTTTCTACTCAAGAAATGTATGGGCAACGGCTCCTGGATACTCATTATTCACTGACACGGTGTTTTGTGGAAGATTTGGTTAGATACTACTATTTTTTAAGACTCTTACAATCTTGTCAGTGTCACATCAGTGTGGCCTACAAATAAATAAAAAACCCTGTGGAGTTCCCCAAGGCTCCATCCTGGGGCTACTGCTGTTCAATATCTACATGCTGCCACTCGCTCCAATTATAAAAAAAACAACAAAATATGTTATGATCGATCGATAGATAATATAATATAAATATAATATATAATAATAACATAATAGCAATAGTAATAACAATGATAATAGTAATGATAACACTACTAATAATGATAATAATACTATATGTACACACATACATTTTTCCTATGTTTACATATATTTAGCATGTGCAACGTATGGGTGTGTGCAAAAGGTGACACACACATCTACATACATGACATCTCACCAGGAGACTACAGTCCGATCCAAACTCTGATCAACTGCATCGATCAAATTAAAGATTGGATGTGCCAGAACTTCCTTCAGTTAAATAAAGACTAAACTGAAATAATAGTTTTTGGAGTCAAGGAAGAAAGATTAAAAGCTTCAAACAGCAAAGTTCAAAACTAACAACCAGGCCAGAAATCTGGGACCAGTCCTGGACTCAGACCGGAATTTTACCAGTTATATTAAGACAGTTGTGAAATCTAGAGGATTAAAGGACAGATGACTCAGCAGGACTGAGAAAACAATTATCTTTAGTAGACTGGACTACTGTAATGCTGTCCTCACAGGTCTCTCTAAAAAGTCCATCAGACAGCTGTAGTTAGTCCAGAATGCTGCTGCTCGAGTCCTCACTACGACCAGGAAAGTAGATCCTATAACTCCGGTCCTCAGATGTTTACGCTGGCTTCCTGTCTGTCAAAGAACCGACTTCAAAGTCTTGCTGTTAGTTTACAAAGACCTGAGTGGTTTAGGACCAGAATACATTCAAGATCTTCTGGTTTTTACGAGCCAACCAGATCCCTCAGGTCATCAGGATCAGGTCTACCTTTTGTTCCCAGAGTCAGAACTTAGAGAGGCAGCGTTCAGCTTTTATGCTCCTCACATGTTGAACAAACTCCCAGAAAACTTCTGGTGTGCTGACTCAGCAGTTTTACATCAGGGTTAAAAAGTTTTCTATTTGCCTTATATCAAAACAAGTGTTAATTCCCCACACTGGAACTTCATTTCTTGCATTTTATCTATTTTATTTGAGCTTTTTTAATTAAATATTAATAATTGTTCATAGACACTTAATCATAAGGACTAATAACTAAACTAGCTCCTAACCAACCCTAACACGGTTGGCGCCCCGTGTGAGGCTTTCCAGCACTAAAAATGGTTATCTCATATGTGGGCTTCTTTCCTACTTAAAATTAACTCAATGAAAATCTCCCTGATTTGATAAAAAAAAAAAAAGTTATTCCCCCAAAACATCAAAAGCAGCCTTCAAAGTTTAGTTTTACATTGCACTATGGCAAAAGATCAACTCTGTCTTCATCAGGTTGATAGTTTACTGTGGTTCACACTCCTGATGAGTTACAAAGCAGACCTTACCAACGTAGAAACTTACTGGTCTGCAAACAGCGACATGATTCAGGCCACCTCGTCAGTTCAGGTTTGAATACGATTCTTTCCTTCTTTCCTCTCCTCTAATGCTAGTCTGCATTACGTTAATATAAACCAAATGTCTCTGGTACACAATTTTCTGAGACGTCTGCACCATTTCCAGAATCCAACACTTAAATTCTGTTATATACTGACACACATCTGCTCCAAAATGCTTGTCTCCACTGATTATTCAAAGGGGACAAACAATATTATTCAGAATGCAATCCAATAAAAATTATGGGTTTTGTTTAAATGTAAAAAAAAAATAAAAATGGAATTTTCTTTTATTTCTCATACTTGAGAGGGTTTGGTTCTGTTACGATGAAGCATCGTGTGGAATTTTGGAGGTTTGAATCCTCATCCAGGGACCCGACTTGTAGTCATTTTCTATCTGGGCAGCTGCGTGAGCACCTTCCTGACAGCTGGGACTGTAAACCTCTTCATGATAATGTTTTTTTACGTCATTGTTAAAGACTGTTTCTGACAACAGCGAAGACTTAAAGCAGATTTACCTCCGATAATGGCAGAGTTGCGATCAACACCATCGCTGCCGGCCTTTTCCTCTTTGAAGGGGAAAACAGCTCCAGCTGGAACAAACAAGCAAACGTTTGAAAATATTTAGGTATGCCTTCATTATCCTCACACTATGTGTGTGTGTGTGTCTACCAGCTTCTATGTGCCATGGGTCATTAGCAGAGGCCATCGGTGAGATGGTGAGAGGGGAGGCTCCACAGTTGGATGGCACCAGAATCCCGTGGGTGTTGACTGGTGCCGACATCCCCAAGCGCAGAGCAGCTTTCAGAGGCGCCACACTGTTCAGCTGAACCCTGGACAGGCATCCCACAAAGCCCGGCGTGTTGTAGCGCTCAATCAGGATGGGGTCGATCTGTCCTGTTTCTACCGAAAACACACAAGTTCTGGCAGGTTCTGACAGGATCTGGTTTAGACTACAGCAAATAAAACACAATTTCCATAAAAAGACACCTTTTGTGGACTCAGGCTCATTAAGGACAGACTGAGCCAAATTATAAATATGTCTCATATTCTGATAAGTTTGATTGATCTACTCAAACAAAAACAACATTTGGAGTACCGCAAGGATCTGTGTTGGGCCCCCTATTGTTCAGCATATACATGCTCTTACTAGCTTAGATCATGAAAACAAACCAAATATCTGATTATAATTATATTGACGATACTCGGCTCTATATTACTGCCTCAGCAGGAGACTGGTCCCAGAGAAAGCTTCACTTTGTGTCTTGGTCAAATCAATACTTGGATGTTCCAGAATTTTCTTCAGCTAACAAAGATAAATCTGAAATGATTGTGTTTGGAACTCAAGATGAACGTCTAAAGATTAGAGTCCAGGTTCACAGTAATGTTAAAATGGTGTCATTTTGAACTGAGCTAAATTGTAACAGCCTATTAAAGCAGGAACCAAATCAGCCTTTTACCACCTGAAGAATATATCTGGAATAAGGGGAACGATGGCCCAGCATGATTTAGAAAAACATCATCTGTTTTCATTAGTCTTGAATAGTCCGGTTCTCACATCTTTTACTAGTTCTGGTCCAAAATATAAATAATCTGGGTCAGGTTTGCTTCAAATAAAATCACGTGATAGCCCCTCAAAAAATGTAAATACACTGTAAATACTTACCAAAGACCTTTCCAAGAAAGATGCTTTTGACCAGGTTGAAGTGTGTGTCGGAGGCCTTAGGCAGGGTGTGTGTGGATAGAGGATAGTGGTCGAGCTGGAGAAAACCAACAGAAGAAAGAAAAATATGAATGAAGGATTAAAATCTGCTGTCTGCTCTATCAACTGGAGAAAACGTGATGTTTCCTTCTTTATTTGCTGCAGCATCACAGAAAACTTCAAGCTAACAATCAGATGGAGGAAAGACTTGAACGGCCATGTTGGATTTCTCTGATCAAATGTTAAACTAACTCACAGACGCTGTTACATTTACAAGCGATGTGGTCTGAACTCATCATGTTTAATCTGAAGAGGAGAAGCATGGTACAGGGATGGCGACCCATTCGTGGTTCTTATATAGCGCTTTTCTAGGTACGTGTTGACCACACAAAGCAGTTAAACACTAAACCGTATGTCACATTTACACACACTAATACAGCTCATACACTCACACAGGCTCATACTTATGGAGTCAGGGAAAGCTGGGAATCAATCCACCAACTTTCCAGTTGGTGCTTCTCCTGCTCTTCCTCCTGAGCTACAGCTGCAACAGCCACATTTTGAATCTGATGAGAGCTGGACGTAAAAAGTAGTTGGTCGGTGTTTAGCAAGGTGTAGCATCCTCTCTTTCTTTACCAACTCTGTAAATGTCTGGGAAGTGAGGAGACAAGTTGCTGAAGTTTTAGGAGAGGAATGTTGTCCCAACCAGTCTACATGTGTTTTGTGGACTTGGAGAAGACTTTCAACCGTGCCTCTTGGGGACACCTGTGAAAGGTGCTCCGGGAATATGGAGTACCAGACCCCTGTGCAAGCTGTCTGGTCCCCACATGTCTGGTGTCAGAGCTTGGTTCACATTCCTGGCAGTACCACTGAGGGTTGGACTCGGTCAAGGCTGCCCTTTATCACTGATTCTGTTCATAACTTTTATGGACAGAATTTTAGGATCAGCTGAGGCAACACAGTGCAGGACGTTTGGCGTTTGCCAGAGAACACCAAGGTTGGCAAATTGGCCACTGGCACCCTGTGCTCTTCACAGATGAAAGCAGGTTCACACTGAGCACATGTGACAGACGTGACAGAGTCTGGAGATGCTTTAGTCCAGGTCTGGGAGGAGATCCCTCAGGAGACCATCCCCCACCTCATCTGGAGCATGCCCAGGCGTTGTAGGGAGATATATGAATTGCTATAATCGTAACAGAACAAATGCTAACATGGGGAAAAAAAAGGTTTGCTGCCTTTTAACACATCAGTTAAAAAGTAGGGTCACTGAACAGCTGATCCTTCACAATAAAAAGCAAAGTAGGAAACTCACAGTGGACCCAAACAGAATCATGGAGACTTTTAAGGTATTTTACTCAAATCTAAATAGCTCAGAGGTTCCTAACAATGACACTGACATGGATTTTATTTTTTTCAGAATGGGGTTTTCCTGTCATTTGTCCTGCAAACAAAATTAGCTGAGTTCCAGTATACAGAAATTCTAAAGACAATCAAAGCAATTCATAGTGGCAAAGCTCTGGGGCCAGATGGCTACCCCATTGAATTTTATAAGAAATTTGCAACTAAGCTGATTCCACTTATGCTCAGTATATTGTCCTACCATTAACATTGACAGAAGCACCCAATTCAGTCCTTTCTAAGCCAGGAAGGGACAGAAAAGATCATGGATCAAATTGTTCTTTCTTCCTGTTGAACTGTGACACCAAAATCTTAGCCAAGGCCCCAACCTAATGGTTAGCACCTGTCATAAAAAATGTGATTTCCCCTGATCAAACTGGCTTTGTGGCTGGCAGACACTTAGTCTCTAATGTCAGGGACCTTTTTAATATTGTGCATTTTCTAGGTTCCGAGGAGGTAACAGGAGTGGTTGTCTCCCTGGACATAGAGAAGGCTTTCTATGGGGTGGAATGGGTGTACTTATTTGAGTGTCCTAATAGTTCTGGTCTTGGGCCGATGATCATTGCATGGATGAATCTTTTGCATGCATCACCAAAGGCAATTATCAATGGAAAATGCTCAGAATGCTTTGCACTGCCAGAGGTGCCTGCTGAGCCCTCATGTATTACATTAAAATCCTTACCAGCATTTAATGGGATTTTCAGGTGGGGCAGAGAATGTAGGGTGTCCTAGTATGCAAATGACCTTTTATTATATATGTCTGACTGCACTTGCAGTCTTACAAGGGGATTTTTAAATCTAGTTTCAAGTACTTAGGTGTTACATGACAAAGACTTTCTCTGCACATCTCCATGCTACATTTACATCCCAATACAAGCATACTAAAGGTCACCTTTGAAGGTTCCTTACTTTAAACTCACCGAAAAATGTATATCATCATCAAAGTTCCCAGAATACAAAAATGATTCTTGCTTTAGCCCATAGATCCCAGGGTGGAAAGGGTCTCCCAGATTTCCCGCACTGGGCAGCAAATATTCAGAAATCATATACTGGATTCGTTTCTCTTGAGTTGGTGTGAAACTGAAAGTTCTTCATGTACCTAAGCTTCCCCACCTGCTCTAGTTACTTCAAGTCTCCCTCTATCTAGTACAGTGTATACTTCTGACCCTGTTGTGATAAACACACTGCGTATCTAGTCACAATTTTGTTAATAGTTTAGCCAAAATAATTTTTTATCTCTAATGCCATTTTTCCACCAAAAGCGGCGCTGAAGCTACATTGGCAGCAGTAAAGCACCGGTATGCTACACTTTACCTGTCACACCAGGCCTTTCAGAGTAGAGCGCCTCTCTAGTTAACGCGCTCATGCGAGAATTAAAGCATTGCGTAATAGTTGGTGCACTTATGGGTATTTAAAGAGAACAATAAACCAGCAAAAGGATTTTTAGCCAGTCGAGTGCTTGCTCATTATATTTTTTATAGTAGGGATGGATGTGCGGTGTTGTACAAAATGGTGTGATTTTTCCCCTCCAAGATAAACGTCTCATCGTCCATGGTGTCAAGTATCGTGAGACCCTCTCTCGCCTGACTGCTTCACGCCCAGTTATGATGTAAAGTTGATGTTTCAGAGTAAAATGCAGTCCAAAGTCAGCACATAGTGTTTTATTTTTAAAATTGACCAGATCCACTTCACTTTTCGACTGACCTGCCTGAACTATCCCCTCTGCTCTAGATTAACGTGATCAAAATAGAACGGCTGCATATTTTAGTGTCATGGCACTTCCGGTGTGCTTCAGAAACACTGCGGGGCACACCTGGTGGCAGCACCCTCATCGACTAGAGTTGCCGCGATCAGCTGCTCCGTGGCGCTTCGGCACCACTTTCGCTTTCAGTGGAACATAGGCGTAACAATCACCTCTTTGCCCCTGCAAGATCTGACAGTCTTTATTATTTCTGTTAAAAGCTCGGTCTCACAAAATTTAATGATTTTTATATTGATAGCATCTTCTCTTCTTTTAATCATTCCCCTTTAAAAAAAATTCTAACTCTCCTATTCAAGTCTTTTCAGATATCTTCAAGCCTGGCATTTTGTACAAGTGTAGACCCAAATTTTCCCAACATACAACCCTTAGTTATTGATGACCCTCTAAAGATCCCACCAACCTAAAAAAAGCCTTATTTTAAAAATCAGCAAAATTATAGAAAACATTAAGGATTCATCCATTGACAAAATCAAGGGGAGTTGGGAAGAGGAAGTGCGGGACTTAAGCTCTAAAAACAGTTAATAGCAGCACATCTTGTGCTAAAATAAGCGTCATTCACTCTAAAGTATTTTATTTCCATCAAAAGGCCCATTTATTAGGAAGGGAACAAATAAGCAGAAGAAATTAAGGACAAAAACTGTGGAAATTGCGTGAGCTTTGAAAGAAAGCATATGCAAGTGTTGAGGGTGTGTAGGACGGTTGGAAACAACTTTATACCGGTGCATTACTGCTACCAAACGGAGTCTGAAACTGACGTCGGGGCGCGGGAAGGAACTCTGAACTTAGCACCGCCCACTAGCAGAGGAATAGACTAATAACCATGGCAACGCAAAAGACACATGGAAGTATGAGTATAGCGACATATTACAAGGTTTGAAAAGAACGTTGCTATTTACGTATGTAGGGAGCATAAATGGGCCTTGAAGGGACATTGTGTAAGAATCTGCCATCTAACACTGGAATCGTGTATGGCATTCTAACGTATAGCGCATTCTAGCATCTCACTTTCTCAAACACGTCTTGCAACAACAGTGGTCACCGTATCTCAAAAAGCCTCGACGACACAGATGAAAGCATGTCATCCGATAGTCAAGTGTGTTCACTCTGTTACACACAAAAGAACTCCCTTCTGAAGTTGAACGTTAAACTTTATTCACCGTCGCCATGTTCACAACAACGCATTTCACCTACTTCTGTTTATTTCACAATAAGAGCAACTGGACTTCCGCCCCTTCACAATAACAGCATAATATGTGACCAAATACAGAAGTATGTTTTAACTAGTAACACAGTTTCTGTATTTCAAACTTAACACACTCAGGTGAAGAAGTTCCCTCTGCATCTTAACTGGTCAGGGGGAAAACATCTGAAAACATGGAAATTCACTGTCAGGTATGGTTCCTCTGTGTTTACAAGGAAGAATGGTGCTCACAGGTGGAACGATCTCGACGGAAAAACTAACAGATTTTCCAACTTGCCAGGGTAGTAAGCCGCTCTTGTTTATCTTGTCCTCAATCACCGTGCGCTGGCTTGCAGGGAAAACGCGCAGTTGGTGCTATTTGTCCCCTGCTGGCAAGGTTTTCTGTCCTCTGACATGTGAAAAGTTAAAGTCAAGGACAAACCACTGACCTTCCTTCTCCAGAGACAGACACGCTCAACCATCTGATAAATTTAGAGGTTTCTCGTTTTTTTATGATCTGCTTTCTGTCAATATGCTAATCTATGCCATT
This sequence comes from Rhadinocentrus ornatus, assembly GCA_037177495.1. NCBI lineage: Eukaryota > Metazoa > Chordata > Actinopteri > Atheriniformes > Melanotaeniidae > Rhadinocentrus > Rhadinocentrus ornatus. Next base: position 1,944,916 of record JBAMHW010000008.1, on the reverse strand, counting down.
TCCTGTTCTGATTTGATTGGGCAGGCTGGAGGAACAGACCTGCAGTCGAATCTCTCTCAACTTCCTGGTAATGTTGACAAAATGAGGCTGTCCGTTCGCCAGGTTCCGATGGTCGATGTCGATGGTGTAAGGTTCTGTTAGGCCCCCGAGACTGTAGCGGATCTGTAGGGTGCCTACAAACACACACACACACACATATATACACAAGGACATATACATACATTTATTTGTTTAGAAATATGAATGATTTAACCCTTAAAACTCCAGGACATTTTTGCTGTTTTTGGTCCACCTGGTATTAAAATGTAAAACTGCATGTTAAAGTTCAGTCTTTTAAATCCAACCTACCATCCAGACATTAATTTTTCAGGATAGCCTCAGTTGTCTGATTATAAGGCAAAAATTATGTTAAATGAATGAATGTATCAATAGATATAGTACCACGAAGGCCTAAAGCTATCGAGGAACACAGTTACATGGCGCTCCATAGCCAAGAATTTGACACAGCAACATTGGAAGGATATTGCAGACCGCGAGTGGTTCTCACTGCAATTAGACGAGTCAACAGATGTGAGTGACACAGCCCAGTTGTACTTTTTTATTCAGTTTACTGAATGCAAAAGAGAATCTGGTGACAGTGCTACCCATGAACACATCATGCGCGAGGAGAGGACATATTCCAGTATTTCAAAAACTTGCCGGTGTGCAAATTGGTGTTCATCACCACGGATGGAGCACCCACGGTGGTTGTCTGCTCGAATGAATTCATTACCAAGTGCAGGAAGGATGATGCTTTCCCAGACTTCCTCAAAATACCACTGCATAATACACCAACAAGTGTTATGTGCTAAAATGCTCACCATGAAAAAGATAATGGATGTGACAATGAAGATCGTCTGTTCTCTTTGCACCAGATCTCTTCAAAGAAAGCTGTTCCGTGCACATCTGGAGACCACTCAGATTTGTTGCTACACACTGAACTAAGATGGCTTAGTAGAGGGAAATTCCTGCAAAGATTTCGAGAGCCCTGTTTGGAGATCAAGAAGTTTTTTCTTGTAGAATTAAACCAACTAAATGATGATCAGTGGCTGCTGACTTGGCTTTTTTAAAGCACGTTGAATGGCCTTATCTAGAGCTGCAAGGAAAAGACAAAACTGTGATCAGCTCAGTTAATGCTTTGAAATGAAAGGTGCGACATCTGTCCTTAAAGTTGCGGCGCCATGATTTGGCAAACTTTCATAATGTTGCATCAGAGCTGGAGATGCAGGGGTAGACGTGTGAGCAACTTCACAGTAGCAGACTGAGAACTGTCTGTCAGAGTTTGACAGATGCTTTCAAGGCGTTGCTTTACTGGAGCCAGTTGCTACATTCATGTGCTACCCTTGTTGGAAAGATACTGAGGTTGATTCACTCACAAAGAAGTCCAAGGCTCATGGACTCTTGTGGAATTTGCTCATCAACATACCTCAAGTACCTCAACATAAGGAAATGTGCTACACTATAGTGTCAAAAGTATTCACTCACCCATCCAAGGTGTTCCAATCACTTTCATGGCCTCAGGTGTATAAAAATCCAGCACTGGGGCATGCGGACTGTTTCTCCAAACATTGTGAAGGAATGGGTAGCTCTTAGGAGCTCAGTGAATTTCAGCGTGGTACTGTGATAGGATGCCACCTGTGCAAGTCCAGTCATGAAATTTCCTCACTCCATAAATATTTCACAGTCAACTGTCAGTGGTATCATAACAAAGTTGAAGCGACTGGGAACGACAGCAACTCAGCCACAAAGTGATTGGCTCCATGAGATGACTGAGCGGGGTCGGTGGGTGCTGAGGCGCATGGGGTGCAAAGGTCAGCAACTTTCTCAAATCAATTGCTACAGACCTCCAAACTTCATGTGGCCTTCAGATCATCTCAAGAACAGTATGAAGAGATCTTCATGGATTGGGTTTCCACGGCCAAGCAGCTGCATCCAAGCTATACATCACCAGAAACAATAGAAAGCGTTGGATGCAGTGGTGTAGAGAACGCCGCTACTGGACACTGGATCAGTGGAGACACGTTCTCTGGAGTGACAAATCACACTTCACCATCTGTTGATCTGATAGAAGAGTCTGGGTATGGCGGTTGCCAGGAGAACGGTACTTGTCTGACTGCATCGTACCAAGTGTAAAGTTTGGTGGAGGGGGGATTATGGTTTGGGGTTGTTGTTCATGAGCTGGGCTTGGCCCCTTAGTTCCAGTGAAAGGAACTCTGAAAGCTTCAGCATACCAAGGTATTTTGGACGATTCCATGCTCCCAACTTTGTGGGAACAGTTTGGGAACGGCCTTTACTGCTACAACATGACTGTGTACCAGTGCATAAAGCAAGGTCCATAAAGACCTGGATGAGGGAGTATGGTGTGGATACACTTGACTGGGCTGAGTCCTGACTTCAATAGAACACCTTTGGGATGAATTAGAGTGGGAGCTAAGAGCCAGGCCTTCTCGCCCAACATCAGTGTTTGACTTCAGAAACGTTCTTCTGGAGGAATAAAAAAAAATTCCTATAAACCATAGACTGTACATAAAAGAAGGACGGAGTCTCCGTGACGTCACCCGTAGGTTTCCGAAGGGCAAAAGTGAAGCTCGTTGGGCCTTCCTACCATCGGCATCTTGGCAGCGTCACGCCTGCTGCCGCTACCGGAAAATACAAAAATTAGCAATGTGGCGGAGCTGAGAGAGGGGTTGTGAGCGTCGGGGTGGATGATTGATGTCTATCAAACGTTGAGCTGCCTGTAGCTAAGAGCTAACCAAGCTAACGGTAGCTAACCAGCTAAAAGAGGTAGGCGGGCTAAAGCTAAGGCGCACTGTTAGCCAGCTAAATAACACACTTTCCCTTTTTGCCGCGGATATTGAAAACATGTCAATCGAAAGGACACGCCCCTAATTATGCCGAATTTCAAGATTAAATAACATCCAAACGGCTGACTTAGAAAAAAATTCACCCCCCTCACAGTTATCATGAACTTGACCTATTAATCCTAAAATGGATTTTTGTACCAGCTTTAAACATGTTTATTTCTGCTGTGAAGTTGGTCTTTTTAACATGGGAGTCTATGGGGATTTGCGCTGTTTTGGAGCCCCTAGTGGATTAAGGGGGGAACTGCAATTTTCTGCACATCCATATACTGTAGGATTTACATTTCACCGCTGGAGGTTGCCGCTTGCTATAAACACACTCCTAAACCTTGTAGAAAGCCTTCCCAGAAAAGTTGAAGCTGTTATAGCAGCAAAGGGTGGGCCGACGTCATCTTGAACTCATTTTATTAAGAATGGGATGTCTATTAAGTTCATGCAAGAGTCAAGGCAGGTGAGCCATACTTTTGGCAATATAGTGTACCTCCTAGATGGCATTATTTGGTTAAACTTATTTATGTGAGTCAGCCTTTTCCCACATGAAGAATATCAAGTCCAAATACTGTTCTACTACGAATGACGATCATTTGGAAGCGTGCTTGAGGCTGGCTATTAGCAGCTACTGTCCGGACTATGCATCCTTGGCTGATGTCATTCATTTTAAGAACAAAATATGTAGAGTTGTATTGTGCAACGTGGATTCATGCAGTAATGTAAGATACACCAAAATGTATTGTAGATGAAATTCAAATTCAGTTAAAAAACACTATTTATCCCAAATGGAAATTAATATTAATAATATTCAATATGAAATAATAATATTAATTAAGATAAAAAAATAGTATAAAATAAATAAATTTTTTTGTTTGCATTTTTATTGTAGGTAGATCATTTTGACTTTGTCAAGTAGCTAAGTACCTGAAACTGTGTGGGCACCCCTGATCTAAAGGGTAAGCTATCCATCACAATTCACCCCACAGAGTTACACACTACTGTTCCTGATACACTGCCGATGATAGAAGAAGAGCTCAGGGACACCAGAGAGCTAGAGGAGTTTTAAGGGTTAAAAATTGAAGATGTTGAACTCACCGTTGTGTCTCAGAACCACAGCCATGTAGTCCTGGGTTCTGGAACTGATGTAGACCAGGATGCTGGGAGAACTGTAAGTGCTGAAGCTGAAGACCAGCTCCTCCTGAGTGAGGTTGGCTTCACCAGGACCACCAACACCTGAGGAGCTTCCCTCGTCTCCCAACAGTGACTGTCCAACATCAGACAGGAAGTCATAACGCACCAGGGTTCCTGTCTCAAAATAACCGCCTACATCTGACACAGACAGAAGAGCAGTGAATTAAACCATCTAATGTAGCATGACGTCAGCGAATGTCCTCCCCCTGGCCTCCATACCAACTGTGCAGAAGGGTCCATCATAAGCAGTGAGGGAGCAGTCACAGGAGTATCCGTTGTACTGCTCCACACACTTTCCTCCATTCTTGCAGTGCATCCCAAAGCTGTTACAGTGGCCCTGACAGCTGGGATTTACTCCCGGAGTCACCTTCGCCCTCTCCTCCAGGTCATAGAACACGCCGTTTATCTTCAGAGCCCGCATGCAGCCCAGGAAACCCCGCTGACCGCTCGAAGCACCTGCAGCACAGAACATGAAGAACATGACAGGTTTTTAGTTTGGACAGAAAAATGTGTGAGACACCCTCATGACAGATCAGTGTGGGTGAGAGGACATCAACAGCCCTGAAGATCTGAGGCCATGGAAGACGAACCGTTAACTGAACACAACTTCACTTCAGTGTGATCACAGAGCACAAACACCACAATACACACTATAATACACACGACCTCCTGATCCTTCTTGTGTTCTAGCAGACCTGACGAAGCCTCTGACTGAACACTCTCTGTGTTGTGTAAAGGATGTGAAAAATCATCCATCATGTCCAGCAGCTTATGCAGCATTCTTCATTGGACAATCAGCTCCAGGATCCAGATCAGTACCCAGAACCGAACCAGAATTATTGGATCTTTTTTGTTGTTTTGGCTCTGGTGGGATTAGGTTTAGACTGAACTCTCCACCACAGACTGGTTCAGACATTGAAGGATCTCAGCTTTCTCCACAAGTAGAGTCTACTCTTTCTTCCAGATATTTCTGTGTTGACCCCTTGTGGTGCTCCAGGTCTGCTGACCACCATCTCAGACACAAAACCTTTAGTCACGCAAACTGTGGTCTGTTGGTAAGCTAAATCCAGGTGGTGGTGGTGGAGGTATCCAACTGGAATTTATGGAGCTTCTCACATAACAGAGCAGCTGAATACTATTAAAAGCACCTGGTGCTGCCTGGTCCAGATGAGAGTGGGCTCTTTGAAGCTGGTAGATGATGGTGTCTTCAACCCCAACAACATCACGATAATCAAACTGTAACGCGTCTTTGTTTAGGGGTAAGCCAAAAACAGTCAGAGGGAGCAGCTTTCAGGTAGGTTTTCATTTTTAGATTTTATCTGATCGAACAAGGTTACAATTCACGACATACGTCTAAATAATTTATCGCAAACAAATCTGTCAGTTTATGCGGCCAGATGTTTCACATCTTCTACCAGTCTGCGGTGGCGAGTTTTACCAGCAGCACTAGAGCCAGAGAAAGCAAACTGGACTGCACCTCCACGGCATCAGCTGTTCTGCAGTCAGAACCAGGACGACTCTAGCGAGAAGCAGACTTCTTCAGATGAAATGATGACCTGTCCTCTTTTTAATGATTGTTATTCAAATCTATTTCTCTTTACTCAGAAATGGTTGAGTTGTGTATTAAATGTGCCTTACAGAGTCTTTCTGTCACACACGAAGCTGGCATGACTGCAGCGGCATGTTTCTTACCAACATACAGGTCTCTGTAGAACTCTGTAGACCCGGCGTGTCCCTGTCCCATGAGTCGGACCTCTCTGAACTGTCCATCCAGCAGCAGAAGGGCCTCCTTGATGTTCTTCTCAGCCTCCACTCGGTGCCACCGGTCATCATTCAGAGGCTGAGCTGAGCGGACGCTGAGCTCCAATCGCTCACTGCCTACATTGAAAGAGAACAGGACCACCGAGCCTCCTGTGGAACCAGAACCAGAACCAGTGATCACATACTTTTCAGTTACTGATTGACTCTGAGACCATGAACCTGGACATCACATCGAGGGAAAATCTCCCAGTTATCTTTAAATAAAGAGAGACACCAACACATCTTTTATTTTTTTCATTTACAGATAAATCTCTTCTCTTCTATTTTATCTGGAAGTAAAACATGATCCTCGTACTCCTGCAGTGTCTCCTTCCACCAAAGATCTGATCCTCATCAAAAACTGATGTAGACAACAGATGAAGATCTCCTGAATCTTCTTCAGACACTGACCTCTGAGTTCGATGTGGAGGAAGCTAGAGGTCCCAAGGCTCTCTAGGAAGACTCCATGAATGGAAGAAGTCTTGAAGTAGAAGGAGACGTCCATGCTGGTTTCTCCATGGGTGGACTGGAAGTGGAGGAAGGAGGCAGGGCTGGAGAAGGACGCGGCGTTCCAGTAATCCCCTTCAGAAGACAGAGAGCATTTAAACTGTCATGTTTATCTTCTTCTGACCCGGTTAGAGACGAATGTGTTTACAATGTGACAGAGAGAAAGACTCACGGTCTCCCTGACACTTGAGGGGCCCCACTGTTAGTTTGGCGTCAGATCCGGCTCTGCTCACATCACCAACCACAACCTGAGTGACTGGAAGGTGATCCTTGTAGACCAGCAGGCCGGAGTCTTCCTTCCTGCACACACACACACAATTTATAAAACCTTTTTATCTTGTTGAATACCCAGTAAACATCTCAGAAAGTTTAACACGTGCTGAACTGACCAGTGTCAAACTAAAGTGAGTCACAGTGAAAACTGAAGACAACCAAAACCTCACCAGCTTCTCAGATCAGCATCACAGTTGCAGAAACGTTTGGGGTCCGTGCAGTTGTGGTCGATACCACAGGTACACTTCTGTATCCCAGGGCCTGAACCCCCCCAGTAAGACTGTCTCTCATTGGCTCTTCCCACCCACCAGGTAAAAGGAACACCATCTGAAAACAGTTTATTCCATCAGATTCACATCAGTTGATCTCTCTCTCACTATATT